>CM040128.1:144942735-145253938 GCA_022559845.1 Amorphophallus konjac
AGCCTTCTGGGGAGATATACCCTTCCTCTTACTGCTGGCTTGACTGCAACGTAGTAGATCGTCTTCCTCACCTTCAGGAGTTCTCACGGCAAGGAAGACAGCAGCATCAGGTGCCGTAGAGAGCAGTGAAGTTGGTCTACCACTCCTCTCGCATTCGTGGTGAAGACCAAGAACGACGAAAAGGAGAACCCAGGCTTCGTCCAGCTCTCACCCAGACATGAGTTTTTCTCTCCCATAGAACTTCATAGCCATATTCTATCTGGTTACTCTTTTTAGTTTTATTTTTCTCATAACAAATACTCTTACGTGTAGGAAGACAGACGGTGTGTTCACCGGTCTGTGGATTTTGGGTTGTGTACCCACAAGCTATTTGGCAGTGGAGTTAAAGAGAGTTTGTCTCTTTATTAGAAGCTGTCAATCAGTGGTAGTGCATTTGCACTAGTGACTCCTCACCAAGTTATGTGAGGGGTGGACGTAGGTCTCTGAATAGAGATCGAACCACCTTAAAATCTTGTCTCTACATGGTTTATTTTCCATCTTGCGTTGACGCTAGATGCTTGTGTAGGAATGCTCCTAATCATAGTTTGTGCATTTAGCTCACCAACTTGCGTATGTTTGTGGCTTACTGTTCTTTTATTTTTGAAGAGGGGTAATCTCGCGCTGCTCCTGAGTCGTGAAATCTCGGAGGAATCTTTGGTCACGATCACCACGCGTATATAATCTGCAAGAGGGGAAACAGGTCAGAGGTGCCCAGGGTTGGAACCCTGGGGGAAACCCTCTGATGCCTAAGTCAACAAATGTGATAGAGCACGGATGCGAAGAAATGTGGTAGGAAAGAAAGGGCGCGAGATTATTCTCTACCTGGAGGTGTGGTGGTTTTCTCTCAGGATGCTTCCCTCCTCTTAGGGGGCTCTCCTCGGGTTTATATAGCAGTCTGTTTTAGCGTAAGAGTCCAGGGAGCCGAGGGGATTCTGGGGAGGTTACGTCATTGTAATGGGCTCTTATTAGCACGAGGACTCCTACTCTCCCTTATCCCTTGGTGTTCTCTGCTCCAGGAGGATGCATAACGGATGCCCAGGTGTGCTTTCGATGGTCGGTTCAAGCTCGGGGTGCCTGTTGAGAGTCCCTCATAGTGATGGAGGCATAGCTCGGACAGGGCGCGGAGGGCCCTTGTAGGGGCTTTCCCGATCGACCTGTCGCTCGGACTTGCAGACCCGAGGGTCACCTAGGAAGTGCTATTCCGAGAGGGTTTTTGGGCTTGGAGTAAGTGGGCCCAGAATGGGGCTGTCACTTTGGGGAGCTGGGCCCGGTTGGGTCAAATTAGACCTAGTTGTGCCGTGCTCTTGGGTGGTATATTTTCCCCCTCTCCACTTGTCCCCCTACTCCTGAGCCAAAAATTAGGCTCGGACGAGTAACATTTATCGGGGTGGTATTGGTGGCGCAAATTGGGTTGGGGTTTCCCTCCTGTAGGGGCCATTTAATGTGGCTGTCTTGGGAGTATGCCCATGATGATGACTCTATCGAGTCGATGTGAGGAGTCCCTTCTCGGAGTTGGAACGTCGCACCGCCTCCCGCTGCACCGCTGGGAGTATATATATCGTGCGGTTTTATGTCCATGGCCTCCTTTATTTAGGGTTTTGTCTCTCCGTCATCTTATACTCAAAAAGCTCATGTGCTACAAGGGGGGTCAGGAGGAGCAGAGAATCGCAGAGGGTTTTGCGGAGGTGATAGTGGCCGCGACAGTGGTGATTCACCAGCTTCTATCTCCCCCCGAGTCACCCGAGCCGGCGTCTTCTCCCTCTTCCCCCTGCTTTCAACCAACTTCCTCCCTCTTCTTTCACTCTTTGGAGGATATCTTTGCTCGCACCATTTGGAGGTGCTTGCTCTCTGTTCTTTCCAAAGAGTTGGCAGAGGAGGCCTTTACTTGTATTCCTTCCTCTTTTTCCTCTGATACCTTTCCTTTGAGTTTTCCGAGCACGAAGGGTCAGCCACCCCGTGACCCAAGCCAGTTTCCACACCAGGTGGAGTCAGTGGCTCAGTTTGGGGGTGCTATCCCCGTTCGCGTCGTGTAATCAACTCGTGTTGTAGTACCAGTGGGTGTAGTTCTTTTGTTTTTGATATGTACTGTATTGGATGTGGCCTATCTGATGTACGAAGAGTAAATGAAATGAAAAAGAAAGTTGTTATTGCCATCTGTTGCTTATATGTTGAGGAAAAAGCTCAAAAATAGATCTTCCATAATGTCATCGCGTTCCACATCGGAGGGATGGGCACTCCTTCCATGGTGGATAGCCGGTACGCCCCTTTCCCGAGCGTCTCGACCACTCGGTAGGGGCCTTCCCAGTTAGGGGCCAGCTTTCTCACCGCCTCCAGTGGTCGAGAGGCTTTGAATTTTCTGAGGATGAAGTCTCCTGCATGGAAATGTCTATCTTAGACTTTGGAGTTGTTATAGCGAGTGAGGCGCCGCTGATATTCCGTGGCTCGGATGCTTGCTATCTCTCGGGTTTCGCTTGCCAAATCAAGGTTCTCAAGCAGCTTTTGCTTGTTCGCCTCGGGTGAGAAGTGGACGACTCAGAGGGATGGGCTGCCGAGCTCCAACGGAATCATGGCGTCAGTGCCATATACCAGCTGAAAGGGGGTCTCACTGGTGGCCGTTCTTGGAGTGGTTCGGTGTGACCATAATACGCTTAGTAATTCCTCGAGCCAGCTGCCCTTGGCTTTTCCGAGCCTAGTCTTAATGCCTTTTAGAATAGTTTTGTTGCCATTTTCCACCAGCCCGTTGGCCTGAGGGTGGGCTACCAAAGTGAAGTGATTGCGAATGTGTAGGTCAGCACATCTGTCTCGAAACTAACGAGAGTCAAATTGCCGACCGTTATCGCTCATGATCACTCTAGGGATACCGAAGCGACAGATGATCGACTTCCAAATGAAGCTCCATACGACCGACTTGGTGATCTGGGCGGTAGCTTCAGCTTCTATCCACTTGGTAAAATAGTCGATGGCGACTATGACGAACTTTTTCTGGGCCTGGGTAGTTGGGAATGGTCCTAGGATGTCGATCCCCCACCGAGCAAAGGGGTACGGCTCGGTAAGTACGACGAGTTCTGAGGCGGGCTGATGGACCAGATGGCCAAAGCGCTGGCATCGGTCGCACTTTTGTACGTAGGTCGAAAAATCACACTGGAGAGTGGGCCACCAGTCGTCTTGCCATAGCAAGATCCTAGCTGGCGAGCTTCCCCCTTGGTGCGCGCCACAGACACCTTCGTGGACCTCTTGAATTGCTTGGCAAGCCTCATTGGTACCGAGGCATTTGAGGAGAGAGGTAGAAAAAGACCTTCGGTACAAGACTTCATCCCAGATGACGAAGCGCCGAGCTTGATACTTCAGTCTCTGAGCTTCTCGAGGGTTGGGGGGCTCCTGAGAATCACGGAGCCAGGAGATATATGGGGCCTGCCAGTCGCTTAAGGGTGCCTGATCAATGGTCATGAGTTCTGCTTCTATACTCGGTCGCTCTAGCTCTTCGAGGAGGACCGATCGGGCACCTTTGGGACTTATGGAGGAGGCCAACCGAGAGAGGGCGTCCGCCTGAGAGTTTTCTTCCTGAGCTATTCGGATGACCTGAAAACTCTCAAATAGTGGGGCTATCTCCTTTACCAGTTGAAGGTACTTGATCATCGGTGCCTCCTGAGCTTCATAATCACTGCTGACTTGGCTAGCGACTAGCTGGGAGTCAGTGTGAATCCTTACTCGTTCGGCTCCCAATCGTCATGCCATCATGGCTCCCAAGATTAGAGCCTCGTACTCGGAGACGTTGTTAGATGCCGGGAAGTTAAACTTCAGGACATATTGCAGTTCTGCTCCTTCTGGGGATCGGAGAAGAACACCGGCGCCGCTGCCGGCCGATTTTGAGGAGCCGTCGATGAAAAGATCCCAGGTGGACCCGAGCGTCAGCGGATGGACTTCCTCGGTCGGGACAGTGCTCTCCGTGATGAAGTCCGTGAGTGCCAGCCCTTTGATGGCCGAGCGGGGGTGATATGAGATATTGTAAGCCCTGAGCATTATGGCCCACTTGATGAGGCGACCCGAAGATTCAGGGTGAGCAAGGATCCTCTTTAGGGGCTCATTGGTCATTACGACGATGGTGTGCCCTTAGAAGTAGGGCCGGAGGCACTTGGCCGACATCACCAACGCTAGCACGAGTTTCTCGGTTGCGGGGTACCGCCATTCGGTCTCGTTGAGCACCTTGCTAGTGTCATACATCGGCCTCAGCACTCTTGCGTCATCTCAAACAAGGACGGAGCTCACTGTGGAAGGGGTCGACGAGAGGTAGAGGTGCAATGGTTCGCCCGAGACCGATTTTGATAGCACCGGGGGTGAAGCCAGAAACTCCTTCAGTTCTGCAAAGCCTTCTGACATTCCTCATCCCAGGCAAACGTGGCGGGTGCCATTTTAGGCCCTCTTAATAATTTAAAGAAGGGCAGACATCGTTCGGTCGCTCTGGACAAGAAACGATTGAGCGCAACGATTCATCCAATCAGGCGCTCGGCATCTTTGACGCAGGTGGGCAGCCGCATGTTCAGGATGACCTGAACTTTGTCAGGGTTGGCCTCGATCCCGTGCTGAGTGACTAGGAAACCCAAGAATTGCCCGGATCGAACCCCGAAGGCACATTTAGCTGGGTTGAGCTTCATGTTGTATCTCAGGAGGGTGTCGAAGGTCTCTGCTAGGTCGGTGAAGTGGTCCTCGGCCTTGGGCGTCTTGACGAGCATGTCATCAATGTACGCTTCGACGTTCCCATCGATTTGTCCTTCGAAGAAGAGGTTGATCAGTCGCTGGTACGTTGCTCGGTGTTCTTTTACCTGAAGGGTATTCGGGTGTAGCAATGGATGCCGAAGTCGATGATGAATGTAGTCTTCTCGACATCTACTGGGTCAATTTGGATCTGATGGTAGCCGGAGTAGGCATCCAGAAAGCTGAGCTGCTCGTTACAAGAGGTTGAGTCGACTAGCTGGTCGATGCTCGGTAACGGGTAACAATCTTTCAGAGTGGCTTTGTTGAGGCCGGTAAAGTTCACGCACATTCGCCATTTGCCCGAGGCTTTTGGTACCAAGACGACATTGGCGAGCCATGTCGGGTAAAGGACCGGTCGAAATAGGCCAATTTTCTTTCACTTGATAATTTGTTCTTTGATGATCGCCTGCCTCTCTGGGGCATGCTTTCTTCTGCGTTGTTGGATAGGCTTTATCGACGGGTCGAGGTTAAGCTTGTGTACCACCATCTCCCCAAGAATCCCGGGAAGGTGCTCATTAGACCAGGTGAATACTTGAGTGTATTCCAAAAGGAAATTTTTATATTGCTCTTATATATCGGGTGGTAAATCAGCCCCAATCCTTACTCCTAGGGCCAGGTCATCCTTGAGGAAGACTGTCAGCAATTCGCCACTAGGCTCGGATCTTGCCGGTCCAACCTCGGTTCCCTCAGCTCCTTTCTTTTTCCCTTCTGGCTTTACGGCTTCAACCGAGATTATGTAGCACCTCCTAGCTATTGCCTGGTTACCCCGGACTTCCTCGATGCCATTTTTGGTGGGAAATTTCATTTTTTGGTGATAGGTGGAGGGCACTGCCTTTGTTCGGCTGAGGATGCCTCGGCCGAAGATGGCATTATAGGCCGACATCTCCTTAATCACTATGAAATCTACCATAATCATAACGGTCTTAGGAGGGGTGCCGATGGTAACTGGCAGGCTGAGGGCTCCCTCCGGGTAGGTTGCCTGGCCATTGAACCCACAGAGGGGGGTTCGAATCGAGCAGAGCTTGGACAGGTTCTCACCCATCTTAATAAAACACTCGTACGAGAGTATATCAGGGGCGCTACCATTGTCGACCAATATCATGTCTACGTTACATTGGTTTACAGTAGCCGATACTACAAGAGCGTCATCGTGCAGGGTGGATAATCCTTCCAGGTCTTGGTTGGAGAACACCAAGGCCTGTTGTTCGCTCGCTGGCGGGGCTTTAGGGGGCTCAGAGGCCCTGTTGGCTCGCTCAGCGTGACGCTTCCTTCCTCGACTACTATCTCCTCCTGATGTCGTGCCGCCAGAAATGACATTGATGTGGACCCCATAGGGGCAATTGTCAATCTCTTCTGGAATGCCACAGTCCTCCTTTTGGTGCTCGGACACATATCGAGATAGGTCTCCCTAGCGGACGAGACGCTCGATCTCGTCCTTGAGCTGGTGACATTCTTCGGTATGGTGCCAGTGGTCATTGTGAAACTGGCAATGTTTGCAGCGGTTGCGGCGTTTGGCCTTCATAGGCTCGGGTTGGCGGAGAAGGCCCGAGCCCTTGATGTCTTCATATATCTCATAGACAGGGGCAGATAGGAGGGTGTACCGCTTGTATTTCCGAGGGGGCTCCCTCTGCTCCCCATCCTAGTTCCGCCGCTTTCCTTGGCCCGCGCGTTGCTCAGACGGTCGCTTCTTGTCCCCCTCCTGACCCGAGCCCGTCGGGCCGCAGGTAGCGCTAAGGACTTCCTCGCACTCTACGTGACGCAGGGCTAGGGTCACCAGATCGGCAAGGGAGGTGGGGGGATGGAGTACCAGTTCTCGCCGGAGGTTCTCATCGCGGGTGCCTCCGGTCAGTGCGGTGATGACTGAGGCAACGTCCAAGAGAGGGATGCGCAGGGCCTCCGATTTGAATCGGTTAATGTAAGCCCGAAGCTTTTCCCCTTGCGCCTTCTTTAGTGCCAACAACCCTGCTACTGACCTTGGAGCACCGCTGCCAGCGAAGCTTTCCTTGAATACTCGCCCGAATTGCCTGAAGTCGTGAATGATGTTGGGGGCGAGTGCTCAGAACCAGGCCTGAGGGCCTTGGACTAAGGTGGTCACGAACGCTCATCACTTGATAGCGTCGGAGGCCCCATGCAAGGTCATCAGGGTGTCGAAGCTGTCGCAGTGGTCGGCCGGGTCTCCCTAGCCGTTGTATGACTTGAAGATTGGCAGTGAGATTTTGGGGGAGATCTCGGCCTTCAGGATATGGTCGGAGAATGGGGATTGCTCCTCATCTTCCTTGGCGGAAGTTTTCTGCAGGGCGCGGAGGGCACGTTCTTGTTCCGCGAATCGTTGCTCGAAGTCCCGCAACTGGAGGGATAACTCCGGTTGCCGCTGAACCGAGGGGCTGTGAGGGCGTCCCTGCGGGCTACCGTGTCGTCCCTAGGGGGGATCAGTTTCAGGAATTACCATCGTATCCTGGTTCCTTCTCTCCTCGGGGTGGAGGAGGCTTCTTGTTCTGGAGGAGGGGCGTGTGAAGGTCCTCCCGACTGATTACGTATGAGCCGTCACCCTCTAGGGTGAAGCAGCCTCCGACGGTTTGTTGGGAAGCTCCACCGCGGGGGGGGGGGGGGGGGGGGGGGGGCTCTCCACAGGAAGTCATGACTTCTCTTCCCTCGCCGCCTGGGTCCTAATTAATTCAACGAGGATGTCCAGTTTAGCGTTGAGGGTTTGGAGAGCGTCAGAATTCCCGTTAGGGGGTTGCTCCTCCGCGGGCGGTGGAGGCAGCTCATCGGCTTGATCGCTGTCGTGGGAGGGGAGGTTTTCCGTGGGGTGGGGAGGTACATGTCCTCCATCTGCCACCACGGTCTTTCCCTTGTCGCCGGTGGTTCTCCTACCAAAATTTCTTCACACCATGATGGCTCTGTGCTTGCCTCCCACAGACGGGGCCAGATGAAGAGGGGTAATCTCGTGCTGCTCCTGAGTCGTGAAATCTTGGAGGAATCTTTGGTCACGATCACCACACGTATATAATCTGCAAGAGGGGAAACATGTTAGAGGTGTCCAGGGCTAGAACCCTGGGGGAAACCCTCCGATGTCTAAGTCAGAAAATGTGATAAAGCATGGGTTCGAAGAGAGGTGGTAGGAAAGAAAGGGCGCAAGATTATTCTCCACCAAGAGGTGTGGTGGTTTTCTCTCAGATGCTTCCCTCCTCTTGGGGGGCTCTCCTGAGGTTTATATAGCAGTCCGTTTTAGCGTCAGAGTCCAAGGAGCTGAAGGGATTCCGGGGAGGTTACGTCCTTGTTGTGGGCTCTTAATAGCACGAGGACTCCTGCTCTCCCTTATCCCTTGGAGTTCCCTGCTCTCGGAGGATGCATAACGGATGCCCAGATGTGCTTCTGACTGTCGATTCAAGCTCGGGGCGCCTGTTCAGAGTCCCTCTGAGTGATGGAGGCAAAGGTTGGACAGGGCACGCTGGGCACTTGTAGGGGCTTTCCCGATCGACCTGTCGCTCAGACTTCCGGACCCGAGGGTCATCTCGGAAGTGTTGTTCCGAGAGGGTTTTTGGGCTTGGAGTAAGTGGGCCCAAAATGGGGCTGTAACTTTGGGGAGCTGGGCCCGGTTGAGTCAAATTATACCAAGTTAGGCCGTGCTCTTGGGCGGTAGATTTTGCCCCTCTCCAATTTTTATCTAGTCATTATTTCCACAAAGAAGGGGCCGATCTATTCACCTCTCCCCTCTAGATCCGCCTATCACTACTCAACTCATCACCCTAGGCCAATGCCGGATGCATCAGTATAAACTTCAAATCCACCACCTTCAACAGGCAACGCCAGCACAGGTGCCGTGGTTAGATGTTCCTTAAGAGCCAAGAAATTTTCTTCACATTCCTTTGTCCACTTGAAAGGATTTTCCTTCCTAGTGAGTCTTGTCAAAGGAGCAATGATTTTGGAGAAATCTTTGATAAACCGCCTATAGTAACCAGCTAGGCCAATGAAACTCCGAACTTCAGATATGGTGTTTGGTCGGCCCCAGTTCCTGACAGTTTCAACTTTAGAAGGATCTACTGCAATGCCTTCTTTAGAAATAATGTGGCCAAGAAAAGAAACCGTTTTAAGTCAAAATTCACATTTGTTCAACTTAGCATAGAGTTGGTGTTCTCATAAGGTTCACAAAGCAACCCTTATATATTCTTCATGTTCCTCCTTTGTCTTAGAATAGATAATGATATCATCAATGAAAATGACCACAAATTGATCAAGATAAGGCCGAAACACAGTGTTCATTAGTTGCATAAATGCTGCCAAGGCATTGGTTAACCCGAACAGTATTACCACGAATTCATAGTGCCTATATCTACTTCGAAAAGCAATCTTGTAGATGTCTTCCTCCTTGATCCTTAGTTGATGATAGCCCGACCTGAGGTCTATCTTGGAGAAGTACTCCGTGCCTGACAGTTGATCAAATAGCTCATCGATACGCGATAGTGGGTATTTATTCTTGATAGTAAGTTGATTCAACTATCGGTAGTCAATGCATAACCTGAGGGAACCATCCTTCTTCTTGACAAATAAGACCGGCGCACCCCAAGGGGATATGCTAGGTCTAATGAACCCTTTTTTCAGCAGTTCTTGAAGTTGCCTCCTTAATTCCTTCAATTCTGTGGGGGATATCCTGTAAGGAGCTATTGACACAGGTGCTGCTCCGGGTGTGAGTTCGGTGGTGAAGTTAACCTCCCTTTCGGGCGATAAACCAGGCAACTCAGAAGCAAAAACATCAGGAAACTTTTGAACTGTGGGGATTTCATCTATCTGAATTTCCTTAGACTCGGTAACTACTACAGAGGTAAGGAAAGCTTCACATCCTTGCGAAATGAGTTTGCAAGCGTGAAGGGATGAAATAATAGTAGGATGTTTCCAGTATTTAATACCAAGGAAGGAAAATTGTGGAAGACCTAGTTTCCGAAAAGAGATTATTCTGTTGCGATAATTAATATAGGCGTCGTGGTCTACAAGTCAATCAACTCCTAATATGGCATCATAGCCCTCCATATCAAGTGATGCGGGACGACTACAGGACTCGACTCGGACGGGTTGCGACCTTAGACTCTAAAGGATGACGCGACTAACAAGATGACGCGACCAGCAACAACAGTACAACGCAGCACCGAACGAGCTCCAGAAGAGCCAATCATGCCCCAAACCAGAAGCGCTAACTCACAGTCGTCCCCGGTGAGGGAAACGTGATGATCTGCACTGTTGGGAAACTGGCTTTGAGTCTCGGGTGGTCGGCTCACTCTCGTGCTCGGAACGAGTCACGGGACGGGTCTCGCACTCACAACTCACAGCGGTGATTAATATTTAACGAGCTAATACAATATCCTACACACATGCAGTGGCATCTAGATCGCATACTAAACAAGCAAATACGACAAAGAGGGTGGCGAATGTACCTCCACGCTCGGGGCATGGGGAAGACTTCCCGGCCGAGATCCGGAACTCCCGGTACAGAAATAATTATTAGTTACAGAATTGATTCTATAGCCCACTCCACACAAGGAGGTAATAGGCGACACGTGGGGTCCGGGAGCACCAATCTCAGGTTGACGGGCAGCAGTCGGTGGCGCTCGGGCAGACGCGGTCGGCCGGTTCAGCTCTGTTCACTCTGGCCCGCAGGACAGCACGTGGGACCCGCTGCTGGTACGGTGACGTCCGGGGGGGCTCCTGGCTGCAGCGACCGGTGGGGCGTCTCTGGAGTGTCCCGGGTCGATCCTCGGGAGCGGCGGTCATCGGAGTGGAGTCGGGTGATTTCTTGAGATTTATTTCCCAAGGCTGTCCCGCAGCTCAGCTTCTGGCCAGATCTACGCATTCGGACGAGAATAGCTGGTACGCCCAGCTCCGATGTCGGATCGGGACGTAATGGGTACCGTTGGAAAGAGGACTAAAAATTCTACAACATACTGTAATTCCCGATCCGTCTAACGTCAGGATTGGAAATGGGAATGACTGCAAACTGACTGAGTACTCTATCCCGAAATACAAAATAGGCTGGGCAGAACATGAACTGCCTAATCAAGGGCTTTGACCGAGGATCAAATGAACGAATTAGGACCTGAGATTTTTATGGTGGGTTGAGGGGAGGGTGATGGTGACGCACATAGTTTTTTTGTGATTTTTTGACAGCATTTGAAGGGTGAGAAAAATCGGCTACCGGGATCTATCTCGTAGATCTACACACAGGCAGACTTTGAGCAGGAAGAACCGGTGGCTGGGAAAGGAGGCAAACGGACTTTGATCGACCTAAAAATTAAATTGGGAATGGTCTATGATAGGGGAAATTACCTTCAAAGTTTCATCACGATCCAACGGTCGGATCTCCCGTACCAGCCCTATCACCGAGCTACTGTCCTGTAACTCTGAATTTCGGGGCAGCAGGACGGAACCGGCTTCTGGTGGCTCAACGACGGCACGAACGGCGGCGGCCGCGGCGGTGATCGACCACAACAAATAGAGGAAGAGGGGAAGAGGAAGAAATTTGAGGGAGATGGAGGATTAAGAGCTAGATCTGAAGAAGAAAGGGGGAAGAAGATGGAAGAACACCAAGAACACAAGAGAGAGAGGGGTGCGCCCAAATCACTATGCATCAGTATAATTCTTCATTAATTCCACCAAAATACAACAAGAGTCATTATATATTATAACCCTAGACCTAGCCAAATGACCTATAATGCCCTTGGTCAAAGGGGCATAAATGGGAAGGGAGAATAAAATACAATAAATAATTTTCCCATGTGGAGACGAAGAAGGGGGTGCCCCCCTTAAGGTCAACCTTGGCAACTCATGGTCCCCTTGACCATGGGCCCTCTTTGAATGGAGGCCCACCAGAGAAGGAAGGCCCAATTGGGCTCTTAAAAGTCTTGAGGCCCATTTGGAAAATTGGGCCCCTTACATGAAATTTAGCCCATATTCCATTCTTGACCTAATTATACTCATATACACCCACAAATACAAATACACACCAATACACTCAAAATAAATACAGAAAAATATCCAAACTCTGAGGGAGGCTCCATACTATCACCCAACCACAAAGATGTCGGCGTGCTGCGCGTTTGGTACTGGCGGCTAGCTCTGGTGTCCCCACCAATTCTCCCCGGGTGGGAGAAGCTCGATCCCGTCAAGTAGGGGTCAGGGTCACTCTGATATCGCTCCAGCAGATCAGGATCTGTCCTCTGTAGCTCGTCCCGGGTGATCCAAGTGTCCTCGGACACAGGTCGTCGCCTCCAACGGACCAAATAGCATTGGTACACTCCGCCTCGAGTAGTCGTCACCTGCTCGTCCAGTATACATTCTATCTGCTCTCGCTGCTGAGGTAACAAGGCTAGAGGTGGGCGCTCTGGGGTGGTGTCACTCACAATGGGTGGGGATGGCTCAAAGGGCTCACTGGGTATCACCGATGGCTCCCTATAAGCGACGAGATCTGAGACGTTGAAAGTGGAGTTGATCCCGTAATCCTCTAGCAAGTCCACAACATATGCGTTTGATCCGACTCGCCTCACTACCCGAAAGGGACCAGCACCGCGAGCATGCAACTTCTTCACGGCTCCCGAGGGAAATCATTGAGGTCTGACCTTGATCATGACATAATCGCCCTCCTGAAACTCACGGTGGTGCCTATGGGCGTCAGCCAATTCTTTGTATCGTGCGTTGCTGGACTCAATGTGACGACGGATATGCTCATGCAACTGTCTAATGTGATCAGCAAAAGACTCGGCAGACTCAGACACACGGGACTGGATGGGAGATGGGACAAGGTCTATGGGCTTCCTAGGTCTACGGCCAGTGACAATCTCAAAGGGGCTCATACCTGTAGACCTATTGACCGAATCGTTATAGGCAAACTCGGCTAGGGTAAGACCAAATCCCAATCCCTGACTCGATCTCAGACCAGACACCTAAGAAGATCCCCCGAACTCCCATTGACAACCTCAGTCTGACCATCGGTTTGGGGGTGATATGTAGTGGAGAATTTCAATTGGTTGCCCATCATGTGCCATAGGGTCTTCCAGAAATAACTAGTAAAAGGCACATCCCTATCAGACACTATAGTGCGGGGAAGTCCGAACCTGGAGACACAGTGTGAAAAGAATAGACCGACAACTCTCGAGGCATCCGACGTTTTGCAGGACGGAATGAATAATGGCATCTTTGAGAACATGTCTACAACCACAAAGATAGAGTCATGCAGTCGGAGGGTGCGGGGCAATCCCAACACAAAATCCATGCTAATGTCCTGCCATGGACTATCCGGTTCGGGAGGGGAGTATAGAGGATGGTATTCTGCTTCCTTTGCTTGGCCATAGCACAAGTGCAGCATTGGGCCATGATGCGAGCGACATCTCTCTTCAAGCTAGGCCAATAGAATCTATGCTCAACGGACTCTATGGTTTTGTTCCGACCGAAGTGGCCATCAAGACCTCCCCCGTGCATCTCCCACGTAAGAAAGTCACGAACAGACGTCCGTGGGATGCACAACTTGTCACCCCGTAATAGGTGACCCTCCTGTAGCACAAACTCGCTATAATCACGCAAGGGACTGGCCTGAACGGCTGCATAGATCGGACCAAAATGTCACGCCCCGAGCGCGGAAGATACTCGGATATGCGCGACGAGTTTATATCAATCATGTCAATCAGAGTAGTAGTGTATTCGACACCAAAATAGAGATGCGCAAAATAGAAAGATAACCCAATCCTTTATTTCATAATGGATAGACTATTACAAATCCAATACTCTATTCAATTAAAAAGGAAAAGTACATAGTTGACTCAAGAAAATAGGAAAAAAGACTAGATGACACTTGGAAAAGCTCTAGCTCTTTCACTCTTGACCATTCCCATCCGATTGACTTCCCTCGTCGTCGGAATTACCTGAAAAGTAAGGGACAAACACGGAGTGAGCGAACGCTCAGTAGGAAATTATATCTCAGGAACTAGCAAGGGTTTAAGTAGTTACATCTTTCATGAATGCACTATAGCTATGCATGCTCGCATAAAACGACAAGATAGAGAATTTATCAAGCAAGACAGCAAGATGAACTAGTCATGAGTTTTCAAGAAAAAAGATGACAAGATATTCAAGCAAGTACTTTTTAGCAAGTCATGTCAAGAACTTTGGCTATCATGTATCAAGCAAGCAAGTAATTACCCTTTCTCGGGTCACGCAATTCATGTCAAGTCAAGTACGAGTCAAGTACAAGATTTGTGTGGAATGTCCAATCAAGCTAGTCATGCACTCGGTATAATGCCAGATACCTTATCATTCAACTCCCATGGGCACAAGTACTTTCGGGTGCTCCTCCCAGGACCAGATCGGAACCTATATGCGCAGGCATTTATCATGTATATTTGACATCCACTCTTGTATATATATAGCCAATAGGGAATTTCAACAATTTAAGCTTGTAGACACGTAGGATAACTTTGAGAGAATGGGGTCCAAAAATACGACATTGGACATAGATAGGCGATAACAACGGTACAATCACGTTGAGCGATGAAACTAGGTGGAATTAGGTTCCCTTAACTCGGGTACCATGACAAACAAGTATGGACATTCTTTATATAGAATTGAGGTCCACATGAACAGTACATCAAAGGCAAGATACCCTCATTCTTATTATAGAATTGAGGTCCACAAGAACATCAACAATGGCATGATATCATCATCCCATTAAGAATTCTCATGATATACTCTTTGCATATCATAAGGGCCGGTATACCATGTTTCTTTAGAGTGACATGGCATTCAATAGTGTAATGGATTTTTAGGGTACAACCAGCTCAGTCGACCTTGAGGGAATCCAAGGTACGAGGAGTCTTACGGAGGTCTCTATGACTAACTCGCTAGTCCAAAGGAACGGAATGTCCAATGGAGAGCTTGTATGTCAATGAGAGTTGAGGGTGATCGATAAAACATCATGAAACGTGGGACTATACTCACGGAGTGGAGTAATAGTGCCTACATATATATATATACATATAGTGAATCCCTCGGATAACAGCAATCGGAAAAAAATCAGTAATGCAGAAAGTAGCGACTCTGGTAAAGTCATTTTTCGTAAAATTAACGCCTTAATCAGGGGCGTTTATATTAAATTTGATGACATATAAAGAGGTCGTCCTTTCCAATATTGCTATTTTACAAGATATTAAAATCTATAATTTTGTTGAAAATGCGCCTTGGGTAGGGGCGTTACCAAGAAAAAGGCGCCCTAGTCTGGGGCGTTAGTTAAACAAGAAACGACCTGGTCAAGGTCGTGAATTCACAATTTTACAAATTTCGAGGTAATGAATATTTCAGGAACATGGTATATAGTCAGGACCAGAATAAATAACAGGATTACAAGAAATTGACCATGCATTAATTTAGGATCATGTTTGCAATGATAATTAATTTTTAAACATGCTATTTATTAATTAACAGGAATTAACGTCCGTGTGCAGGGCGTCAAATCTGGAATTGACGACCTGGGCATGGTCGTGTCTTTTAAATTAACGCCCTTGTTAGGGTCGTTTCTTTCAAAAATTCCGTAGAAAATAACCAGAACGCATGAAAACTATATGCATGAACTACCAATGATAATTATCTATAGTTATATGGTAGTTTGGGCTACGTTCCATGAGAAAATCCTACCTTATGATGATTAACTGGAGAACTGATGAAGACACGGTACTCTGCTATCAACAGAGTCGGATGAAAGGGGCAGAAGTCTTGGTGTAGATGTATCGACAGGTTCTCTTTTTGGCACAATCAGAAGCAGACGTTCGTCGATGAAGAACCCATGTTCTTCAGTAGGTTAAGATGACTTCTCTACTGAGAAATAAGATAAAGAAACATCAGTTTTTCTTCATAATACTTAACTGAAGGTAGAGGAAAGAAAAACTTACCCGTTAATCTTCTTAACCTGTAAGAAGAGAAGAAGAATAAGAATATCGAGTATTCTTTCATGAAATCGATAATCGGACGAATAGAGATACAAGAAGAACCTGCTGTTCTTCACATACCTTAGAATACTCCGAACGCCAAATAGCGTTCTCGGTTCAAGCAGTAGGTTATTTATAGGATTTCTAGAATCCTAATAGAGTTAGTGTTTGATTGGAAGTAATATTTCCATATTAGAGTTATTACTACATTCGAACTCTTTCTCATAGTTATCATCTTACCCTGGATAGACTCCTGGGTCGAACGAAACTCAAACTGAATTAGCGACCTAGGTCAGGGCGTCGAATTTAAATTGACGCCTTGTCAAGCGTCGTTTCTTGTTGAAACGCGTCCATGCAAGGGACGTTACGCTATCTTGCCCTTTTTATTTATTTTGGTCGTTTGAAATTTGACGCCTTGACGTGTGGGCGTCCTTTCTTAAAACACGCCTTAGGCGAAGGCGTTTTATTGTAAAGTAGCGCCTATATCTGAGGCGTTATTTCCATCAGGGTTTTAATTATTTTTATTCCAAGCTCTTTCGTTTATTTATTAAATCTTTTAATCTATTTTGATTTATTTATTCCTTTTAAATTTATCAGGGTTGCTACACCCTCCCCCACTTAAAAAGAATTTGGTCCCCAAATTCCATATCATATTTTTGCATTTGGAGAGTGTAGAGTACGTACCTTCTAAAATAAATCTGGAAATTGTTTCCTCATAGATTCCTCGGTCTCCCATGTAGCTTCATGTTCTGAATTCTTATTCCATTGTACTTTTAGCATGGGAATAACCTTATTTCTTAGGACACGTACTTCTCGATCTAAGATCTTCATAGGCTTCTGTTCATACGTGAAATCTTTCTGGATCACTAGGTCTCCATATTCAATAATATGTGATGGATCACGCACATACTTCTTCAACATAGATATGTGGAATACATCATGTACTTCGGACAGTTGAGGTGGCAATGCGATGCGATAAGCAACCTCGCCAACTCTTTCTAGTATCTCAAAAGGTCCAATAAATCTTGGTGTAAGCTTGCCTTTAACACCAAATCTTCGTATTCCACGTCCAGGCGATATCTTGAGAAATACATGATCTCCAATTTGGAATTCGAGATCTCTTCTTCTTGTGTCGGCATAAGCCTTTTGCCTTGTCTGAGCTACTTGCAATCTTTCCCTGATTACTCGTATCTTCTCAGTTGTATCCCTTACCATGTCTAGACCTAACAGTTGTTTCTCTCCAACTTCATTCCAGCACAAGGGTGATCGGCAACTCCTTCCGTATAAAGCTTCGAAAGGTGCCATTTGTATACTAGCTTGGTAGCTATTATTGTATGCAAATTTGACCAGAGGCAAGTGATCATGCCAGTTTCCATCAAAATCAGTGATGCATGCTCTAAGCATATCTTCAACTACTTGATTTGTTCTCTCGGTCTGACCATCCGTTTGAGGATGAAAGGCTGTACTAAAATTAAGTCTCGTCCCCAACGAATGTTGTAGTCCTTTCAAAAAATGAGAAGTAAAACGGGGATCTCTGTCAGACACGATCGAAACAGGAATACCATGTAATCTTACTATTTCCTTGATGTATAGTGCAGCTATCGACTCTTGATTGGCAAGAAATGCGCGGATTTGGTCAATCGGTCAATGATAACCCATATTCCATCATGTCCTCTTTTTGATTTAGATAAACCCATGATGAAATCCATACCAATATCCTCCCACTTCCATTTAGGGATATCTAGAGGATGTAGCTTTCCAGCAGGCTTTTGGTGTTCCGCCTTGACTTGTTGGCATGTGAGACAGCGTGATACATAGTCCGCTATTTCTCTTTTCATGTTGGGCCACCAAAAATTTCTTTTCACATCTTGGTACATCTTGGTAGATCCAGGATGAATCGTATACCTTGATCTGTGAGCTTCATCTAAGATCTTCTTTTTCAATTCTGGGCAGTCCGGTATACAAGTTCTATTCTTGAACATTGATCTTCCCTCAGAAGTTAATTGGAAATCCGATTGTCCTTTTAATCTGCCCTTGATTTCTACTAATGTAGGATCATCATCCTGAAGTGCTTGTATCTCAGATAATAAATCTGACTGTATGCTTACATGAGATAATGTGACACATCTAGGGTCCGTGTCCATGCTTATATTGAGTTCAGAGAATTGTTCTAGCAATTTCCATTCTTGAATCAGACAATTGGCTAACAGTGCTCTCGGCTTTCGACTAAGGGCATCTGCTACATGATTACCCTTTCCGGGATGATATTGTATATTGAAGTCGAAGTCCTTGAGATATTCCAGCCATCGTCTTTGCCTCATATTTAGTTCCTTCTGTGAGAAAAGATATTTGAGACTCTTGTGATCGGAGTATACAGTAAACTGTACTCCATAAAGATAATGTCTCCATATTTTTAGTGCAAATACTACCGCGGCCAATTCTAAGTCATGGACGGGGTAGTTCTCTTCATGCTTCTTTAATTGACGAGACGAGTAGGCTATAACCTTCCCTTGTTGCATTAGAACACACCCGAGGCCAATGCCAGAAGCATCAGTGTATACCTCGAACTTTTCTCCTTCAATTGGCAATGCTAAGATAGGAGCTGTAGTAAGATGATCCTTGAGAGTTTGGAAACTTCTCTCACATTCCTCATCCCATTCATAACGGATCTCCTTGCGAGTTAACCTTGTAAGTGGCACGGCGATTTTAGAGAAATCCTTGATGAATCGCCTGTAATAGCCGGCAAGACCTAAGAAACTTCGGATCTCGCTAGCATTGGTCGGTCTTTCCCAGTTCCTTACAGCTTCAACCTTTGATGGGTCTACAGACAAGCCATCCTTTGATATAACATGTCCGAGAAAAGTCACTTCTTCAAGCCAGAATTCACACTTGCTAAGTTTTGCATATAATTGATTTGTCCTCAATATTTATAATGCAATCCTCAAATGTTCCTCATGCTCTTCCTTGGTCTTGGAATAAATCAATATATCATCAATAAAGACCACTACGAATTGATCCAAATAAGGCCTGAATATACTATTCATTAACTGCATAAAGGCAGCAGGGGCATTCGTTAGTCCGAAAGGCATAACAACAAATTCATAATGGCCATACCTGCTTCTGAATGCGGTTTTATGAATATCCTCGTCCTTGATTCTTAGTTGGTGATATCCGGACCTAAGATCAATTTTGGAAAAGTACATGGATCCTGAAATTTGATCAAACAATTCATCGATTCTCGGCAGTGGATACTTGTTCTTGATAGTGAGATGATTCAATTGTCGATAGTCGACGCATAACCTCATGGATCGTCTTTCTTCTTTACAAATAATACAGGCGCTCCCCACGGGGAAGTACTTGGTCTAATGAATCCTTTCTTAATGAGTTCCATCAATTGCTCCTTTAATTCCTTGAGTTCAGCAGGTGACATCCTATAAGGTGCCTTTGAAATCGGACCAGCACCAGGGACTAAGTCGATGGTGAAGGCCACTTCTCTTTGCGGGGGTAATCCCGGCAATTCTTCCGGAAATACGTCCGGAAATTCTTGTACTACTGGAATGTCTTCTAGCTTAGCTTCCTTAGCTTCTTTAACTGTGACAAAGGCAAGGAAAGATGTACATCCTTTCCTGATGAGCTTGCTAGCTCGGAGAGCTGAAATAAGAGGGGATTTGCTCCGACTCTTGGGGCTAGTAAATATTAGTTCTGGAAATTCCTTGAATGTAACCTTACTATTGCGGCAATCAACCGTTGCCTGATACTTGGATAACCAATCAGCCCCTAGTATAACATCATACTCTTTCAGATCTAAACATATGAGATCAATAGGGAGATTTTGACCATGAATCAATACCTCACAGTTTTGGTAATGATGTGTAATATCAGTCTCATCATCCAGAGGAGTAGACAAAACTAACTTTATCCATTCCGGTTCTAGGGGTAATGGGTCAGCAAACTTCTTAGAAACAATAGAATGCGATGCACCAGTATCAATTAAGACATATGCATTCCTGGAACAAACTTTCAATGTACCTTCCACTAAGCCGCCTCCTTCTACTTGCTCGGTCTCCTTGATTGCATGAAGACGAGCATTCTTGGTTACTGGGCGCTTTCCGTCAACGGCTTGATTGTTAAGTAATGGGCAATCGGGAATCCGATGCTCACGACTCCCACAACGGAGACATGCTCCTAGTTTCCTCCAGCATTCCTCTGCTCTATGACCCGCTTTATCACAATGTTTGCACACTGTATTTGGAGAGGTAGTGGTGATAGAGAAGGGCTTGGTCTTCTTGAACTTTTGGTCTTGTGAGGATGCTCCTCCATTGCTAGGCCTTTTCTTGAAGTTGGGTTTAAAGGAACCCGAACCTGTAACTTGTTCCTTCTTATCCTTACCACGAATCCTATCAGACAGTTCCGTGGCATCTTCTAATAGTTGAGCTCGGCATACTATCTCCGAGTAGACTTGAATGTCCATCGGCGCCAGTTGAGTAATAGCTTGGGGCCTGAGCCCATTAAGAAACCTCCTCGCTTTCATTTTCTCGGTGCTAACTAGATGCTTAGCATACCGAGACAATCTAGAGAATTGGGCCTCATACTCGGCCACTGACAAAGATCGTTGCTTTAATGCAGCAAATTCTGCAGCCTTCTTTTCCTGAACTCGGTCCGAGAAATATTTTACGTTGAAGTGTTCAACGAATTCCTCCCACGAAACCTGATCTTGATTTATAGTAGCCTCTATTGATTCCCACCAGCATCTAGCATCCCTTTCTAACTGAAAAGTAGCTAATAAGACCTTATCTTGATCCGTGCATTGCATAACACGGAATATTCGTTCTGTTTCCCTAATCCAGTGTTCAGCGTCATCTGGATCAGTAGAACCCGTGAACTTGGGCGGGTTCATGTTCTTGAAAGTCTGGTGGAGACTTCCTGCTCGTTGTCCACCTCCTTGTGTTACTTGTTGCAGCACTTGAGTCATGCCTTGCAGTGTACGCTGCATGTTGCGCCATTGAGCACGTTCGGCAGCCATTATCCTACAATTATAATAACTAGATTAATATGTGATTGTATTTAAAGACTCATATACTATGTTAACTTTAACCCTTGGTTCTACCCAATCTCACTGGTTAAAGGTTTGAACATATCCTTGGACTTGGGTTTTCCTAGGAATTGAATACCCTAGGCTCTGATACCACAAAAACTGTCACGCCCCGAGCGCGGAAGATACTCGGATATGCGCGACGAGTTTATATCAATCATGTCAATCAGAGTAGTAGTGTATTCGACACCAAAACAGAGATGCGCAAAATAGAAAGATAACCCAATCCTTTATTTCATAATGGATAGACTATTACAAATCCAATACTCTATTCAATTAAAAAGGAAAAGTACATAGTTGACTCAAGAAAATAGGAAAAAAGACTAGATGACACTTGGAAAAGCTCTAGCTCTTTCACTCTTGACCATTCCCATCCGATTGACTTCCCTCGTCGTCGGAATTACCTGAAAAGTAAGGGACAAACACGGAGTGAGCGAACGCTCAGTAGGAAATTATATCTCAGGAACTAGCAAGGGTTTAAGTAGTTACATCTTTCATGAATGCACTATAGCTATGCATGCTCGCATAAAACGACAAGATAGAGAATTTATCAAGCAAGACAGCAAGATGAACTAGTCATGAGTTTTCAAGAAAAAGATGACAAGATATTCAAGCAAGTACTTTTTAGCAAGTCATGTCAAGAACTTTGGCTATCATGTATCAAGCAAGCAAGTAATTACCCTTTCTCGGGTCACGCAATTCATGTCAAGTCAAGTACGAGTCAAGTACAAGATTTGTGTGGAATGTCCAATCAAGCTAGTCATGCACTCGGTATAATGCCAGATACCTTATCATTCAACTCCCATGGGCACAAGTACTTTCGGGTGCTCCTCCCAGGACCAGATCGGGCCCTATATGCGCAGGCATTTATCATGTATATTTGACATCCACTCTTGTATATATATAGCCAATAGGGAATTTCAACAATTTAAGCTTGTAGACACGTAGGATAACTTTGAGAGAATGGGGTCCAAAAATACGACATTGGACATAGATAGGCGATAACAACGGTACAATCACGATGAACGATGAAACTAGGTGGAATTAGGTTCCCTTAACTCGGGTACCATGACAAACAAGTATGGACATTCTTTATATAGAATTGAGGTCCACATGAACAGTACATCAAAGGCAAGATACCCTCATTCTTATTATAGAATTGAGGTCCACAAGAACAGGCATGATATCATCATCCCATTAAGAATTCTCATGATATACTCTTTGCATATCATAAGGGCCGGTATACCATGTTTCTTTAGAGTGACATGGCATTCAATAGTGTAATGGGTTTTTAGGGTACAACCAGCTCAGTCGACCTTGAGGGAATCCAAGGTACGAGGAGTCTTACGGAGGTCTCTATGACTAACTCGCTAGTCCAAAGGAACGGAATGTCCAATGGAGAGCTTGTATGTCAATGAGAGTTGAGGGTGATCGATAAAACATCATGAAACGTAGGACTATACTCACGGAGTGGAGTAATAGTGCCTACATATATATATATACATATAGTGAAACCCTCGGATAACAGCAATCGGAAAAAAATCAGTAATGCAGAAAGTAGCGACTCTGGTAAAGTCATTTTTCGTAAAATTAACGCCTTAATCAGGGGCGTTTATATTAAATTTGACGACATATAAAGAGGTCGTCCTTTCCAATATTGCTATTTTACAAGATATTAAAATCTATAATTTTGTTGAAAACGCGCCTTGGGTAGGGGCGTTACCAAAGAAAAAGGCGCCCTAGTCTGGGGCGTTAGTTAAACAAGAGACGACCTGGTCAAGGTCGTGAATTCACAATTTTACAAATTTCGAGGTAATGAATATTTCAGGAACATGGTATATAGTCAGGACCAGAATAAATAACAGGATTACAAGAAATTGACCATGCATTAATTTAGGATCATGTTTGCAATGATAATTAATTTTTAAACATGCTATTTATTAATTAACAGGAATTAACGTCCGTGTGCAGGGCGTCAAATCTGGAATTGACGACCTGGGCATGGTCGTGTCTTTTAAATTAACGCCCTTGTTAGGGTCGTTTCTTTCAAAAATTCCGTAGAAAATAACCAGAACGCATGAAAACTATATGCATGAACTACCAATGATAATTATCTATAGTTATATGGTAGTTTGGGCTACGTTCCATGAGAAAATCCTACCTTATGATGATTAACTGGAGAACTGATGAAGACACGGTACTCTGCTATCAACAGAGTCGGATGAAAGGGGCAGAAGTCTTGGTGTAGATGTATCGACAGGTTCTCTTTTTGGCACAATCAGAAGCAGACGTTCGTCGATGAAGAACCCACGTTCTTCAGTAGGTTAAGATGACTTCTCTACAGAGAAATAAGATGAAGAAACATCAGTTTTTCTTCATAATACTTAACTGAAGGTAGAGGAAAGAAAAACTTACCCGTTAATCTTCTTAACCTGTAAGAAGAGAAGAAGAATAAGAATATCGAGTATTCTTTCATGAAATCGATAATCGGACGAACAGAGATACAAGAAGAACCTGATGTTCTTCACATACCTTAGAATACTCCGAACGCCAAATAGCGTTCTCGGTTCAAGCAGTAGGTTATTTATAGGATTTCTAGAATCCTAATAGAGTTAGTGTTTGATTGGAAGTAATATTTCCATATTAGAGTTATTACTACATTCGAACTCTTTCTCATAGTTATCATCTTACCCTGGATAGACTCCTGGGTCGAACGAAACTCAAACTGAATTAGCAACCTAGGTCAGGGCGTCGAATTTAAATTGACGCCTTGTCAAGCGTCGTTTCTTGTTGAAACGCGTCCATGCAAGGGATGTTACGCTATCTTGCCCTTTTTATTTATTTTAGTCGTTTGAAATTTGTCGCCTTGACGTGTGGGTGTCCTTTCTTAAAACACGCCTTAGGCGAAGACGTTTTATTGTAAAGTAGCGCCTATATCTGAGGCGTTATTTCCATCAGGGTTTTAATTATTTTTATTCCAAGCTCTTTCGTTTATTTATTAAATCTTTTAATCTATTTTGATTTATTTATTCCTTTTAAATTTATCAGGGTTGCTACACAAAATCTGGGTAATCAACATAAGCATCCTTCAGCCTCTTTAAACCTACCACCTCAACACTCATGGTGATCAATATCATCATCCGTCGACTCAGCGCATCGGTGATCTTGTTCTCCGCCCCTACCTTGTGCTTGAGCACGAAGGTGTACTCTTGGAGATACTCCACCCAACGACTGTGGCGAGTGTTCAGCTTCTTCTGGGTATGGATGAATCGTAAGGCCTCATGATCAGAAAAGAGGACAAACTCCTGGTGCAAAAGATAATGCCTCCAATACCTCAATGCCTGGACAACTGCGTAAAATTCTATGTCATATGTGGAATATCACAGTTTGGCATCATTAAGCTTCTAGCTAAAGAAGGCTATGGGGTGGGACTCCTGACTCAAGACGCCACCAATACTCACTCCAGAAGCATCACACGTGACCTCAAACACCTTAGAAAAATTAGGTAAAGCAAGGACAGGTGCCTGGGTCATGCGCTCCTTAATGTCCTGAAAGGTCGTGGTTGCAGCCTTAGTCCATACGAATGCCCCCTTCTTTATGCAATCAGTGATCGAGGTAATGATAGAACTGAAACCACGAATGAAGCGGTGATAGAACGTTGCTAAGCCATGGAAGCTCTGGACATCGTGGAGGGTACGGGGCTCGGGCCACTCCCTGATGGCCCTAATCTTCTCCGGATCAGTAGAGACTTCATCTCTAGACACAATGAACCCGAGGAAGGTGATCTGATCCGTCATGAAGGCACACTTCTTCGGGTTGGCGAATAAGCTCTCTCACCTCAAAATGACACAGACCTGCCTAAGGTGGTCTAAGTGGTCCTCCCTAGTGCGGCTGTAAATAAGAATGTCAGAAAAGTAGACGACCAAGAAGACCCCTATCATAGGGCTAAAAACCTGGGTCAAAACCACATGAAGGTACTAGGGGCGTTGGACAGCCCGAAGGGCATAACCAACCACTCATAAAGACCATCCTTGGTTTTGAATGTCGTCTTCCATTCATCCCCAGGCCTGATCAGTACCTGATGATAGCAACTCCGAAGATCTATCTTTGAAAAGATAGTGGCTCCCGACATCATTTCTAACAAGTCATCCAATCGGAGATTGGGAAAGTGATACTTCACCGTGATCATGTTGATTGCACGACTATCGACGCACATCCTCTGATGCGGGACGGACACGGGGACCGACTCTAAGTGATGTGGACCTTGGACTCTAAATGTAGACGCGACCAGCAACATACAATAATGGAGACACTTTGGCCCAACACTAAGAGTTCCTATGGGCTATACGTCGCTAACAGAAACGCAAGCTCACTGGTCGTCCCAAGCGAGGGGAAACGCGGATCCGCGCGGTTGAGAAATTGGCAGAGTCAAGGGTGGTCGACTCACTTCCGTTCTCGGATCGAGCCACGGGACTGGTCACTCTCTTGCTCACAGCGGTGACATGAACTCGCGGGATAGAATCCTAACGCACTAACAGCGGCATATGACCATATACTAAACTAGCAAATGAACACCAAGGAGTTAAGACCGTTACCTCCATGCTCCCGACGTGGGGAAGACAACCCTGGCCAAATCTGAACTCCCGGTTAAACAAGTTTTACTGTAGGACAAAATTTTGACCCACTTTATGCAGGGAGGTAATAGGTCACAAGTGGGGCCGGGGAGTCTCGGGAATTGGGTTGACGGGCAGCATCTTGATGTCACTCCGGCGGTGCCAAAACCTACGTTTAGTGCTATCCGTACGGCGCGATCTGCGGGTTCGTGGGGCCCATGTGCTGCTCAGTCCTTCGGACCTGACGGGGTGGGTCTCGCTGAGATGGTGACACCTGGTGGTGCGCTTCCTTGGGCAGCGGCCGGGCTGGAATGCCGATCGTGTTGGATTTTCTAGCGTCTTCCTTGTGATTTGCTGCTCCATGTGGGGTATGGGACTCACGTGGTGCATTGGCGCTTGATAGCCCAACCCGCCGCATGGATTATGGGGTCCATGTGCGAAGCCCCTCATGTCCACCCACAGCACGATAGTGTGGGGTTCTGCGCTGCCATAAGGAAATACGGTTCCACCTTCGCTACCAGCTCGAGCTTTTAGTGCAACGGTAGGGGCTTGATCCTATAAACTGGTATCAGAGCGAGGTCGCGGGTTCAAATCCCCCGGGTGTCGCTAGGGGGGAGATTGTTGGATTTTCTAGCGTCTCCCTTGTGATTTGCTGCTCCACGTGGGGTATGGGACTCACGTGGTGCATTGGCGCTTGACAGCCCAACCCGCTGCATGGATTATGGGGTCCATGTGCGAAGCCCCTCATGTCCACCCACAGCACGATAGTGTGGGGTTCTGCGCTGCCATAAGGAAATACGGTTCCGCCTTCGCTACCAGCTCGAGCTTTTAGCGCAACGGTAGGGGCTTGATCCTATAAACTCTCCAACTGATGAGAGTCTATGAACGATCTAGAGGGGGGTGAATATATCAATCACCCAATAAAATCGACTGCAACAGTTTCAAGTGCGGAAATAAAACAAACTGCTGCTGGACGGCAGAAAGATAAGCTAAAGCGATCACAGAAAGCCAACTCAAGCAGATCTGAACTTAAACGATCCTAAACATGCATCTACTGCGGATGGAAGATATAATCAAGAGGCACAACAATTCGCAAGACAAACGCATAGTAGACAGGAAATTTTTAAGGTGGTTCGATCTCAAACCCGAGATCTACGTCCACCCCACACTCCAAACCAGAATGTGGCTTCAACCGCTGATACACAGCTTTGGGGTCACAACCCTACAGACAGCTGGGCATTACAGCTTATGCCGTCCAGAGGAATCCTCCTCTGCAAACCGCTGGGGACTTACAGCTTCACCCGTCCAGAGGAATCCTCCTCTGCCCGCTGAGCATTACAGCTTGCTCTGCTGACACACAGCTTGAAAACAAGATTTCAGAAAACAGAATAGAAACAAACGAAAAACAAGAAATCCCCAAAGGGAATGTAGCTCACAATGAGCAATATCAGTTTTGGTATCTGAACCAAGAGACTGATGAACAAACATTCAGAGTAAATCTCTCAGACTCCTCTCTCTCAACTCTCTACTTCTCTTCTTCTCTCTTTCTTCTCTTTCTCTTGTCTCTGGATCGTGCAGGCTCTCTCTGCTTCTAACCTTCTTGATCTGATTTCTATCTCAATGCAACGATCATCACTTCAGATGGAGAAGTCTTCTTGTTATATATCAGCAGCAGATAGGTGGGCGTGTGTCCTCCACGATTCCCGCCCAAGCGCCTTAACCACGTGGCAGCATTTCAGCCTGTTGCAATACACGTGTCACGATCCTGGCACATTCTACATTCTTGGATCACGTGCCCTTTCTTAAGTTCCTCGACCAGCAGTCCTGTCAGATCAGACTTGTCATCAGTTTGAGTTAATCTGAAAGGAAAGATAGAAAGACGCACTATGGACGCACTTTTCGTTAAGTTCGTTGGTTATTTGTTTGTTGGGTTTATTAAGTGCGTGGGCGTGCCAGTCACAAAGTGACGATCTATTGTGCGCTCGATCTGACTAATCAGACGATTGTGTGGTTCATGTCGGGACTGAAACCCGCCGCGCCATAAAGGTCACGGCGTTATTTACATCCCCTCGGAGAGGGAACACCCTTGATTAATCGCCAGGAAAAGGGGCCTCATGGCCAGAAAATTAGTTCCGTGAGAAGTCTATTAGGAAACATTGTAATCCCCGTGCGAGGGTGAGAAGAAAGCATTCAAGATCATGTCGGTCGTGTGTTGACCATTTGATGTTCGGACGAGTGTCCGGCTTGTGAATCACGTAATTGTCACAAGAAAACCGGAGCATATGTATGCCGGGGGTATGGCAAGTTTATTGTTCAATGGGACAGGAGACATTTGTTTGAATCCCGGTTAGAGGGATCGGAAAGCAGTGAGTTTATTGGCCCGGTGCGAGATCGAGTCAGGACCATTTCGGGGGCGCCTCCCGCGGTCCAAACGAGGCTTGCGTGGGCATCATTAATATTTTCGGTGCCGAAGGGCAGTGGGAAAGTGTCCCGGGACTATATTCCAAAACAAAGATGTGTACAGAGATAGCCGGCTATAGGCCTACGATGTGGGTCAGGCGATGACCATGGTTGAGGCGAACCCAAGGTCCGAACGCGACTCACGAAGGTCTTATTGGTATTCCCACACGTGTGGTTGGGGGAAGACGAGAGCCATCTTGTTCCATTCATATTTTGTTGGTCATTCATGGACCATTTTATGTTCGGACAAAGATCCGTATAGAAAACAAGACGGTGACGGAAGTGAATCCGTGCAAATGTCTGCCGTGAGTACGGCAGGTTTAATGCAAGCGTGGGATTAGATCCCGGCATATATATGTCGGTCACTAACAGACCATTCATTGTTCGGACGGAAGTCCGTATTAGTAGCGTCAAGGACAACGATAAAACCGTATGGATGTCTGCCGTATGTGCGGCAAGTTTAATGTGGGTGCGGGATCGGATCCCGATGAAGATGGGTCAAGCTGATGATCTATTGGCCCCAGGTGGTTGCGGACTATGGCCATATCGGGGTTTCCAAGGACCACGTCTGATGCCATGGGACGTCATTACTTTTCTCTTCACGCACAGTCTTGGGAAACGAAGGTTCCAAGGTATACGTGCGTGTCGGTCACGGTCGGACCATTCATTGTTCGGACGCGAGTCCACGTTTGAAGCATCGAAGACGATGATAAAACCGTGCAAATGTCTGTCGTAGACACGACAAGTTTAATGTGGGGTTGCGGGATTATATCCCGGGAGAAGCGGGTCGAGTTAATGAACTATTGGCCAGAGATGTGTTCGGATCATGACCATGTCGGAGGTTCCGAGGTCCACGTCCGATACCACAAGGCATCATTGGTTTTCTCTTTGCACCAAGTCCGGGGGTGTGAATTGTTAAATGTGGAGCCCGAACTCGCCATCGTGCGCCTTCGCACGCGGATCGACCTGCGCGGTCAGGTCGCGGGGTTAGTTTGGAAGGGGGGAAACTTTTTTATTAGTTTTATTCATTAGCTTTAAGTCTTTTCTCTCATTTGATTAATCATTTTTTCTTTTTTAGGCACGCCGGTTAAGGGAGAAGCCAAGGGATGGGCGCGCTGGTTTAAGCGTGTTGAGAGGGGCGCGCCGGTTAAATATGTTAAGGGGGGGCACGCCGGTTATGTGGCAAGAAGGAAGAGGGGTCAGGGGGCGCGCCGGAAAAGGGCAATGAACAGTATAGCGCGCCGGTTTGAGCTCCGAAATTCCGAAGTGGATTTGAGTGTGGAGCTAATCCGGCACGGGGGGGTAGCACGCCGGATAAGCCCACGCCTGATTAAGGGGCGCCGGGTTAAGCTTCTGCGAGGTTTTCTTTTATTCTGTTGGCTCTGTTTCTTCTTTCTTTCAACTGTAAGTTAATTTGTTGATCGGTTTGTTCACCCAATTGGAAGATTAAGTTGATAGAGAGGAAGATTAAGTGTTTTAATTGTTTATTAGGGTGGATGAACATGAGGATTCAAGTGTTTTGTTCAGGGGTGAGTTTGTTATGCATGAACTCAGAAGGTTCAGTCTGTTCAGGGGCTTAGTTTGTTGTCTGTTCTTACGTGTTCTTCCTCTAGCAACATTTGGGCAGCATCTCCCTCGGACAGAGGCTTGCCATAGAAAATAGAGGAACGCCAAAAGGATTGCTCCGGGGCGAACCTCAAAACACGGAGTGAGGCCTCCGTTAACCCGTAAGTGCCTGTGGAGACTCGAGGACCAGCCTTCAAGAGTTCCAGCAGCTTACAGGTGATGATTTCATGAAGCGGGACAAATGTATGCCATGAGGCCATGAATGTTCATCCCCTGACAGACTCCTTCGAAGGCCACGCTATGGAGAAGCATGCTTCGGAGGGCCCTGGATGAGTAGAAGGTGAAGTAGGGAAAGAAGAAGATAGACAAAGGATCGTGTTTGCCAAAAGGGCTTTCTGTTTATTCATCCACCGAAGGGGGGGGGGGGAAAGGGCTCAAGCCCAAGAAATTTCATCTCCACAGAGGAGAAATACATTATAGAGGGAGAAAAAGGGGGAAGAGATACATGGACAGGGGGAACAGAGCACAAGCTCTTCCCCCCAGCTCACCTCTCGCTCTCAACCTCACTCTCTTCTTCTTCACCTCACGGGCGCCGGGGAATGGCTTCTTCTCTCTTTTCCTTCTTCTCTTCAATGGCCAGCCAGGGGGGGTTCCAGCTTCTTTTCTCTTTTTAATCGCCCCTTCTCTCTCTCTGCCTTCGAGCTCCCTTTTATAGAATGGCTTGCCTGGGAGCACTCCTGCCACTTCCACCTCGTCCGCAACGAAGTCGGGAGTTGACTCTATGCGCTGGACGATGCTGGTTCACGCCGTACGCTGTCGTTCATCCGAGGATGGGATGTTCACAGGTTTGCTGGGGGTTGCTTCGCCATTGACGCTTCTGTGCTGTCGAATGGAGGCGGATACAGAGCGTCGGGCATTCAATGTTCTCTGCACATCATTTAACAGAGCATCGGAGTGTAGATGGGATGCTTGTTTGCGCGCCGGATTAAGGTGAAATGCAAGGGAAAGGGTGCGCACCGGTTTAACCCATGATGAAGGGGAAAAGGGCGTGCCGGTTTAACCCAAGATGAAGGGGCGTGTCGGTTTAACCAAAAATGCAAGGGGCGCGCCGGTTTAAGGCCAAAGCAAGGGCTAATGAAAAAAATGGGGCGCGCCGGATTAAAATGTTGAAGGGGTGCGCCGATTTAGAGCGCGCCGTTTTAAGCCTCGAATGGATTCTTTTCGAAGCCGCAACCATTTATTCGAGTGTCGGCGCTTCTGGAATGTTCTACTTGCAACGTATAGCCTTCATAATATTTTGTTTACAGCCTTTGGGGCTTGGTCCCAGACTTTGCATGACTTTCGGTGCATCCCGAGACTGTGCCGGAGTTCTCGACTTTTCTTTGATTCAGCTCTTGACATGGCCGGTCGGAGCGTTGTAGCTGTATCTTCCGCTTGGGGGGCTTCCTTAGCGGGTAGTAGACCACCAAGCGAGTTCTCGTCCTGATCGGGCGAGACGTGAGGTTTATTTGGCATTTCCATCTTCGGCTTGCCCTCGAGTGTGTAGACGCACATGCCGTATGATCCTCATCGACATTTTTTTGGCGTCCACACGCACCGAGTTAGTTCAAGAATTGAACTAAGCATGTACAGACTTGATGCGTATAATGCAGTTTGCATGCATGAAAGTATGCACATTGAAGATGAATGCACAGACACGCCATTAAAGAGTGTTCAGACTTTGTGTGCGATGTACAAACGATGCATCGACTTGCTGTGCCTAGAGTTTAAACATGAATACATAATGTACAGACTCTGATGGGCTGATTTATGGGCTTAAACGCTCGAATCATCAGAGGTTGTACAGACTTGTGAAATGATGCACGAACATTGATGCTCATATCCGCACCGGTTGTACAGACTTGCCACCAAAGAATGTACAGACTTTGAGTGCATGGTACAACAGATGTATAGACATGCCGTCGAAGAATGTACAGACTTGTTCAGTCATCAAGGCAACCGAGTGCAGACATAGTATTCAATTCCATGAACAGAATGTATAGACTTTGAGTGCATGGTAAAGAGTGTACAGACTTAGCAATGAACTATGCATTGACCTATCTAAGTTGTCCTCTATATGCATGCATAATATGCATATATGCACTGAACCAGGCACTGACTATATGACTGCACTAATGCAAGATATGAACAGATGAAGGCATGCACAGACTTTATGACTGAATAAGACAACACTACACTGATTCAAGATATGCTATGTAGCAAGCGTGCATGGGCTTGTGGACTTGGACCAATACAGAATGTTGTACAGACTTGAGTTGAAGCAACTGATGAATGCACAGATGCACCAAGTATGCATGTGTTTCTACAGAGATAATGCTAGAACACACAACACAATGCCCATACAGTGTCAACGCATGATGAATATGTACACAACCTGTTCGATGGAATGATATGCAAATAAGATGCTCAAACAATCATCATTCATACTCATAGTGCTTGCTGACATCAACACCACAGGGGCACAACAATCTCACCATTTTTGATGATGGCAACACTATGAGTCACTCAAACCCAAACTATTTGCATGATTCATAGACAAGGAAGCTCCCCCTGAATATATGCTTCTTTTACCCCCCTTTTGACATAATCTCTCCCCCTGATTCTCCCCCTTTGACGTCAGCAAAAAGGAGGAAGGTATGAGAGAAGGAAACCAGGGAGGATGAATGAAATAACATTCGATGCAATGGTTTAGGAAATGAGCAGGTTATAAATCACCCCTTGGGATATAAGAGTGAACAATGTGTATGCTTGATTAAATCTAGGTTTAACAGTTATAGAAAGTGGAGTAAAGCAACTGACTTCCGAAAAATAGGGCTATAGACTCCGTTTATAGCAATGAACCTAAAACACATAGTCATAATAAACTAGGTCAGGACAGTACCCAGTTGATTTCAGAAACAGTGAATATCAAGGAAAGTCACTTGAATTTGTATTGAAGTTAAACAGTTGACACTCACTGACTTTTGTTATCTAAGGGTTACAACAGTTCCTTTTTCTGATTCTGAACTTAGTGAACAGATCAGTGGCATTTATACCGTTGACATTAGGTGTACACCTTGATCAGAGGCAGGTACCCCCAGTTACTAGGTATAAACTACTAGATCTATTTCATGTCAAAATTTACAAAGATAGTTCGCACCTTTGACGTTAAGGGTACACCTTGATTAGAGGCCAGTACCCCTAGTTACTTAGTGAAACTACCCATGTAGATTTGATCAAAGATACAGAGTTAATCTGAATCACTTCATGACTTAAGGTATTCTCCATTTCTTTGATGGAGACCTCAGTTTCTCAGTGTAACTCAGTCATTGCTCTGCCACTTTGTTTATTTCTTTTTCTTTTATGATCTTATTTCTGCTGCCCTTATGATTTTTAGAGTGACTGTTTAAAGACAATACACACTCTAGTCTTCTGCATCTTGACTTCACTAAGTCTGTTATGTTCAGGTACAGTGAAGACCTTTCTATTCTAACCATGCGAAAACAAAGTTAAGAGCAATAAACAATTTTGAACACCTTATTTTCTGATGGACAGTCTCTGAACTCTTCAGTCTATTAAGGTTAAACCTTCAATTCAGTCAAGAAGCAACCATGATTCTTATAAAGGAAGGGTTGCAATAAATGTAGCTTACTATAATGAACCAATAGCAGGATTGTTATTTAAACAAAGTGATACCAAGTGATAATGATACCAATTGATAAAAGGTGATAATGATGCATAGGAGCAGCTCAAAAAAAAAGGTTTGCAAGATTATATGGACTGATATCAAAGGATAATTATATCTGAAAAAGGAGGAAAGGTTTGGAGAAGTTGATTAAAGATCAGACTTAACAGCACTCCCCCAGGCATCGCTATGCATCAACTCAAGTTGTACTGACTCTATATGCAGATGGTATAAAGATGCACCGACTCTGACATATGTGATATGCAAGATGCACCGACCTACATGCAACATGAACATAGGATGCACCGATCGTCATGCTGTTTAAAACACCAAATGCATCGACTTCATGCTGAAAGCTTATGCACCCCGGTGAAAATGTGCATCAACTATATGTAGAGTGTGCTTCGACATAAAGTCTGTACAAGGTAATTGATTGACTATATGCACAACCATCCGTCAACTATATGCCCAACTATGCATTGACTTCGGAGATAGTATGTGCAAGATGTGTAGCCACTTATGTACTCAGTCCACAAGTGATTATTCTATCATCGAGCAACCCTATTCACAGGTTCAAGAACAGGCAAACTCAATTATTTCAAGCACTCTAAAAGACATCACAAGAGAAAAATTAGTCATTTTCCTCCTGAAATTTACAAAGCCCTAGTTCTCTTCTTAGATATCTAAATCTTTCATTTCCAAGAGGTTTTGTAAAAATATCAGCAACTTATTTTTCAGTTTCAACAAAGACTCATTCAATTTCACTTTTGCTCACAGCATCTCTAAGAAAATGATGTTTAATATCAATGTGCTTAGTCCTAGAGTGGTGAATAGGATTTTTAGTAAGGCAGATGGCACTAGTGTTATCACATAAAATAGGAATGCATCCCAGAGTTATCTGATAATCTGAGAGCTGATGTTTGATCCATAGTACCTGGGCAGCACAATTCCCTGCAGTAACATATTCTGCCTCTGCAGTGGAGAGTGCTACAGTGTGTTACTTTTTAGAGGCCCAAGATACTAGACAACCACCTAGAAATTGATAATATCCACTAGTGCTCTTCCTATCTATCCGACACCCAGCATAGTCTGCATCAGTGTAAGCTATAAGCTCTAACTCACACCTAGCAGGGTACCAAAGACCAAGTTCTTGGGTGCCTGACAGATACCTAAAGATCCTTTTCATTGCATTAAAATGAGACTCCTTAGGACTAGCCTGAAATCTAGCATATAAACATACTACAAATTGTATATCTGGCCTAGATGTAGTGAGATACAAAAGGGATCCGATCATACCTCTATACAGTTTTTGATCCACTGGGTTACCTTTTGTATCTTGATCAAGACTTGTGGAGGTACCCATAGGAGCTGCAATGTCCTTGAGGTTTTCGAGCTTGTATTTCTTCAGGAGGTCCCTAATGTATTTGGACTGGGTGATAAAGGTTCCATCTTTGGTTTGAGTTACCTGCAATCCAAGAAAGAGTTTCAGCTCACCCATTGAGCTCATTTCAAACTCTTGTGTCATTAAGTCAGAAAATTCCTTACACATCTTTGGGTTAGTTGAACCAAAAACAATGTCAACCACATAAATCTGAACAATAAGTATGTCAGGGTGACTTACCTTTGTAAACAACGTTTGGTCAATCTCACCTCTCGAGAACTTCTTCTCGATAAGGAATTTGCTGAGTCTGTCATACCAAGCTCTAGGAGCTTGCTTCAAACCATAGAGAGCTTTATTCAACTTATATACATAAGAAGGGAAATATGAGCATTCAAAGCCAGGAGGTTGGTGGACATAGACATCCTCCTTAATTTCCCCATTGAGAAAGGCAGATTTTATGTCCATCTGCTGGAGAGTTATTCCAAGGGAGCATGCATAAGCTAACAAAATTCTGATAGCTTCTATCCTGGCTACAGGGGCAAATGACTCTTCAAAGTCAATACCGAATTCCTGGTTGTACCCCTGAGCAACAAGTCTGGCTTTATTCTTTACTACATTACCTAGCTCATCAGTTTTATTTCTAAAAACCCATTTACTTCCAATGACAGTCCCATGATCAGGAGGTAGGACTAGGTACCACACCTTGTTCCTGTCAAACTGATTAAGCTCCTCGTGCATGGCGTTGATCCAATGCACATCTTTTAAGGCATTGTCAATGGACTTGGGTTCTACATGAGAAACCAATGCATATGTATTTAATTCATGCTGATCTTTAAAGTAGCCTCTAGTCCTAGGGGGTTCATTTAGGTTACCAATGACATTACTTGCTGGATGATCTCTTAAAAATCTGATATTGATAACTTGGTTACCTTGATCTTCATTTACCTCCCCCTGAACAGCAGGCTCTTCTGCATTGTTTTCTTCTGGCTCATCTTCTTGATCTGATTGGTCTGCCGATTATCTTTTATTTAATATTTCTCCATCATCTTCTTTCATGCACTGACCATTGTCACACTTAGTCAGGGACTTATCAAAGACTACATGTGGAGATTCTTCAACCGTTTTAGAATTTGAGTTGTACACCCTATATGCTCTAGTGGTTTCAGAATATCCTAAGAACAAGCCCGGATCACTTTTAGGTTCAAACTTATCAAGATCTCTTTTATCATTAACATGGATAAAACATTTACATCCAAAAACCTTAAAATTAGCAATTGAAGGTTTCTTACCCTTGAGGATTTCATAAGGTGTTTTCTGAGTAAACGGCCTTACCATGGCTCTATTTATTACATGACATGCAGTATTAACTGCTTCTGCCCAAAATTTTCTTGGTAGGCCACCTTCAACTAGGAGTGTTCGGGCCATCTCCACAAGAGTCTGGTTCCTCCTCTCCACCACTCCATTTTGCTCTGGTGTCCTTGGTGAGGAGAACCGATGAGTAATCCCATTGACCCTGCAAAATTCATCAAATTGTGAATTCTTAAACTTACCTTCATGATCAGATAAAATATTTTCAATTGAATTTTTATTTTTTTATTTATTTTCAAATAGAACTCCTGAAATTCTATGAATACATCATTTTTATTTGTAAGGAAAAAGACCCAAGTATACCTAGTGAAGTCATCAACTAGGACATAGCCATGTCTTCTCCCTGACAAGCTGACTGATCGTGTGGGTCCAAATAGATCCATATGTATCAGCTCATAAGGTTTAAGGGACATGTTTTTAGTTCTTGATTTAAATGACTTTCTAGTCTGCTTGGACTGTGTGCAAGCACCACACACCTTATTTTCCTTCTTGAAAGAAATTTCAGGGAGTCCTCTAACCATGCTATGTTTATTCAATTTATGCAAAACAGTATAGCTGGCATGGCCTAATCTACGATGCCACAGAAATGCTAAATCATCTTTATTTGCAGTAAGGCAGAGATTACAATGAGCTAAATCATCTAAATCTACCAAATAAATGTTATTCACCCTTTTTCCTGAGAATTTAACTACATCAGAATCAGGTTCAAAGATTTTGCAATAATGAGAATCAAATACTACCTTGTGTCCTTTATCACAGAGCTGGCTGATACTGAGTAAGTTATATGCTAGACCATCAACCAGCAATACTTCTTCAATGCAACAGGTAGTACACTTACCTACCTTACCTGACCCGATGATTTTACCCTTTGTATTTCCTCCGAAGGTGATAAGACCTCCATTCTTCTCAGTCAACATGCAAAATTTGGCCTTGTCTCCTGTCATATGCATGGAGCAGCCACTATCAAGATACCACATATTGCTCCTGGCTGCCAGGCATACCTGCAATCACAATCAGGTAGAGAATTTTGGAACCCAAAACTGTTTGGGCTCCGAAGCAGAAACTGAACAATTTAAGCAAGATAGCAATTGTTTAGAAATCCACATTTGTCTAGACATGGTTGGCTTAGTGGAATTCCTAACATTCTTTTCATCATTTTTCTTTTTCTCAGCACCAACTGATTGAACCTTCTTCTTCTGATGCTGTTGTTTTTGTTGAGTTCTGGCACCATCTTTATTAGCAGCATGATTATTTTTATGCCAGTGCCCAGGCCAATAGGTACTCAGATAATTGCGGCCTGCAGTGGTCGTAGGCTAACCAAAGAAGACCTGTCTATTAGGACCCCATCTCCTAGACTGACCGACCCAGCTAGCAAAATGAGGTCTATGCCAGTGAGTGGGAAAAGATTGATATCTAGACTTTCCCTGGACATGATTCCATCCAGTCCTATAGAATGGTTGTGGCTATTTCTGAGGATAGGTGTAATAGGTCTGGACCTTGGGCTGGTGAGTATGGCTGGTTTGCCCCCGAGCATCATTAACTCTCCCTTGCATTTTTGACCCACTAGACTTCTGTACAGGTTTGTGTAGCGTCTTCTTCTGGATAGGTGATGGTGGTGGAGACTTGGTGATCTTGCCCTGGAGTTTAAATTTTCTTGGAGGCTGACCCCGAACCTGAGACTTACTTTTAGGTAAAGGGTAGGATCTGCTAGCCTCACCAACCTTCTGTTTACCTTTGTCCTTGGCACTGGACATTTTCAAATTAACAATTTTTGAAGCAGAATTTTCATTAACCATTTTTATAAGAGGTCCCTTCCTTTTCTCTGCCACAAATGATATGGTTTTCATGGCAAGGCTTTTTGTGGCAGTTGAGTTGAATCCAAGACCTTCTTTTCTGAAATTTACCTTTGACCCTAACAGAGCATTGAGATTATCTGTGCCTTGGGTCATATTTTCTATAATTTTCCTTTTATCAACATTTTCTTTTTCTAAATTTTCAACTATTTTCTTTAATTCAGAATTCACACACAAAACAGCTTCATATTTCTCATTTGAAATTTTTGCTTTATTTTCAAACATTTGAACTCTCAGCTTCAAATCATCGATGACATTCTTTAAACATTCATTTTCCTTTCTAGAATCTATTAAAGCATGCTTCAATTCATCATATTCAGCACATGAAAATTTTAAACTATCATTTTTCGATTGCAGACAGGCAATTTTATCAGACATGGTTTTATCATTCATAAGTGAGTTTATTTTCTTTTTCAAATGCATGTTCTCCGTTCTAATATCATCCACTTTATCTAGAAAGTCTCCGTAGGCATCCTCCCAATTAGAAATCGTATAGTGCTCAAAAGGAGAGGATTCCTCATCGGAGTCTCCTTCTTCTTCTTTGTCACTTTTGGCCATCAGGCAGACAGTCTTTTCTTCATCCTCGCCCTCTGAGGTGGTGCTCAGTGTGCCCTCATCCTCATCGCTCCAAGTACTAATCATGGCTTTTCCTTTTCCTCCTTTCTTCCTTAGTTTCTCCTTCTGCCTCTAGAGCTCTGGACAATCTACCTTCATATGTCCGGCCTCCCTGCAGTGATAGCAAACATTAGTATCAGGTTTCTTCGCAGGGGCAGACCTATACCTGTTATATCGCCGACCGCTGAATTGTCTTCGGCCGAAATTTCTGCCTTCCTTTCTCAGGAATCGCCTGAACTCTCTGGTCAACATAGCAAGTTGGTCTCCATCTATTTCTGACCCAGATACATTGCTCTGCTCGCATGATGATTCACTGTGGCTGGATCTGCTTGTTCTACTGGAACTAGCCTTCAGCGCGATTGGTTTCTTCTTATTCTCGAGCTCCTTAATTTTGGGAAGGCTCATCTCATATGCCATTAGAGAACCTATTAACTCGTCAACTTTCATCGTCTGAAGATCTCTTGACTCATCGATCACTGTCGCCTTTGTGTGCCAGACAGGAGTCAGAGACCACAAGATCTTCCTTACAATCTCATAGTCGGAATAGCTCTTTCCCAAATTCCTCAGACCGTTAGTTATGATCGTCAGTCGAGCATACATCTCAGTCACGGTCTCACCAGGTTTCATCCGGAATGCTTCATGTTCAGAGACCAACATATTAGCCTTGGTCTCTCTCACCTGTTATGTCCCTTCGTAGATAACCTCCATTGTGTCCTACATCTCCTTGGCGATTTTGCACGATGACACTCTGGAGAATTCCGTGGGATGAAGTGCGCACTTGATAGAGTTGACAGCACTCCAGTTCAAAGTAGACTTTCTAATTTCCTCTTTCGTCCAAACCTCTTCATTCTCGTGCAGTTTGAACGGTTCCTTGCTCACTACCCTCCAGATCTCGTAGTCTTTCACCCTTAGAAAGTTCTGCATTCTGTTCTTCCAGTAGGCGTAGTTAGAGCCGTCGAAGTATGGAGGCTTGGAGGTTGAATGTCCTTCTACTGTCATTCTCTTAGCGCTCATGGCCGTTCCTCTTTAGGATGTTAGTCCCTGAAAAAGAGTTAGGCTCTGATACCAACTGATGAGAGTCTATGAACGATCTAGAGGGGGGTGAATAGATCAATCACCCAATAAAATTGACTACAACAGTTTCAAGTGCGGAAATAAAACAAATTGCTGCTGGACGGCAGAAAGATAAGCTAAAGCGATCACAGAAAGCCAACTCAAGCAGATCTGAACTTAAATTATCCTAAACATGCATCTACTGCGGATGTAAGATATAATCAAGAGGCACAACAATTTTCAAGACAAACGCACAGTAGATAGGAAATTTTTAAGGTGGTTCGATCTCAAACCCGAGATCTACGTCCACCCCACACTCCAAACCAGAATGTGGCTTCAACCGTTGATACACAGCTTCGCTGATCCACAGCTTCGGGGTCACAACCCTACAAACAGTTGGGCATTACAGCTTATGCCATCCAGAGGAATCCTCCTCTACAAACCACTGGGGACTTACAGCTTCACCCGTCCAGAGGAATCCTCCTCTGCCCGCTGAGCATTACAGCTTGCTCTGCTGACACCCAGCTTGAAAAAAAGATTTCAGAAAATAGAATAGAAACAAACGAAAAATAAGAAATCCCCAAAGGGAATGTAGCTCACAATGAGCAATATTAGTTCTGGTATCTGAACCAAGAGACTGATGAACAAACATTCAGAGTAAATCTCTCAGACTCCTCTCTCTCAACTCTCTACTTCTCTTCTTCTCTCTTTCTTCTCTTTCTCTTGTCTCTGGATCGTGCAGGCTCTCTGTAGCAACCCTGATAAAATAGAAGGAGATAGATAAATCAAACTAGATTAAAAGATTAAGTAAATAAACGATACAACCGAAAATGGAAAAAAATTAAACCCTGATGAAAATAACGCCGCAGATAAAGGCGCTACTTGACAAGAAACGCCCTCACCTAAGGCGTGTTTTTAAGAAAGGACGCCCACAGTTCAAGGCGTCAAATCTTAAACAACCAAAATTACATGAAAAGGCAAGTAATTGTAACGCCCTTTTGCTTGGACGCATTTCAACAAGAAACGACGCATTCCAAGACGTCAATTTAAATTCGACGCCGTTACCTAGGACGTTAATTCAGTTTGTGTTCCGTTCGAACCAGGAACTTATCCAGGGTAAGTTGATAACTATGAGAAAGAGTTCGAATGTAGTAATAACTCTATCATGGAAGTGTTACTTCCAATCAAACACTAACCCAATTAGGATCCTAAAATCCTATAAATACTCACCGTGTCGATCTGATTCGCTATTTTGGCGATCGGAGTCTTCTAAGGTATGAACAGCAGGTTATTCGTATAGTTCTTTTTCCCTGTTACATGAAGAATATTAATTATGCTTCTTCATCTTCTACAGGTTAAGGAGCTCCTGTCTTCCCGAAGAACCAGTAAGTTCTTCTCTTCCTTTACCTCCTGTTATTCATACGAAGAATAATACCTTCGTTTTCTTCTTCCTCTACAGGTTGCCTGTAGAGTGGAAACGTCCGACTGAAGAATTAGGGGTTCTTCATCTGCACCCTCTTCTGTGCGTGCTGCTGCTATTAGCAAATATCATCGCCAGGAGGCTCTGTTAGACAGAGTATTGTCCCAAACCTTTCACGATCCTCTTCCAGATCTTCACAAAGGTAGGTTTTCTCAGGGATTGTAGCCCAAACTAGCATATTAATAATTATAACATCATCCGTTAATACATGCATATAGATTTCATGCGTTTTGATTATTTTCTAAAGAGTTTTTGAAAGAAACGCCCCTATCAAGGGCAAGAAAAGACCATGACTAGGTCGTCAATTTCATATTTGACGCCCTGCACACGGACGTCAATTTCTTTTAATTACTAAATACCATGTTTAAAAATTATATATCAATTCAAACATGATTCTAGATTAATGCATGATCAATCTCTTGAAATCCTGCTATTTTTCTGGTCCTGACCCTATATCATGTTTCCTGAAATTTCATCGTCTCAAAATTTGTAAAATTGTGAATTAACGACCTTGTCCAGATCGTCTTTTATTGAACTGACGCCCCATACCAGGGCACTTTCTATAAACTAACGCCCCTGTCCAGGGCGCGTTTTATGAAAATTCCAGATTTTTAATATTCTACAAAATTAGAAATATTGAAAGGATGACTTCTACACATGTCGTCAAATTTAATATAAACGCCCCTGATTAAGGCGTTAATTTCATGAAAAACGACTTTACCAAAGTCGCTATTTTCTGCACTACTGATTTTTCCTGATTACTGTTATCCGAGGGTTTCATTATACATACATACATATATATTGGCACTATTACTCCACTCCGTGAGTATAGTCCCATGTTTTCTACGATGATTTATCACATTACACACTCAATTCTCATTGACATACAAGCTCTCCATTGGACATTCCGTTCCTTTGGACTAGCGAGTTAGTCATAGAGACCTCCGTAAGACTCCTCGCCGCCTTGGATTCCCTCAAGGCCGACTGAGCTGGTTGTACCATAAAAATCCATTACACAATCTTTGCCATGTCCCTCTATAGAAACATGGTAATACCGGCCCTCATGTCATGACATGGGTATGATATGAGAATTATCTTAATGAACGGGGAAGAATATGCCGTTGTTATGCTGTTCTTGTAAACCCCAATTCTATATCAACATTGTTATGATGTTCTTGTAGACCCCAATTCTATATTAAACTTGATGTTCTTGTGAACCTCAATTCTATATTAAGAATGAGGACGTCTTGCCATTGAGGTGCTATTCATATGGACCTCAATTCTATATAAAAGAGTGTCTCTACTTACTTATCATGGTACCCGAGTTAAGGGAACCAATTCCACCTAGTTTTATCGAAAGTGTGATTGTACCGTTATTATCGCCTATTGGTGTCAAAAGTCATATTTTTGGACTCTAATCTCTCAAAGTTATCTTACATGACTACAAGCTTGCTTATTGAAATTTCATGATGACTATACACAAAAATGTGGATGTTAGAAATACATGAATAATGCATGCGCATATAGGGCCCGATCTGGTCCTGGGAGGAGCACCCGAAAGTACTTGTGCCCATGAGAGTTGATTGATCATGGTATTGGCATTATACCGAAGTGCATGACTAGCTTGATTGAACATTCCACAAATCTTGTACTTGACTTGATATTACATGACTTGCGTGGCCCAAAAAAGGGTAATTACTTGCGTGCTTGAACGTGATAGCCAAATTTCATCTTGACATGATAAAGTACTTGCTTGAATATCTTGAGGTCATTTGATATAAGTTCTTGAAAGTTCATGACTAGTTCTTCTTGTTATCTTATTGTTATATCCTCTTTCTATCTTGTCGTTTTATGCGAGCATGCATAGTTATAGTGCATTCATGAAAGATGTAACTACTTAAACCCCTTGCTAGTTCCTGAGATATAATTTCCTACTGAGCGTTCGCTCACTCCATGTTTCCCTTACTTTTCAGGTAAGTCCGACGATGAGGGAAGTCAATCGGATGGGGAGAATCAAGAGTGAAAGAGCTAGAGCTTTTCCAAGTGCCATCTAGTCTTTTATATATTTCTTGAGTCAAATGTGTACTTTTCCTTTTTTTTGAATAGAGTATTGGGTTTGTAATAGACTATTTATTATGAAGAAATAAATGGATTGGGTTATCTTTACTTTTGCGCGTCTCTGTCTTTGTGTCGAATATACTACTACTCTGATTGACATGATTGATATAAACTCGTCACGCATCTCCGGGTATCTTCCGCTCTCGGGGCGTAACAGTTTTTGTGGTATCAGAGCCTAGGGTATTCAATTCCTAGGAAAAACCCAAGTCCAAGGATAGGTTTTAACCCTTTAACCAGTGAGATTGGGTAGAACCAAGGGTTAAAGTTAACATAGAATGCTAGTCTTTAAAATACAAATCACGTATTAATCTAGTTATTATAATTGTAGGATAATGGCTGCCGAACGTGCTCAATGGCGCAACATGCAGCGTACGCTTCAAGGCATGACTCAGGTGCTGCAACAAGTAGCACAAGGAGGTGGACAACGAGCAGGAAGTCTCCATCAGACTTTCAAGAACATGAACCCGCCCAAGTTCACGGGTTCTACTGATCCGGATGACGCTGAACACTGGATTAGGGAAACAGAACGTATCTTCCGTGTCATGCAATGCACGGATCAGGATAAAATTTTGTTAGCTACCTTTCAGCTAGAAAGGGATGCTAGATGTTGGTGGGAATCAATAGAGGCTACTCTAAATCAAGACCAAGTTACATGGGAGGAATTCGTTGAACACTTCAATGCAAAATATTTTTCAGACCGAGTGCAGGAAAAGAAAGCTGCAGAATTTGCTGCACTGAAGCAACGATCCTTGTCAGTGGCTGAGTATGAGGCCCAATTCTCTAGAATGTCTCGGTATGCTAAGCACTTAGTTAGCACCGAGAAGATGAAAGCTAGGAGGTTCCTAAACGGGCTCAGGCCCCAATATATTACCCAACTAGCACCGATGGACATTCAGGTCTATTCGGAGATAGTACGCCGCGCACAACTGTTAGAAGATGCCACAGAACTATCTGATAGGATTCGTGGTAAGGATAAGAAGGAACAAGTTACAGGATCGGGTTCCTTTAAACCTAACTTCAAGAAGAGGCCTAGCAATGGAGGTATTTCCTCGCAAGATCAGAAGTTTAAGAAGACCAAGCCCTTCTCTATCACCACTACCCCATCAAACACAGTGTGTAAACATTGTGACAAGGCAGGCCATAGAGCAGAAGAATGCTGGAGGAAACTAGGAGCATTTCTCCGTTGTGGGAGTCGTGAGCATCGGATTCCAGATTGCCCATTACTTAACGATCAAGCCAATGTCAGGAAACGCCCGGTAACCAAGAATGCGCGTCTTCACGCAATCAAGGAGACCGAATAAGAAGAAGAAGGCGGACTAGTGGAAGGTACATTGAAAGTTTGTTCCAAGAATGCATATGTCTTAATTGATACTGGTGCATCACATTCTATTATTTCTAAGAAGTTCGCTGACCCATTACCCCTAGAACCGGAATGGATGAAATTAGTTTTGTCTACTCCTCTGGGTGACGAGACTGATATTACACATCATTACCAAAACTGTGAAGTCTTGGTTCAGGGTAGAAATCTCCCTATTGATCTCATATGTTTAGATCTGAAGGAGTATGATGTCATACTAGGAGCAGATTGGTTATCCAAGTATCAGGCAACGGTTGATTGTCGCAATAGCAAGGTTACATTCAAGGAATTTCCAGAATTAATCTTCACTAGCCCTAAGAGTCGAAGCAAATCCCCTTTTATTTCGGCTCTCCGAGCTAGCAAGCTCATCAGGAAAGGATGTGTATCTTTCCTTGCATTTATCACAGTTAAAGAAGCTAAGGAAACTAAGCTAGAAGACATTCCAGTAGTGCAAGAATTTCCAGACGTATTTCCGGAAGATTTGCCTGGATTACCCCCACAAAGAGAAGTGGCCTTCACCATTGACTTAGTCCCTGGTGCTGGTCTAATTTCAAAGGCACCTTATAGAATGTCACCTGCTGAACTCAAGGAGTTAAAGGAGCAATTGATGGAACTCATTAAGAAAGGATTCATTAGACCAAGTACTTCCCCGTGGGGAGCACCTGTACTGTTTGTAAGAAAGAAAGATGGATCCATGAGGCTATGCATCGACTATCGACAATTGAATCATCTCACTATCAAGAACAAGTATCCACTGCCGAGAATCGATGAATTATTTGACCAAATATCTGGATCCAAGTATTTCTCAAAGATTGATCTCAGGTCGGGATATCATCAGTTAAGGATCAAAGATGATGACATTCATAAGACCGCATTCAGAAGCAGGTATGGCCATTATGAATTCGTTGTTATGCCTTTTGGACTAACAAATGCCCCTGCTGCCTTTATGCAGTTAATGAATAGCATATTCAGGCCTTATTTGTATCAATGCGTGGTGGTCTTTATTGATGATATATTGATTTATTCTAAGACCAAGGAAGAGCATGAGGATCATTTAAGGATTGCATTACAAATATTGAGGACAAATCAATTATATGTAAAACTCAGCAAGTGTGAATTCTGGCTTGAAGAAGTAACTTTTCTCGGACATGTTATATCAAAGGATGGCTTATCTGTAGATCCATCAAAAGTCGAAGCTGTAAGGAACTGGGAAAGACAGACCAATGCTAGCGAGGTCCTAAGTTTCTTAGGTCTTGCAGGCTATTACAGGCGATTCATCAAAGATTTCTCTAAGATCACCGTGCCACTTACGAGGTTAACTCGCAAGGAGATCCGTTATGAATGGAGTGAGGAATGTGCAAGAAGCTTCCGAACTCTCAAGGATCATCTTACTACAGCTCCTGTCTTAGCTTTACCAGTGGAAGGAGAGAAATTCGAGGTATACACTGATGCTTCTGGCATCGGCCTCGGATGTGTTCTAATGCAACAAGGAAATGTTATAGCTTAATCTTCTCGTCAATTGAAGAAGCATGAAGAGAACTACCCCGTCCATGACTTAGAATTGGCCGCGGTAGTATTTGCACTGAAGATATGGAGACATTATCTCTATGGAGTGCAGTTTACTGTATACTCCGATCACAAGAGTCTCAAATATCACAGAAGGAACTGAACATGAGGCAAAGACGTTGGCTAGAATATCTCAAAGACTTCGACTTCAATATACAATATCATCCCGGAAAGGGTAATCATGTAGCAGATGCCCTTAGTCGAAAGCCAAGAGCCCTGTTAGCCAATTGTATGATTCAAGAATGGAGGTTGCTGGAGCAATTCTCTGAACTCAATATAGGCATGGACACAGACCCTAGATGTGGCACATTATCTCATATAAGCATACAGTCAGACCTATTAACTGAAATACAAGCACTTCAAGATAATTACCCAATGTTAGTAGAGATCAAAGGCAAACTGGAAGGACAATCGGATTTCCAAATAACTTGTGAAGAAAGATTAATATTCAGGAATAGAACTTGCATATCGGATTGTCCCGAGGTAAAGAAGAAGATCTTAGATGAAGCTCATAGATCAAGGTACACGATTCATCCTGGATCTACCAAAATGTATCAAGATGTGAAACGGAATTTTTGGTGGCCCAACATGAAAAGGGAAATAGTGGACCACGTGTCGCGCTGTCTCACGTGCCAACAAGTCAAGGCAGAACACCAAAAGCCTGCTGGAAAACTACATCCCCTAGATATTCCTAAGTGGAAGTGGGAGGATATTGACATGGATTTCATCATGGGTCTATCTAAATCAAAGGGAGGACATGATGGAATATGGGTTATTATTGATCGATTGACTAAATCAGCGCATTTCTTGCCAATCAAGAGCCGATGGTCAATTGATGTTCTGGCTGCATTGTATATCAAGGAGATAGTCAGATTACATGGTATTCCTGTTTCAATCGTGTCTGACAGAGATCCCCGTTTTACTTCTCATTTTTGGAAGAGACTACAACATTCGTTAGGAACGAGACTTAACTTTAGTACAGCTTTTCACCTTCAAACGGATGGTCAGACCGAGAGAACCAATCAAGTAGTCGAAGATATGCTAAGAGCATGCATTATTGATTTTGGTGGAAACTGGCATGATCACTTACCTCTGGTCGAATTTGCATACAATAATAGCTACCAGGCAAGTATACAAATGGCACCTTTCAAAGCCTTATATGGAAGGAGTTGCCGATCACCCTTATGCTGGGACGAAGTTGGAGAGAAACAACTGTTAGGTCCAGACATGGTAAGGGATACTACCGAGAAGATACAATTGATCAGAGAAAGACTGCAAGTTGCTCAGTCTAGACAAAAGGCTTATGCTGACACAAGAATGAGAGATCTTGAATTCCAAGTTGGAGATCATGTATTTCTCAAGATATCGCCTGGACGTGGAATACGGAGATTTGGTGTTAAAGGCAAGCTTACACCAAGATTCATCGGACCTTTTGAGATACTAGAAAGAGTTGGCGAGGTTGCTTATCGCATCGCATTGCCACCTCAACTGTCCGAAGTACATGATGTGTTCCACATATCTATGTTAAAGAAGTATGTGCATGATCCATCACATATTATTCAGTATGGAAATCTAGTAATCCAGAAAGATCTCACATACGAGCAGAAGCCCATAAGAATACTAGATCGAGAAGTACGTACCCTAAGGAATAAGGTTATTCCCATGCTAAAAGTACAATGGAATAAGAATTCAGAACATGAAGCTACATGGGAGACCGAGGAATCTATGAGGAAACGATTTCCAGAGTTATTCTAGAATGTATGTACTTTACACTCTCTATATAAATATATGCTATAGAATTTGGGGACCAAATTCTTGTTAAGTAGGGGAGGGTGTAGCAACCCTGATAAAATAGAAGGAGATAGATAAATCAAAATAGATTAAAAGATTAAGTAAATAAACGATAAAACTGAAAATGGAAAAAAATTAAACCCTGATGAAAATAACGCCGCAGATAAAGGCTCTACTTGACAAGAAACGCCCTCACCTAAGGCATGTTTTTAAGAAAGGACTCCCACAGTTCAAGGCGTCAAATCTTAAACAACCAAAATTACATGAAAAGGCAAGTAATTGTAACGCCATTTTGCTTGGATGCGTTTCAACAAGAAACGATGCATTCCAAGACGTCAATTTAAATTAAACGCCGTTACCTAGGACGTTAATTCAGTTTGTGTTCCGTTCGAACTAGGAACTTATCCAGGGTAAGTTGATAACTATGAGAAAGAGTTCGAGTGTAGTAATAACTCTATCATGGAAGTGTTACTTCCAATCAAACACTAACCCTATTAGGATCCTAAAATCCTATAAATACTCACCGTGTCGATCTGATTCGCTATTTTGGTGATCGGAGTCTTCTAAGGTATGAACAGCAGGTTATTCGTATAGTTCTTTTTCCCTGTTACATGAAGAATATTAATTATGCTTCTTCATCTTCTACAGGTTAAGGAGCTCCTGTCTTCTCGAAGAACCAGTAAGTTCTTCTCTTCCTTTACCTCCTGTTATTCATACGAAGAATAATACCTTCGTTTTCTTCTGCCTCTACAGGTTGCCTGTAGAGTGGAAACGTCCGACTGAAGAATTAGGGGTTCTTCATTTGCACCCTCTTCTGTGCGTGCTGCTGCTATTAGAAAATATCATCGCCAGGAGGCTCTGTTAGACAGAGTATTGTCCCAAACCTTTCACGATCCTCTTCCAGATCTTCACAAAGGTAGGTTTTCTCAGGGATTGTAGCCCAAACTAGCATATTAATAATTATAACATCATTCGTTAATACATGCATATAGATTTCATGCGTTTTGATTAGTTTCTAAAGAGTTTTTGAAAGAAACGCCCCTATCAAGGGCAAGAAAAGACCATGACTAGGTTGTCAATTTCATATTTGACGCCCTGCACACGGACGTCAATTTCTTTTAATTACTAAATACCATGTTTAAAAATTATATATCAATTCAAACATGATTCTAGATTAATGCATGATCAATCTCTTGAAATCCTGCTATTTTTCTGGTCCTGACCCTATATCATGTTTCCTGAAATTTCATCGTCTCGAAATTTATAAAATTGTGAATTAACGACCTTGTCCAGGTCATCTTTTATTGAACTGACGCCCCATACCAGGGCGCTTTCTGTAAACTAACGCCCCTGTCCAGGGCGCGTTTTATGAAAATTCCAGATTTTTAATATTCTGCAAAATTAGAAATATTGAAAGGACGACTTCTACACATGTCGTCAAATTTAATATAAACGCCCCTGATTAAGGCATTAATTTCATGAAAAACGACTTTACCAAAGTCGCTATTTTCTGCACTACTGATTTTTCCTGATTATTGTTATCCGAGGGTTTCATTATACATACATACATATATATTGGCACTATTACTCCAGTCCGTGAGTATAGTCCCATGTTTTCTACGATGATTTATCGCATTACACACTCAATTCTCATTGACATACAAGCTCTCCATTGGACATTCCGTTCCTTTGGACTAGCGAGTTAGTCATAGAGACCTCCGTAAGACTCCTCGCCGCCTTGGATTCCCTCAAGGCCGACTGAGCTGGTTGTACCATAAAAACCCATTACACAATCTTTGCCATGTCCCTCTATAGAAACATGGTAATACCGGCCCTCATGTCATGCCATGGGTATGATATGAGAATTATCTTAATGAACGGGGAAGAATATGCCGTTGTTATGCTGTTCTTGTAAACCCCAATTCTATATCAACATTGTTATGATGTTCTTGTAGACCCCAATTCTATATTAAACTTGATGTTATTGTGAACCTTAATTCTATATTAAGAATGAGGACGTCTTGCCATTGAGGTGCTATTCATATGGACCTCAATTCTATATAAAAGAGTGTCTCTACTTACTTATCATGGTACCCGAGTTAAGGGAACCAATTCCACCTAGTTTTATCGAAAGTGTGATTGTACCGTTATTATCGCCTATTGGTGTCAAAAGTCATATTTTTGGACTCTAATCTCTCAAAGTTGTCTTACATGACTACAAGCTTGCTTATTGAAATTCCATGATGGCTATACACAAAAATGTGGATGTTAGAAATACATGACTAATGCCTGCGCATATAGGGCCCGATCTGGTCCTGGGAGGAGCACCCGAAAGTACTTGTGCCCATGGGAGTTGATTGATCACGGTATTGGCATTATACCGAAGTGCATGACTAGCTTGATTGAACATTCCACAAATCTTGTACTTGACTTGATATTACATGACTTGCGTGGCCCAAAAAAGGGTAATTACTTGCGTGCTTGAACGTGATAGCCAAATTTCATCTTGACATGATAAAGTACTTGCTTGAATATCTTGAGGTCATTTGATATAAGTTCTTCAAAGTTCATGACTAGTTCTTCCTGTTATCTTATTGTTATATCCTCTTTCTATCTTGTCGTTTTATGCGAGCATGCATAGTTATAGTGCATTCATGAAAGATGTAACTACTTAAACCCCTTGCTAGTTCCTGAGATATAATTTCCTACTGAGCGTTCGCTCACTCCGTGTTTCCCTTACTTTTCAGGTAAGTCCGACGATGAGGGAAGTCAATCGGATGGGGAGAATCAAGAGTGAAAGAGCTAGAGCTTTTCCAAGTGTCATCTAGTCTTTTATATATTTCTTGAGTCAAATGTGTACTTTTCCTTTTTTTTGAATAGAGTATTGGGTTTGTAATAGACTATTTATTATGAAGAAATAAATGGATTGGGTTATCTTTACTTTTGTGCGTCTCTATCTTTGTGTCGAATATACTACTACTCTGATTGACATGATTGATATAAACTCGTCACGCATCTCCGGGTATCTTCCGCTCTCGGGGCGTGACACTCTCTCTACTTCTTCCCTTCTTGATCTGATTTCTATCTCAATGCAACGATCATCACTTCAGATTGAGAAGTCTTCTTGTTATATAGCAGCAGCAGATAGGTGGGCGTGTGTCCTCCACGATTCCCACCCAAGCGCCTTGACCACGTGGCAGCATTTCGGCCTGCTGTAATACGCGTGTCACAATCCTGGCACATCCTACATTCTTGGATCATGTGCCCTTTCTTAAGTTCCTCGACCAGCAGTCCTGTCAGATCAGACTTGTCATCAGTTTGAGTTAATCTGAAAGGAAAGACAGAAAGACGCACCGAGTTAGTTTAAGAATTGAACTAAGCATGCACAAACTTGATGCATATAATGTAGTTTGCATGCAGGAAAGTATGCACATTGAAGATGAAAGCACAGACATGCCATTAAAGAGTGTTCAGACTTTGTGTGCGATGTACAAACGATGCATCGACTTGCTGTGCCTAGAGTGTTGGATCGAGAGGACGGTGAAGCTAGAGGGGGAGGGGGTGAATAGGTTGACCCTTTAAAATTCTATGCGCGATCACACTTGAAATATAGTACAGAATGATAGAGATATGATCAACAACTAAATAACTAAAAGAATCGAGCCTAATCAAACATCTAACGAGAGGAGAATGATCAGAGAAAGCAAACCACAAGAGAACACAATTTTAAGGTGGTTCGGTCTCCTTGTGGAGACCTACGTCCACCTCCCCACTTAACCAGTGAGGAACCCTACTGAGCTTTACAGCTTTGCTAAACTGAGGAAGCAATTCCTCTACACTGCTGACTACACCAACAGAACACAACGAGGAACGAATCCTCAGATCCACTGTCAAATAGCTTGAAGGCAATCTACCTTGACACCCCTGATCTCAGCACAGTCCGCTGGATCAGAATCACCCTCTCTTCACTAAATCCAGTAGAAGAGATGGGTACAATGTTCAATAACAAGAGAAAAATGAAAAGATAAGAAATCACACTTCAGCACTTGGACGCAGCAGAATTGGAATCACCAATGGAGAGATCCATGCGCATGAGGTTCAACCCTTGAATCTCCACCGTCTGGTATGTAGAAGAGTCTTGGTGGCGCGATGATCTTCTGATCTGATTTTTCAGCAGCCTTCGTCCAGTTCTTCTCTCAACCTCATTCCCGTTCTGTTCTCCGCCTGTCTTTCGTTCTACTCTCGGCTTCTCTACCTTGTTCCTCTCGGCTGAGCCTATTTTGTGGTCTTCCCGCGCACAAAAAAATTCACGTGAGGCAGGTGGGCCACCACCCTGATTTCTTGGTTATCCTCATGATTGCTCACGTGGGGAACCTTATGAAGTGGTGGAAGGTACGAAAGCTTTATCTGCTTGTGGCTGATGTGGCAGTTGACGACTGAAGGTGGGATCCACTTAACGCTCTCAGCAACTGGAATTAGATGGCGTCAACTCTCTTGCTCCAAGGAGTTGACGCAGCCTTCAGATATCTTCTTCCTAAGAAGCTCAAGTCTGATGCGTTGACTCCATCAGCCAGCTGCGTTAACGCATCGGCAATCTAGTGATCAAGGTCTTCGGCAGATAGATGTGCTGCGTCGACGCTGCTAATCCATAGCGTTGACGCAGTGCTGTTCCAGAGCTGAATGTATATCAGACTCAATTGCTGCGTGGACGCTGTCTTGCAATGGCCTTGACGCACTGTAGTATTCCAGTGAGCTATGGACTCTACCTCATTAACTACTGCGTCGACGCTGCTATAGCATGGAGTTGACGCCGCCAAGTGAATCTCTGAAATTCTCTTCAGCTGAAGCGTGGACGCATTGAACTCCCAGCGTCGACCTTGTTCCTTTATTGCGTCAAAAAGAAATTATATGAGAGTATTACTGAATCAATATTGTAATCAACATTTTTTGAGTTGAATGCTACATTCACACTTCATTGTTCAAACAAGAAGGTTCAGATCAACAGGATTTTAATTCAGTGACAGAAGAAAGCATCAATTTTGTCATTCATTCAGGTTCAGAGTTTTGCATCATATTTGTAGATGCAATGAGCTCTAATCTAGATTCTAGCTTTCAAAAATTCTCCCCCTTTGACATCATCAGAAGGGGGGGTAAATGTGAAACTTTTGTCTAGAGACATCTCAAGAGTGGAAGTAACGATTGTATCTTCTGGCGGAAGGAGGTTGTTGGTGCTGGCGAGAGGACTGCCCGTGAGTAGACTGAGATCCTTGAGGTTGCTGGCCAAACTGTTGTCCTGAAGTAGATTGCTCTCTTGCCAGTACATCTTGGATTTCCTGAGAGAGCTCACCTAGCTGATGACTTAGAGTGGTGCGTACACTTTCAATCGCAGAAGAAATATCATGTGTGACAGATTCCTTAGTTTTGAACTTGTCCCCAAGTGAAGTAACTTCTGCAATTACTTCGCTAATCTTTTCAACAACCGCAGTGAGGTTGTGTGGAAGAGCGTGGATTGGGCCTTTCAGGGTCTCGACGCTTATCCTTACGTCATAACATAAATCAATAATCTTACCAAAAGATGCAAGAAATGAAGCTTGATTATCATGCACAGTTGTCACCATGTCGGCTATCTTCTCAATGATAGTTAATACATATTGTAGAACCTGCCGAGTAGCCTTGTCAGATTGGAGCTTGGTGATCAACAATTGTTTCCACTCGGATAAGAGGGAAATTTCAAACTTGGAGATTCTAGTGTGCATACTATTGAAGTGATAATTTGTGAACTGCAGCAACCTATCCATCCTTGCTTCCTGTCGCTGCATCATTATAGTCATGTTAGCAAACATCTCTTCAACTGTGGCAGGTTGAGCTGCGCCAGAAGGGGGAAAAGGTCTGTCGTGTCTGTATTGACTGGAATAAAGTTCAATAGCTCCAGTCATAAGAGGTTCAAATGAGGGTCCAGACCCACTTGGCTCACTAGTTTCCTACTGAGGACTTGGTGATCTATTGAAGAATTCAGTAGCATCTGTCCTTGGGGACTCTATTCTTGGAGGACTACCCTCTGGTCGTACTTCTCTAACTGCAGGTGGAGGTGATGCATCTGTTCTGACATTATGATCAGTGTCTACAGTTGGAGGCACATGTTTCTGACTTGGTAGTATCCTCACTGGCTGTCCATTGATAACTTTGAATCCCATGAACTTCTGAATATAAGAGAGGGAGTAAAAATTCCCTTGAGGGATGATCATTTTCTTCTCAGAACCAAAATCTACGCCAACTTTTCAAAAGATGGCAGTCAATGGAGCAGCATAAGGAAGTGTTCTGGATTGTGTCAAGCAAGACCCCATCGTCTGAATAACTACATCTGGCAGTGAAATGTGTATTCTTTTCAACATACAGTATAGTAGAAATCTCTGTATCTCAGTGACCCTTTCCCAACCACTACTCTGTGGTGTGATCATTGATGTGCACATATGGTGGAGCAGTCTATTCAATGGAGGGAACTGATTTGCTTTGAGACTGGATAAATAAGTTTCCCTTACATCTGAAGGATCACTAGGTTTGTCAGTCAGGAGAGCATAGGCATCATGTTCATCAAACTCAAAACTATGTAGCTGAACCCCATTCTTGGGGATTTTCCAGGCTCTGGCAAATAGCTTATTTGTTAGTTCGAAACTAACATTTCTGACAGTTGATGTAAGTTTTGGAATATGAGGCTCATATTTCAAATTGTGGTAGAACTCTCTAACCAGGGTGGGGTAATAGACCTTATGAGTTGTAACGAAGGACCACCATCCCTGATATTCCAAGGTAGGAAATAGTTGCGGAAAAACTTCAAGCATTTCATGGTCGGTAGCAACAATATAGCGTGAAATGAGAACTTTCAGAGGTTCTTCCACGGTGACGGTAAGAGAGGGATCAGAGGGCATTACATGAGAGCTTTCCGCACCTTTCTGTCCCTTCACAGCACCTGAAGATGAACCCTTCTTTTCTATCCTGACATCAGATGCCTTTCTCCTTTTGGTTGGCGGACTAGGATCACGTGAAAGCGTCTCTTTCCTGTTCCCTTTATCGTGAGTAGCTTCGGAGCGGGACTCCATTTTGCCTTCGGCCGATGCTGAACTTTTTTGATATTCCTCTGCCCTCTTCTTCCCCTTTTGAGTGGATGTCGGAGGAGCCATGGCAGCGAGATGAATGGAATAGGAAAGTGCTGTGAGGGTTTTGGAGAACACAGAAGGAAGAACGACAAAGGGTTTCGAAAGAAATGGAGACAAGCAGCGGTCACGCTACACTTTTAAAGAAGCTACGAAGCCCTTTTCCGAGAGCGGTTCAGCCGGTTCAAGTCAGGGAACCGGGTTGAGATGAGTCAAGAGACCCACTGTGTTGACGCATTGAAGTGGTGCGTAGACGCAGTGGTGTAACGATGAGATGTTATAGCCAAGAAGGAGGTTGTGCGAAAAATAGCCGAATTTAGGAAAAATCATTAAGCCACTGAGATGATGTTGAGAGACACTTACTTTCAAGGATTTTTAATTTTTGCAGATCAAGTTCCGTTGAAAGAGATATATGTAAATAGGCTCCAATTCATTTAATGATGAAGAGAAGAAATACTCTTAAAACATTGAATTAAAAACCATGAACCACTAAAGGCACCTGCCTGGAAAAAAAGTGGAACTCTTCTCACACTAGAACCATTTTCATTTCTGTCCCTTATATCTGTCAATTTGAAGATGCCTTTCAGAGAGAGAGGAATTTAACTGGCATTGACGATAGACTCAGTTGAATAAAGAGCTTCAGATCAATCACACTCACATGTTTGAATTATTTTTAACATTTTTAGCATTTTCAACTTTGTCAACTTATTGTCACGTTTTCATTAGCAGTCAAGTGTAGCTAGCCTTTTGACACGGGTACACATGTTTATCAGACACCCGAGTCACCGATTACTCAGCATAGCAAACTATTCTGCATTGAAGGACCAGAGTTGGCAACTGACGTCATGACATGTCTTTCAGCACTTCATAGGTGCATGAAGGTAGTTTCTCAGTTAACAGTTACCATTGCTCTGTAATGATTTGTTTTTCACTTGAAGACAGAGATAGCAGCTCACCTCATGACTTGCTCTTTAGCACTTCTTTGGTGAATAGGGCTAGTTTCTCAGTGAAGACCTACCATTGCTCTGCATTTTATACCATGTGTAAGGGATTGCTTCTTCAACGTTTAAAAACTATTTCTGAGTTTATTACCAATACAAATATTAAATTCCTCTACACACAGTGGTTTCTTTACTTTTGAACAATAAGGTTCGAGAGATGATAAGGTCCTGGTTTTATTAAATTGTTCAGCTTTTATTCCATACATAGTGCATTATTGGGTTCAAAGGTTCTTGAATTCAAACATCATAAGAAGTATATATCTCCTATCATTAGCATTTCATAGAGCCATTCAGAACATATCTCATATTCAATAGGAATTATCACTGTAACTCCCCCTGAATTGAAGACTTCATCTACATATCCCAGTACTCAAGAAGTTTTCCCTCATGCTAGAACGTGAAAAGCATGTAATTAAGAATCAAAATGATGAGATAGATCAAAGAGGTGAGTGAATCTGAAGAAGAGGAGGCTCCAAGAAGAAAAGATTTAGAGAAGAGACTTCAAGAAGGAATAGCTGCGTAGACTCAGAGCCAGGGCTGCGTTAACTCCATCCAACCATAGCGTCAACTCACTCATCCAGCCAGAGACACTTCACATCAGGTTTTCAAAGAATAAGCTGTCTGGTGCGTTAACCATATCTCCACACTGCGTTAACTCACATATCCAACCAGTCGTAACAACTCTGTACTTTATTCAGCCTTTTGTCACCGAGAAATTACTCCTAAGCTAACTCCCCCTCAGACCATGCATGAATGAAATTATAACTGCCAATAACATGAGTATCATGCTGAAATTGTATTCATTATGAATTGATTGAAAGAGAGATAGACATAACATGCACAGACAACTAAGCTCCCCCTGAGTTTAAGACAGATACACTTCAAACCAATACAAGTTCAATCATTCAGATTCCGAAAGATTAGTCAGGCACTCAAATCAGGCATCCAGATGATAATTGCACAGACCAAGCTCTCGTCTAAGATAAGAGAATCTATCATTGTTCAGAGGCTTGGTAAAAATATCGGCCAATTGAGATTGTGATTCAACAAATATGAGTTTAAAATTTCCTTTGATTACTTCATCTCTTAAGAAATGGTGTCTAATTTCTATGTGTTTGGTCCTAGAGTGCTGGATAGGGTTTTTGGCCAGGTTTATGGCACTTGTATTATCACACAATATTGGGACACACCCAAGATCAGTCTGATAATCTTGGAGTTGGTGTTTGATCCACAACACTTGAGTACCACAACTCCCTGCAGCGACATATTCTGCCTCTGCAGTGGATAGTGCCACTGAGTGTTGTTTCTTGGAAGCCCAAGAAATCAAACATCCTCCCAAAAATTGGCAATAGCCACTCGTGCTTTTCCTGTCGAGTTTGCATCCAGCATAGTCTCCATCTGAATAGGATACAAGATCAAAAGAGCAAGATGCAGGGTACCAAATCCCTAAATCTCGAGTTCCAGCAAGGTATCGAAAGATACGCTTGACAGAACTTAAGTGGGATTCTCTAGGATCAGATTGAAAGCGAGCACACATGCATACACAAAATTGAATGTCTGGCCTAGATGCAGTAAGATAGAGGAGTGATCCAATCATACCTCGATATGTTTTTGCATCGACCTGTTTACCTTTCAGATCTTCATCCAAGTTTGTGTTGGTGCTCATAGGAGTGCTGATTACTTTCAGATTTTCCATTTTGTATTTCTTCAGCAACTCAGAAATGTACTTTGCCTGGTTGATGAAACATCCTTCCTTGCTCTGAGTAATTTGCAGACCTAGACAAAATTTAAGCTCTCCCATTAGACTCATTTCAAATTCGGTGGTCATTAAGCTGGCAAACTCCTCACACATGCTGGGTTTAGTGGAACCAAAAACTATATCATCAACGTAAATTTAAACCAGAATAATATCTGAATTTCTTACCTTGGTGAAAAGAGTTTGGTCCACTTTACCTCTAGAATAGCCTTTTTCTGTGAGGTACGAGCTGAGTCTATCATACCACGCTCGAGGTGCCTGTTTGAGTCCATAAAGAGCTTTGTCCAATCTATACACATGGTTAGGATTTTCTGTGCATTCAAAACCAGGGGGTTGTTCAACATAAACTTCTTCTTTTATTGACCCATTTAGAAAGGCACTCTTTACATCCATTTGATGTAACATTATTCCATGACAGCAAGCATAAGCAAGTAATAATCTGATAGCTTCTAATCTAGCTACTGGAGCAAAGGATTCTTCAAAATCAATGCCAAATTCTTGATTATAACCCTGTGCTACCAACCTAGCTTTATTCCTAACTACCATTCCATTTTCATCCTATTTATTTCTGAAGACCCATTTAGTTCCAATTACAGAAAGCTCTTTGGGTCTTGGCACAAGGTACCACACCTTTTTCCTTTTGAATTGATGTAATTCTTCATGCATTACGTTTATCCAATTACTATCTTTCAAAGCTTCAGCAACGTTTTTTGGATCAATTTGAGAGACAAGGGCCAGATTGTCCATTTCCTCAACACCTCTAAAATGAAATCTAGTTCTAACAGGTTCATGCAAGTTACCAATGACATTGGATAAAGGGTGATCCCTTAGCATCCTTACATCGGTTGAAGAGATACCTTCATTCATACCTGCATCACCATGGTGGGTTGATTATGCATGATTATCATTTAGCCTTGTCTCTTCATCTTGGAGATTTTGTTCTTCCTTTTCTTTAAGGAACTTCCATTCATCTTCATCCCTACATAATTCCTCAATCTCAGAATTTTCATTCATTTCATCAAACACAATATGAGGGGATTCTTCAACAGCATGTGTTTTTAGATTTAAGACTCTGTAGGCCCTAGAGTTACTAGAATATCCTAGAAGGATGGCAGGTTCACTCTTAGGTTCAAATTTGTCCAACACCCGTTTGTCATTATTTTGAACAAAGCATTTTGATCCAAAAGCTCTAAAATAAGCAACAGAAGGTCTCTTACCCTTCATCAATTCATATGGAGTCTTTTTGGACTGAGGTCTTACCATTGCCCTGTTTACAATGTAGCAAGCTGTATTTACCGCCTCTGCCCAGAACTTCCTTGGGAGTTATCCTTCAATCAGCATGGTTCTAGCTATCTCCACAAGGGTTCTATTTCTTCTTTCCACAACTCCATTTTGTTCGGGTGTTCTTGGAGATGAGAACTTGTGTGAAATTCCTGTGGCTCTTCAAAAATCATCAAATTCAGAATTGTCAAATTCTCCTCCATGATCTGACAAGATAGATGAAATGGCAAACTTGCCATCATGTTGCACATTCTTGAAGAATGTCTGAAATTCTTCAAATGCATCATTTTTGTGAGTTAGAAAGAACACCCAAGTAAACCTAGAGAAATCATCTACTAGAACAAATCCATATTTCTTTCCACTCACACTAGCTGTTCTAGTTGGTCCAAACAAATCCATATGAATGAGTTCAAAAGGTTTAGATGATTGAATTTCAAGTCTGGACTTAAATGACTTTCTAGTGTGCTTACCTTGAGTGCATGCACTACAAACTTTGTCATTTTGTTTAAATGATACATCTGGCAGACCTTTCACCATGTTAAACTTTGCTAACTTATGCAAGACACTATAGCTAGCATGCCCTAGTCTGCGGTGCCACAGCCAAGCAAGTTCACTTTTATTCACAATAAGACAAAGATTGTTATGTGCAGGGTCATCTAAATCTACCACGTACATGTTGTTTATTCTTTTTCCAATGAATTTAACTTTTTCAGAACTCATCTCTAAAATGGTGCAAGTATGAGCATCGAACACAACTTTATTTCCTTTATCGCACAGCTGGCTTATGTTAAGTAGATTATATTCTAAGCCATCTACAAGTAACACTTCATCAATGAAATTTAAAGGAGTTTTACCTACTTTACCTTTTTCAATTATTTTTCCCTTATTATTTCCTCCAAATGTAACATGACCCCCGTCTTTCTCCACCAAGACACAGAATTTAGCTTTATCCCCCGTCATGTGCCTTGAGCAGCCGCTGTCGAGATACCACCTATTATGTACAGCTGCAAGACACTCCTGCAAAACACATTAAACAAGAGATTTTAGAACCCAGATATACTTGGGTCCCATCAAACCATATGACGTGTTCAGGTAGAACATCAAGCTCTTGGGAATCCATAGTTGCTGTTGTGAGGGTCTTTGATGTGGTAAGTTCAATGATTTGATATATTTGTGATTATTTCTGTGCCATTGATAGTGATGACTCCATGATGTACTGGGGAAATTTGACTTAAGGACTCTAGATGAATCCATGCTTCTTGGATGATTGAGAGTTGGATGCGTAGACCCTCTAGTGTTGCTGCGTTGACTCATCCACCTACCATATCTATCATGGGGGTTCTGGTACATGTAATGCGTTGACTCATGGTTGTGACTGCGTCGACGCATCTGAGTATTTCTGACCGAATGCCCTTTCTAGAAAGCTAGATACGTTGACGCCATATGACCAGTGCGTTGACGCGGTTGACTTCTACCAGACCTTGAACCTTCTAATCTTCTGTATGATTGCTGTTGGGTTGATGAATTACAGCTAGGATTCTTGTATTGACCTGAGGAGGCATATTTGAACATAAGTGTGCTTTTCTGTTTGTTAAGATTCAATGTTGCCTTCACTTTCTCATTTCCTTTTTCTTTTCTGATTTCATTAGACTGTTTTGATTTTTCCTCATTCTTCTCATCCTTTTTGTTTTCATCCATTTGATTCTCTTCAGATGTGTCCTTCCCAGAGACAAATGTCACCAATCTAGTTCTCAGTTCTTTCTTTTTAGTAGGATTGAATCCAAGCCCTTCTTTTCCAAAGTTGCACTTAATTCCCATAACAGCATCAAGATTGTTTTTACCCTGTGTCATTTTTTCGAGGGATGCTTGTTTGCTTAAGTTCTCATCCTCTAATTTCTTCAGATTTTCTTGAAGTTTTGCATTGACTCCACAAATGGCCTCATATTTCTCTTCAGCAATTTTTACTTCTTTCTCCAATTTCTGCATTCTTAATTTCAATTCATCATGCATCTTCAGTAGAAAATCATTTTCTCTCTTCATTTCAATTAACTGTTTCTTACACTCATCTTTTTCTTCCAAGGCCCTTTTTAGACACACGATTTCAGCATCTAGCGTTTTGACTTTTTCATTCAGATCATCTTCTTGACTGGTTTGATTTTTCTTTTTCTTTAGAAATTTATTTTCCATTTTAACACCTTCATACTTATCCAGTAATTCGTTAAAAGCTTCTTCCCAATCATTATAAGAGAAATCTGTAAAGGGAGAGGTTACCTCGACTTGATCGTCACCATTTGCCATGAAGCACAGTTTCACCTCGCTTTCTTCTTCAGAGGTGCTTTCTTCATCTTCATCTTTTTCTTCATCACTCCAAGTGCTTAGCATGGCCTTGGGCGTTTTGTTTCTCCACTTTGTCTGTGTCTTTTTCATATTCTCAGGACACTCCGACTTGATGTGTCCTTGTTTCCTGCATCTGTAGCAAACAACTTTATCAGATTTCTTAGGATTTTCTGGCTTGAGTTTTGAGCTAGTTCTTACCTGATATCCTTTATATCTAGCAGTCTTACCTCCCTTAAGAATTTTCTAAATTTCCTAGTAAGCATGGCTATTTCACTTGAGTCATCATCAGATGAAGATGACTGACTATCTTCTGAGCTTTCCTTGCTGCTGGAACCAGCCTTCAATGCAAGGGGCATTTTCTTCTTCATGTCCTCATCCGTTCTTTTCAGATTCAGTTCATAAACCATGAGAGAACCTATTAGCTCATCTGGTTTGGTGGTGGGAAGGTTCCTAGATTCCTCAACGACCGTGGCTTTGGTATGCCAGATTGGAGTTAGGGATCTAAGAATCTTCCTAACCACCTCATAGTCACTATAGGTCTTTCCCAAACCTTTAAGACCATTCACAAGAAGAGTTAGTCTGGCATACATTTCAGATATATTTTCCTCAGGTTTCATCCGAAAAGATTCATATTCTGAAATTAACATGTTAGCTTTTGTCTCTCTTACCTCTGAGGTACCTTCGTAGATTACCTCGAGTCTATCCCACATTTCTTTTGCGCTGGAGCATGAGGATACGCGCGAGAATTCCTTGGGATGAAGTGAGCACTGCATAATGTTCATGGCTTGCCAATTTACGTTCGACTTTCGAATCTGCTCCTTCACCCAGAGTTCTTCATCGCCTTCAATTTGGTATGGCCCTTTGCTCACGACTCTCCAGATTTCATGATCCTACGCTCTTAAAAATACTTGCATGCGATTTTTCCAGTACGAATAATTAGTTCCACCAAAAAATGGTGGCCTATTCACTGCATACCCCTCAGGCATGAGTCCTCTGTTCTCCATTAAATCTCTCTAGCATGTGAAACCTTTGCAAGAGAGCCTGGCGCTCTGATACCACGTGTTGGATCGAGAGGACGGTCAAGCTAGAGGGGGAGGGGGTGAATAGGTTGACCCTTTAAAATTCTATGCGCGATCACACTTGAAATATAGTGCAGAATGATAGAGATATGATCAACAACTAAACAACTAAAAGAATCGAGCCTAATCAAACATCTAACGAGAGGAGAATGATCAGAGAAAGCAAACCACAAGAGAACACAATTTTAAGGTGGTTCGGTCTCCTTGTGGAGACCTACGTCCACCTCCCCACTTAACCAGTGAGGAACCCTACTGAGCTTTACAGCTAAACCGAGGAAGTAATTCCTTTACACTGCTGACTACACCAACAGAACACAACGAGGAACGAATCCTCAGATCCGCTGTCAAACAGCTTGAAGGCAATCTACCTTGACACCCCTGATCTCAGCACAGTCCGCTGGATCAGAATCACCCTCTCTTCACTAAATCCAGTAGAAGAGATGGGTACAATGTTCAATAACAAGAAAAAAATGAAAAGATAAGAAATCACACTTCAGCACTTGGACGCAACGGAATTGGAATCACCAATGGAGAGATCCATGCGCATGAGGTTCAACCCTTGAATCTCCTCCGTCTGGTATGTAGAAGAGTCTTGGTGGCGCGATGATCTTTTGATCTGATTTTTCAGCAGCCTTCGTCCAGTTCTTCTCTCAGCCTCATTCCCGTTCTGTTCTCCGCCTGTCTTTCGTTCTACTCTCGGCTTCTCTACCTTGTTCCTCTCGGCTGAGCCTATTTTGTGGTCTTCCCGCGCACAAAAAAATTCACGTGAGGCAAGTGGGCCACCACCCTGATTTCATGGTTATCCTCATGATTGCTCACGTGGGGAACCTTCTGAAGTGGTGGAAGGTACGAAAGCTTTATCTGCTTGTGGCTGATGTGGCAGTTGACGACTGAAGGTGGGATCCACTTAACGCTCTCAGCAACTGGAATTAGATGGCGTCAACTCTCTTGCTCCAAGGAGTTGACGCAGCCTTCAGATATCTTCTTCCTACGAAGCTCAAGTCTGATGCGTTGACTCCATCAGCCAGCTGTGTTAATGCATCGGCAATCTAGTGATCAAGGTCTTTGGCAGATAGACGTGCTGCGTCGACGCTGCTAATCCATAGCGTTGACGCAGTGCTGTTCCAGAGCTGAATGTATCAGACTCAATTGGTGCGTGGACGCTGTCTTGCAATGGCGTTGACGCACTGTAGTATTCCAGTGAGCTATGGACTCTACCTCATTAACTACTGCGTCGACGCTGCTGTAGCATGGAGTTGACTCCGCCAAGTGAATCTCTGAAATCCTCTTCAGCTGAAGCGTGGACGCATTGAACTCCCAGCGTCGACCCTGTTCCTTTATTGCGTCAAAAAGAAATTATATGAGAGTATTACTGAATCAATATTGTAATCAACATTTTTTGAGTTGAATGCTACATTCACACTTCATTGTTGTCATGATCAAAACCAGGGGCACAACATAGAGTTTAAACATGAATACATAATGTACAGACTCTTATGGGCTGATGTATGGGCTTAAACGCTCGAATCATCAGAGGTTGTACAGACTTGTGAAACGATGCACGAACATTGATGCTCATATCAGCACCGGTTGTACAGACTTGCCACCAACGAATGTACAGACTTTGAGTGCATGGTACAACAGATGTACAGACATGCCGTCGAAGAATGTACAGACTTGTTCAGTCATCAAGGCAACCGAGTGTAGACATAGTATTCAATTGCACGAACAGAATGTATAGACTTTGAGTGCATGGTAAAGAGTGTATAGACTTAGCAATGAACTATGCATTGACCTATCTAAGCTGTCCTCTATATGCATGCATAATATGCATATATGCACTGAACCAGGCACTGACTATATGACTGCACTAATGCAAGATATGAACAGGTGAAGGCATGCACAGACTTTATGACTGAATAAGACAACACTACACTGATTCAAGATATGCTATGTAGCAAGCGTTCATGGGGTTGTGGACTTGGACCAATACAGAATGTTGTACAGACTTGAGTTGAAGCAACTGATGAATGCACAGATGCACCGAGTATGCATGTCCTTCTATAGAGATAATGCTAGAACACACAACGCAATGCCCATACAACGTCAACGCACGATGAATATGCACACATCTTATTCGATGGAATGACCTGCAAATAAGATGCTCAAACAATCATCATTCATACTCACAGTGCTTGCTGACATCAAAACCACAGGGGCACATTAGGTCGGAGGTGATAGGGTGCTAGGCCCGGATACAGAGGGGGGTGAATGTATCCCTCTAAAAATTATGCCCGAATTAAAACACTAAACGCTCAGATATGGGGAATAAAAACTAATGAGCTTTCCAAGAGAAGATGATGATCAAACAATTGATCAAACAGTTGGACTGCACCAATGCAGCCACCTGAACAACCAGAAACGAAGCCAGAGCTAAACAACCCAATCACACTTAGCAGAATACAATGCTCAAAGATAACTCTCTAGATAATGCAACTAGCCAAGCATGCACAACCTGTGAATGGGAGGTAGAAGATATGGAGCTAACGCAAGGCAAACCACTGCACAAATAATTTTAAGGTGGTTCGGTCCTCCAGACCTACATCCACCCCTCACTCCCAACCGGAGTGAGGCTTCACTAGCCAATGCTAGAACCAAGCAGACTCAGTCTGCAACAGGTGCTGACAGACAGCTTGACCAGGGGAACAAACTCCCCTCTTCCTCCCAACCGGAGGGACACCCTAGTCTTGCAAACCACAAGACCAGAACCGGAGGACCAATCCTCCCTTCCTCCAAACTAGAGGGAACCAACCAATGACACCCAGTCAAAGGCAACCTAGAGGTCTCGGACCTCCCTTCCTCCCAACCGGACGGAACCAACCACAAGTAGCACCCAGCTACTTGCAAACCGAAGACACACGATCTCCCTTCTCCTGAGTCCACAGGAGGAACCCGACCTCAGACTAGGGATCGGAAGTACAAAGCTAACCAAAGAAAAAGGAAAAATAATAAAGAAAAAATACACAGCGATCAGAAAGTTGTAAAGAAAGATAACACAGATGTGGCTCGCATGGAGCTGACTGGCCTAGATTTGATCCACGGTCCAGTAGGAACTTCTTCTGCTACTTCTCTTCTTCTTCTTGTGCTGGATCGACAGCTTCTCTTCACTCTGCCTTTTTCTTTCTTCTCTCTTTCTTCTCACTTCTCACGAGCACTATCTCTCTCTTTTCCTTCTTCTGCTCTCACTCTCACTTTCTTCTCTGCTCTCCTTTTCTCTCACACTATTCTCTCCTTCTCTTCAACTCTTTTTCTTCTTCTTTTCTTTTTCTGGATCGAAGGGCTTTCTGCTCTCCAGGCTTCTTCTTCGATCGGTCTTCTACAGAGGATGAAGACTCGTATATATAGCATCAGCAGCAGCACACTGGGCGAGTGTGGCTTCCACGTTTCCTGCCCTAGAAATTTGGACCACGTGGCAGCATCCTGGTTCACGAGCCAGGCACCTCGGATCACGTGCTCTTCATTAGCACGCTCAGCAACTAGAGTCAGGTGGCGTTAACGCACTTGCTTCAAGGGGTTGACGCAGCCTTCAAAGACATTCTACCAGCAAAACTCAAGTCTACTGCGTTGACTCCATCAGCCTGCTGCGTTGACGCATCTGTAATCCAGTGATCAAGTCTTCAACAGATGGGCGTGCTGCGTCGACGCTATCAGCATGTTGCGTTGACGCATTGATGCGTTCCAGTGAGCAACCAACCCAACCTTTCTTAATTGTTGCGTCGACGCTCCTCCACTACTGCGTTGACGCATTGGAGTATTTCTGACAAGGCCTCTGCTTCTTGAGTGGCTGAGTTGACGCAGCCTTTGCATAGAGTTGACGCTTTGAAGAGTATCCGTGGATGCATCTTTCACTGGTGCGTGGACGCCTTAAGCTCCAGCGTCGACCCTGTTCCCTTCAGCAACAAGAATGAAGTCATAAGGTCTAAGTATGTACATTGTATTGTATATACTTCGAAAGAAACAGTCCAATGTATATACTTCAAGAACTCTAGACAACGGACGTTGTACAGACTTCAGATGCTTTGAACGCTTGAGCGATGTATAGACTCTGAATCGATAAGGCAGGCTGTACAGACTATAAGAAGGTTGAACCACTGTGTAGACTTGATGAAGATTGAGGCCGTTGTACAGACATGGGGTTCAGCTGAGGATGTATGGACTTTGACGAAGTGAAGCAGTGTACAGACTTGGTGAAACAAGGTCCAGTGTATAGACTTGGTGAACTGACTCCAATGTACAGACTTGCACAAGCGAGCTATAGTGCCAATGTGTAGACTTCACGCTGTACAGACTTTCTAAAGAGAACTTAACGCTGTATAGACTTGAGGCTTTGAACGTTGAAGGCACAAGACGATGTACAGACTCAGATTCTAGACCAGTGGCTGTACAGACTTTGAAGGAGGACCAATGTATGGACTTCAGGAGCATATGACACGGCTGTACAGACTTTGTTACCAAAACAATTGAATAGACTTTGCCACAGTCTAATGTATAGACTTGAAGAACCTGAACTGAAGAGTCGACGCATCAGCTCAAGGAGTTGACGCACTGGTGTGAGAACAGAGACAAAAATGACTGAAGGGTCGACGCATCAGCACACTGAGTTGACGCACTACTGTGGAGACTGTGCAGACAGAGTGTAGACAGAATTAAAGTAGAGCATGTTATCTGACAGCCATATGAACTCCATTCACTTACATGATAAAACATGAATTTATCGAGCATATAAAAGACACAGCTAGATGACTCACAGTGAATAACTCACTTCAAAGACCAATCATCAAAACCATCATCAAAACCACAGGGGCACAAACAATCTCCCCCTTTTTGATGATGGCAACACTACACAGTGAGTCATCTGATGACTCAAACTATTCTCCCCCTTTGACTTCATCAAAAAGAAAATAGTTTGAGAAATTAAAGCAACCAGCATGCTATAATTGAAAAAATGATCTCCCCCTTTGGCAAAAATCTCCCCCTTTGATATAGTCAAGATGAATCATGGGAGGGTAAGAATGCATATGCAGATGGAGATTTCAAAATGCAAGATCACAATTCTCCCCCTTTAAGAGTTTCTATGCAGCATGATGCATATGACATGAAAACTCCCCCTGAATAGATGCCAATTGATATGCAAGTGATGCATGACATGGAAGCTCCCCCTCAATAAGTGGAATCTTATGAGATAGATGAGAAGGAGACCACAGGGGCAACCAAGGACAAGTTCAGGTCAATGAGCAGAAGATGTTCAATTAGCAGATTTCTAAAGAGGCTTCAACTACAAGATTTTCAGTCAGATTTTCAAGGGAATGTCATTCTCATAGATCCAAGTCAGAATCTTTCAAAGTCTTCCATTATAAGGGCTTATGAATGAGCTTTAATGAACAGCATAGTTTAAACATGATGTATGCAGAGTTTATCAGTAAATTTCTGTATTGATATCTAAAATCATGTTTTAATAAAAATGAACCAAGCCCTCATATTTATCTTGATGAAACTCCCTATCTCTTACACAATCAAATTTATTGACTTCTTTCGGAATTACATGCATTAGTATTGAGATCAAGCAATTATGAAGTCATATGATTTTGTCTAGGGTTGTAGCAATTTGATTTTAGCAACAATATTCAGACATTTCAATTTGTTCAACAATTTTTCATGCTACAAATTTTACGAGCACTCTAGTTCAGTACACACCTTGTAACTAGAGGATATACCTTGATCAGAGGCCAATATCCCTAAGCACTTAGTGTGACTAACTGTCATGCTTCATATGAACAGAGATAGCATTTACACAACATGACACACTCCAAATCATTTTTTGATGAGTGAGTTGTATTTCTCAGTGTGCATGCCATTGCTCTGCCTGAATTTCAATGAATTCTTAATCAGAGTTAACTATGGTACCTCATGACACAGTCCTTTGGACATGTGTTTCTCAATGACCAAGATCATTGCTCTGACACAAAATACCCTTTAGACATATCAGAAAAATTCATTTGCTTCAGGTCAATATTAATCTCATGTACTTAACCAAATAAAGTCATGTATTCAATAATGCAGATTTCAGAAGATTTTACAAGACACAGCATGAAACAGTTGGTTAAGGTTTATTAAACATGCTTCAGATATTTTTAAGAGATTTTAAAGCCAAACTCATTGAGTACATTAAACTTAAACCACGTGAGTTATTTCAGTCATTCATAAAAATGTATAATAGAAGATTTCTAGTTCAAGAATTTTCAGATTTATGATCGAGATAGTCCCATTGAAATCTTCATGATAGACTGATGGAATTCTGAACCCAAATGATACCAATTGATAGGAGAAATACCAATTGTTAAGAGAGATTGTGAAGCTCAAAGTTTTCAGAATATGATTAAGGTTTGTCAACAAAACCAATAAGAAAGGATATGCAATTAGTTCTGACACATGTATGCATTTGACAACCTATATGCAATGCATTGACTCCCCCTCACAATATGCATTCAAACTCTCTTTTTTGGCATTTTCAATATAGGGAAATGCAATGCACTATATGTATGCAGGGACATGCAAAGACTCAACATTGAATGCTCTGCAAGGACATGCAACTAACTCCCCCTGAAAACATGCAATGTTTGCACTGAAAACTGAACATATGATTCCAAATGATTCATGCACATTCAGACTGTCCTAACCAGCAAGGTGACCCATGGTACTAGGCGGAGCACTTGGTCTAAAATACCACCTCACACATAGTAAGAACCTCCAGACAGACTTCCCTGCCTTTTGGTATCTTACCATTTATATACCATTGAGGTCATGCTTGAAAATTCAACATGGGCAACATGCATGGATCAAATTTCAGCTAATCAGATTTTTCAGAATGCAATGGACAGATTTCAAACAGCATTCGAATGCAATTCAGATTTTTTTTTTAATGTACTATATATGCAGATCACATATATGCACTTCAGATGAGGAGAGTTCAGAGGCATCAATTCAGACAATGCAGATGAAGAATGATTATGCAAAAACAGATTTAACATGCTATGCAGTAAATCTAAAAACAGTTGAGTGATTTCAGATGTATGAATAATGCTCCCCTTAAATGTATGTAGTGACATTTCCCTTCCCCTTTTTTTTTGATTTTTCAAAGAAGTGATATGCTATGCAATGATTCCCTCTAACTAAAAACACTGAATCATCTACATTGTCATACCAGATTTAGTATGTCATGCAGTAGAACTAAAAACAGGAAGTGCAAGAATTTTACCTGAAAGATTCAGGAAGGGGTTTTCATTCTTGAGTGCCTTGGTTTATTACCCCTTTTATTTCAGTCCCAAGGCACACCTGCATAGCAATGTTATTTTGCACAAATAGGTACCCAAGAAGTCTTGGGTCTTGACATGACAGTATTACTCCTAGCAGGTTTTCTCAACAATTTTCGTGCATGAAGATCATCAGATTTCATCAAATAGCAATTATACATTGAATGACCAATTTGTCCACAGCAATGGCATGAATTAGCAGATTTCAAATTCCTCTTATGCACATTACTGTTGTCATGAAGTTCATTGGCAGAGAGAGAGTTCTGTTTACTATAATGATAGTAAGATGCACCAGATTTCAGATTTAATCTATGCACATTCTTGTTAGTATGAAATCCATGTGTATATGCATGAGATTTTCTGTTAACAGAATAAAAATTCTGTTTACCAAAATAAGTTTGGTTTTGATATCCTGCGAGCCAACAGGTTGCAGCCCTGTGACCTGGCTTCCCACAATGATGGCATGTAAATTTCGCAACATGGAGTTTAGCAAAGTTATTCTGAACATGCCAACAATCTCTAGCTCTGTGGCCTGGCTTCCCACAGTTATAACATGAAAGTTTTGCAAATTGTCTTACAGGAAATTTAGCATGATGTGAAAAAGACATTTTCTTACCATTTGCAAACCAGCATTGTGCAATGTTGTGTCCTAGTTTGCCACAGTGCAGACATTCAATTTTCTTTTTCTGAAATGAAGACTTTTTATCATGAAGTTTCTTAGCATTCATTATCCCGGCCCTCATGTCATCCTTCTCCATCAATTTACACTTATGCATTAAATGTCCAAATCTATGACAGTAGTGGCATGACATTTTCCTTTTAGATGCATGTGAGTGTGTGTGAGGATTGTGATCAACATGCACTGATGAACCCTTTTTATTCATTTTCTGTTTTCCAAATATTTTCTGATTTTTATCCTATTTTTCTATTTTCTTAGCCTTATATTGAGGTGGAGATGAAGTAGAAGGCTTTTCCTGTTCAGAAGATTTAACAAAAATAGTTTTCAAATTGGATCCATCGACCTTCCTTATGACTGGACTGTAGCCCAGTCCCTCTTTCTTAAAATTATCCTTTGTTCCCAACATTTTCTGAGCAATGGGCTGTTTGTCTTTAGAGGTGGTGGCTACATCTGAACCACTTACAAAAAATGTCATAACTTTGTTCTGAAGTTCCTTCTTGTTTATCTTATTGTAGCCCAGCCCTTCCTTCCTAAGGTTGATTTTTATACCTAGTAGCTTGTTTAGGTTTTTCTGCCCATCAACAAATTTAGATAAAGAGCTTTTCAAATCCTGAATTTCATTTTCAAGAGATGCAATGTGTATTTCATAACTAGCGATCTCTTGTTCACTACAATTGACAGCTTCATTCAAAACCTTGTTAGCTGTTTTGTATTCTTCAATTTCCTTTCTCAACTCATCTACCTTTTCAGTCTCGTTTGTACAGATGACTTTCCCTTTCTCCAAAGTAAGAAGTCTTTCAGATATTGAAGAGTTCAGCAATTTTAACTTCTCATTTTCTTCCTTAAGCTTGTCATTCTGAATTAACTCATTTATTAGAAGCTGGTCTTCTGAATTGACTTCATACTTTCTTTCATTTTCAATTTGTTTCATTTTTCTTTGTTGTATTTCAAAATCTTTCTGTAATTCTATGTTTACAGATTTGATGGCTTCAAATTTCTCGGTCAGCAGTGTGTTCTCCTTTTCTAGTTTTTCTAAACTTTCTTCATTTTTTTTGGAGAACCCTCTAAGAGAATCATTTTCTGATTTCAGCTTGTTTAAGTCAGACTTAACGCATTCAAATTCTTTCAGCATTTGAGTATCAGACTTACTAGCATCAAGAGCATTTTCAACACGATTTCTACAATCAACATTTAAATTGTCTGACCTACTACTTTTCTTCAATTTTTTGTATTGTTTTCTTAACAGTTCATGGGATTCAAATAGTTCAGCATATGCATTCTCCCAATCTTCTAGACAAAAATTCTCGAAGAGGTTTACCTCATCATCATCATCTTCTTCAGTCTGACTGCTGCCTTGATTGCTGCCACTTGGATTACTTCTATTAGCCATCATGCAGCTGTCCTCGTTTACCCTGTGAAATTGCTTCAGCCTATCCAGGATGTCCTTTGCTGAGCTGCAATTATGAAGACAAGACCATAAGGCTCTGTCAGTAGCTGCTTTCATCAGGTTAAAGGCTTTCTGATTTTCTCCATCCTTTGATCTGTGTCTGTCGGTCCATTTGGACACTTTCGTTGGTAAGGTGTAAGGACCTTGTGAAATTAATTTCCACAGATCAGGATTAGCAGAATTAACATAAGCATGTAAAGCAGTGTACCACTGACTGAAATCAGAGCCACAAAAAACGGGTGGAAGAGCCATTGAAAACAATTAGCGAGTAAATTCAAAGCAACAGGAATATTTATGCACTAAAAACAAATTAGCACTTAAAACTGCAAGATCGGATCTGCAGGTCGCTGGACCTTGTATGTAGACACCGCTCTGATACCAATTGATAGGGTGCTAGGCGTGGATACAGAGGGGGGTGAATGTATCCCTCTAAAAATTATGCCCGAATTAAAACACTAAACGCTCAGATATGCGGAATTAAAAACTAATGAGCTTTCCAAGAGAAGATGATGATCAAACAATTGATCAAACAATTGGACTGCACCAATGCAGCCACCTGAACAACCAGAAACGAAGCCAGAGCTAAACAACCCAATCACACTTAGCAGAATACAATGCTCAAAGATAACTCTCTAGATAATGCAACTAGCCAAGAATGTACAACATGTGAATGGGAGGTAGAAGATATGGAGCTAACGCAAGGCAAACCACTGCACAAATAATTTTAAGGTGGTTCGGTCCTCCAGACCTACAACCACCCCTCACTCCCAACCAGAGTGAGGCTTCACTAGCCAATGCTAGAACCAAGTAGACTCAGTCTGCAACAGGTGCTGACAGATAGCTTGACCATGGGAACAAACTCCCCTCTTCCTCCCAACCGGAGGGACACCCTAGTCTTGCAAACCACAAGACCAGAACCGGAGGACCAATCCTCCCTTCCTCCAAACCGGAGGGAACCAACCAATGACACCCAGTCAAAGGCAACCTAGAGGTCTCGGACCTCCCTTCCTCCCAACCGGAGGGAACCAACCACAAGTAGCACCCAGCTACTTGCAAACCGAAGACACACGATCTCCCTTCTCCTGAGTCCACAGGAGAAACCCGACCTCAGACCAGAGGATCGGAAGTACAAAGCTAACCAAAGAAAAAGAAAAAATAATAAAGGAAAAATACACAGCGATCAGAAAGTGGTAAAGAAAGATAACACAGATGTGGCTCGCATGGAGCTGACTGGCCTGGATTTGATCCACGGTCCAGTAGGAACTTCTTCTACTACTTCTCTTCTTCTTCTTGTGCTGGATCGACAGCTTCTCTTCACTCTGCCTTTTTCTTTCTTCTCTCTTTCTTCTCACTTCTCACGAGCACTATCTCTCTCTTTTCCTTCTTCTGCTCTCACTCTCACTTTCTTCTCTGCTCTCCTTTTCTCTCGCACTATTCTCTCCTTCTCTTCAACTCTTTTTCTTCTTCTTTTCTTTTTCTGGATCGAAGGGCTTTTCTGCTCTCCAGGCTTCTTCTTCGATCGGTCTTCTACAGAGGATGAAGACTCGTATATATAGCATCAGCAGTAGCACATTGGGCGAGTGTGGCTTCTACGTTTCCTGCCCTAGAAATTCGGACCACGTGGCAGCATCCTGGTTCACGAGCCAGGCACCTCGGATCACGTGCTCTTCATTAGCACGCTCAGCAACTAGAGTCAGGTGGCGTTAACGCACTTGCTTCAAGGGGTTGATGCAGCCTTCAAAGACATTCTACCAGCAAAACTCAAGTCTGCTGCGTTGACTCCATCAGCCTGCTGCGTTGACGCATCTGTAATCCAGTGATCAAGTCTTCAACAGATGAGCGTGCTGCGTCGACGCTATTAGCATGTTGCGTTGACGCATTGATGCGTTCCAGTGAGCAACCAACCCAACCTTTCTTAACTGTTGCGTCGACGCTGCTCCACTGCTGCGTTGACGCATTGGAGTATTTCTGACAAGGCCTCTGCTTCTTGAGTGGCTGAGTTGATGCAGCCTTTGCGTAGAGTTGACGCTTTGAAGAGTATCCGTGGATGCATCTTCACTGGTGCGTGGACGCCTTAAGCTCCAGCGTCGACCCTGTTCCCTTCAGCAACAAGAATGAAGTCATAAGGTCTAAGTATGTACATTGTATTGTATATACTTCGAAAGAAACAGTCCAATGTATATACTTCAAGAACTCTAGACAACGGATGCTGTACAGACTTCAGATGCTTTGAACGCTTGAGCGATGTATAGACTCTGAATCGATAAGGCAGGTTGTACAGACTATAAGATGGTTGAACCACTGTGTAGACTTGATGAAGATTGAGGCCGTTGTACAGACATGGGGTTCAGCTGAGGATGTATGGACTTTGACGAAGTGAAGCAGTGTACAGACTTGGTGAAACAAGGTCCAGTGTATAGACTTGGTGAACTGACTCCAATGTACAGACTTGCACAAGCGAGCTATAGTGCCAATGTGTAGACTTCACGCTGTACAGACTTTCCAAAGAGAACTTAACGATGTACAGACTTGAGGCTTTGAACGTTGAAGGCACAAGACGATGTACAGACTCAGATTCTAGACCAGTGGCTGTACAGACTTTGAAGGAGGACCAATGTATGGACTTCAGGAGCATATGACACGGCTGTACAGACTTTGTTACCAAAATGAATGAATAGACTTTGCCACAGTCTAATGTATAGACTTGAAGAACCTGAACTGAAGAGTCGACGCATCAGCTCAAGGAGTTGACGCACTGGTGTGAGAACAGAGACAAAAATGACTGAAGGGTCGACGCATCAGCACACTGAGTTGACGCACTGCTGTGGAGATTGTGCAGACAGAGTGTAGACAGAATTAAAGTAGAGCATGTTATCTGACAGCCATATGAACTCCATTCACTTACATGATAAAACATGAATTTATCGAGCATATAAAAGACACAGCTAGATGACTCACAGTGAATAACTCACTTCAAAGACCAATCATCAAAACCATCATCAAAATCACAGGGGCACAAACAGGAGGCCGGGCGGCTCTGATCTCCACTTGTCGGAGGGGCTGTCCACGGATCTGCAGCTTCTGTTTTGCAGCACGCGCTCCGGCGAGATCTGCTTCTGCGATCACTCCCGACGTCAGATAGACGCACAAGAGGTATCGTTGGAAAGCTCTTTCTAAATACTTAGACCCTCTGTGACTCCAAAAAAATTGTTGGGATCGCACGTCTGATGGGGGATTTTAGAACCGGACTGATCTCTGTTTCAGATCTAGCCGGGCAGAAGCAAACTTTCCTGAGAGTTGGCTTTGTCCATGAAGTATACCTCTGATTCAGACTTTGAGCTCTTCATGAAGGTTATAGAGGGGAGAGAGAGGAAAACAGAAATAATTTTTATGAACGATTTGGAAAAGGTTTGGATGGGAAAACATATTTTATACCGCTGGGTGGTCGGATCTGGACAGTGGTAGGCAGAATTGAGTTGGGATCTGGAGTGAATTTTTAGAAAATATGAACGGGATTATAAATACACAATAAAATTGTTGAACATGGTATTAGGTGGAAAGAACCTCCAATAAAAATTTCAAGTCATTTGGAATGCTAGAAGGTGGATTCATGAACGACCTATTTGAGATCTGGAAATCTGGAGAGACTGTAGGCAGATCTGAAGGAAGGTGGAGAACGAAAATGGAAAAATGGGAAATAAAAACTAGAAGCTCCACCAATTTTTTTAGGATGTGGTGATGACCCCTGGAACTCACCCTGAAAGTTTGGGTTCCAAAAGATCTCGTGGCTGGGAGCAGAAATTCATGGAAGATGGGGCTATCCTAGATGGATAGAACTCCGGCGACGATGGCGGTGGTGCGACGACGGCACGATGGCGGCGGCAACGACGAACTCACGAACTGATATAGGAGGTGTCTCACCTCAGAAACACAGCCTTCTCAGCTACAGAAGGGGGAGAGAGGAGAGAGAGATAGGGGGCAGCCCTTGCCTTTGGAACAAAATATCTGAATTTCTTTGCATTAATTCTACTCAAAATGAAAATACAAGGTTCTTATAGAAAATACATAAAGACTAGTTCTATCCCTAGATCTAGGATTGGTGGGGGGTAAAAGGGGGAGTCCACAATTTATTTCTCCCATGTGGTTTGGAACAAATAAAATAAGATTTCAATCCTAATAAACTATATTATACATGGGGCACCCCCTTGACTTATGTGTTCCAAATTTTGAATTTTGTTACCCTTTGTCCCCCCTTGGTCCAACCCTTCTAGAAGCCAACCTTGGAGGGTTGACTGACCCCACATGAGCCCAAGAGCTGAGGTGGATCAATGGGAGAAGGGATGGGGGGCCCGCGGGACCCAGGTGGTCCCAAATTACATATAAACCCCTTTTACAATCTGAATTACAATCCGAATAAAGGCAAATAAACACACATTACACACAAATAAAATCCCAGTAAATATGATAAATACTAAGACTCAAGGGGGAGTCTCCAAACTGTCTCCGAGCCAGATGGAAGCCGATTCAGCTCGAGTGGTGCTCCGCGTACGGTACCAACGGCTCGCCGGTTCGTGCTTCTCGATCGCTCTGGTGTCCGCACCATCCTCCATGTGCCATCCTTCTTCGGGGCCAACAATGCGGGAACAGCGCAAGGGCTCTTGCTGTCCCTAAGAGATCCCCGACTCATCAACTCCTCGACTTGCCTTTGAAGCTCGGCATGGTCCGTGGGATTCATCCTGTAGTGGGGGAGGTTGGGCAAGGACAAGCCCGGGACAAGTTCGATCTCATGCTGGATGTCCCTCATCGGTGGAAGACCTTCGGGGAGGTCATCCGAGCAGTCATCGGAAAAGTCTCGGAGGATCGTAGCTACCTCTGGGGGGTGCTCATCATCAGACCCAGGAGGGACATCCTCCACTCCTCAGATAACGACGGCAAGGATAGGGCTACCCCCGGTCACCTCTTACTCCATCTCTCGCGGGCTAATCATCATTAACCTCCGGGGTGGGAGGCCTCTGTTGGGACTGGTGCGATGGATTCAGAGGGGGGTGAATGAATCTCTCCTTTAAAAACTTCACCCAATTAGAATCTATAACAATCCGAGATGCGAAATTAAAGCAAAATGGAGCCTCGATAGACTTGGGTCCTCACTTCAAACAATGAGAAATAGATCAGATGAATTAACCTCTAGATCTACCCTATGCAAGCTATGCAAGCTACATAGAATACTCAGTTTATCTAAACAAATTGGTTCTCATGGAACCGGAATCAAGTGTTTAGTGTGCAAACCAAATTTCCACTATACTGAAGAAACAGATCGGCCTATGCATACATCTAGCATGTCAAATAAGGCAATCAAACCACAGTAGACAAGGGAGTTTTTAGGTGGTTCAGTCCGCAGACCTACGTCCACCCCACACTCAAACCCGAGTGTGGCTTCCACTGATAGACAGCTTAAACCGCTGAGCCTCACAGCTTGCCTACAACCAGCTGAGCATCACAGCTTACTTCCGCTGGGCAATACAGCTTAGCCATCCGCTGCCTAACAGGTTGATCCGCTGGGCAATACAACTTAGCCGACCAGAGGAATCATCCTCTGCAACCGCTGAGCAACACAGCTTGCTCCGTTGACTAATAGCTTGAAACAAAGGTAAAAAGAAAAACAAAATATGGAAAGGACACAGCAACAGAAAGTTGTAGACGATAAAACACAAAGTGGCTCTCAAAGAGCTGACTGGCCTGGATTTGATCCACGGTCCAGTAGAGACAAAGCTTTAGATGACTCTCTTCTTCTTCTTCTAAACTCTCGATCTCTCTTTCTTCTTCTTCTTCTTCTTTACTACTCACTCTTTCTTTTTCGAACACTCTCCTCCTGTGCTCTTCTTCTGCCAGAGAGATATATATTCTTGATTGCAGGAAGCAGAGTATTTATCCTCTATCAGATGGAGTTTACGTAGTCTTGCCCTAGGCGTGTGGAGGGAGCGCTCCAACTTAGAAGCTTCAGGAGACACTCGCCACTTGTCAGAATCTGGATGAGTACGAGTCCACATGGCAGCATCTTGGAATGAGGATTGTTATTGGATCACGTGCCTTTCTTAAACTCCTCGAGCAGATATCCTGCCAATGTCAGACTTAATATTTGTTAGAAGAAATATGAGGATAGTAGAAAGATGCACATAGTTGGTTCGAGAATATATAGACTTGCTAAGTCATCAAGGCAACCATGTGTAGACTTGATATTCATGCACGAACTTTATGTATGTATGAAACAAGAGATGCACAGACATGCCACAAAAGAATGTACAGACTTTGTGTGCACTGTACAAGAGATGCACAGACATGCCATCGAAGAATGTACAGACTTTGTTGAGAAAGATGCACACATGCACTGAGTTAGTCGCGTGCAGCAACAAAAGTTGTACAGACTTGAGTTCATGCTACAACAGGAGTTGCACGAACTTGGTGACCAAGTATGCACTGACTTTGTGTATGCATGAAATCAAAAAGAATGTACAGACTTGATGGCGTGTAATGCAGTATGCATATAAGAAAGTATGTACAATGAAGATGAATGCACGGACATGCCATCATAGAATATACAGACTTTGTGTGCATGGAGCAAAATATGCATCGACTTGCTACTGAAGAATGTACAGAGTTTGTTTTCATGGAGCAAGAGATGTATCGACTTGCTACTGAAGAATGTACAGACTTTGAGTGCATGGTACAAAAGATGCACATATACATATAGGAAAGTATGCACATTAAAGAGGAATGCTCAGGCATGCCACCGAGAAGTGTACAGACTTTTGTGTGCATGTAACAAGACAATGCACCAACTAGCTGTGCCTAGGGTTTAAACAAGAATGCATAATGCACAGACCCAATGAAACTATGCATGAACTTAACTGCTCGTATTAACAAGGGTTGTACAGACTTGTGTCCCTGCAGCACCAAGAGTTGCACGGACTATGTGTATTTGTGTATGCGTGAGGCAAAGCGATGCACTGACTATGTGTATGCGTGAAGAGCACGGGCTATACAGACTTAGCTGGGAACTGAGCTAATGGATGAATAGTGGGTTGTACAGACTTAGCATGCAGCGATGTATAGTCCCGACAGATGCAATGTACACGCATCAACTTAGTATTGAAGCAACTGATGAATGCATCGATGCAGTGTATGCATATCGCAGATATTGCACCGATGCAATGTGTAGGAGAACTAACAATGCACCGAGTATGCATGTGTTTCTACAGAGTTAATGCTAGAACACACAACTGGCCGCGTCAACGCAGTGCCCATACAACGTCAACGCACGATGAATATGGACACAACCTGTTCGATGGAATGACATGAAAATAAGATGCTCAATCAATCATTCATACTCATAGTGCTTGCTGACATCAAAACCACAGGGGCACAACAGCCTCCTGTTCTAGGAGTAATCGAAGAGGTAGTACCCGTGCCGAGGATGAGGTGGAAGGATCGACCGTCCCCTGACTGGGAGGGGTGGAAGTGCTGGGATCGGCTGGTCCTCGGACAGAAGGATCCTTCGGCTGAGTGGGATGGAGGGCGATCCTATGGCCCCCGTGGTCGAAGGTGCAAGTGTTTGACCGACCTTGAAGGGTGGCATCCCGATCAAAAAGCAAAGGCCTACCTAGGATAATGCTATCTACCACCATAGGCAACACATCACACCAGATCTCATCATGGTAAGCCTGGAACTATAGTGGCACCAGACATCGCAGCCTGACCGGGATGGAAGTAGAATCCACCCAAGAGACTCTATAAGGTGCGGGGTGATCTACGGGCGCCAAACCCAGATGCTTAACCATGCCTGTAGAGGTGGCATTAATCCAACTCCCACTATCAATGATCACCTTGCAGGCCTTTCCTCCCAGCCTACAAAATGTATGGAAGATGGTGGTACGACGCCAGTCGTCACTCACCTAGGGCTGGGTAAGGATGCACCTGACTACTCCCAGCTGTACATCACCCTGATGCTCGGTACCTGGGACATCAACTGGTTCTCCCTCCATGAGTTCATCAAAGAACTCCTCCGCTAAATCCTGATCAGCCTCGTAACTGATCGGCACCAACTCAGGTGTGGGGTCGCTAGCAGATGGATCAGAGATGACAAGTGACTCCCGAGTGGGACACTTGGACGAATAGTGGCCCACCCCACCACACCAATAGCAGATTCCCTGAGTCCCGAAGCCTTGGGATGTTCCACCAACCATCGGCCCCTTACCCTTGTCCACATGACGGACTGGGGGTGTAGGAAGTAGGGGTGGTCGAGTCGACATGGCGGGTTGGGCAGGTCTAGGGGCAGGGACGGGTGCCTGCTGGCAAAGGGGAGGATCCCTCAGAGGGAGGGGGCGCCTAGGAGCAGCAAGGTCCTGGCGAGGAGGTTCCTGGGGGCGGGCCGGAGGGCACCGAGTGTAGGAACCAGGCCTTGTCCTAGGGTCAGACACACGCAGATATGGGACCCCCCGGTGCGGAGTAGGAGAAAACTCCGCCTCAAATTGCTCCACCTCGAGAGCAACCTGATACGCTTCCTCCAACTTGTCCACCTTGCGGCGGAAAAGCTCATACTGTAGGTGTGGCCGCAGACCACGCCTAAAACGAGAAACAGTCATGGGGCTTTCCTCCGTGGCGTCACATCGCAAAAAGTATTCATCGAACTAGGTGATGTAATCGGAGACGGACCGATCTCCTTGGGTGAGACTCTGCCATCTGTCTATGAGACGCTGAGGTAGGAGGTAGGAAGGTACTTCTTCTTAAGTTTGGACCTCATCTCGTCCCACGTCTCTACCTGAGGCTCCTGACGGTGAAATAGTAGGTTCTCCATGTTCCTCCAATAAGTTTGTGCCTACCCTAGCAATTTCATTTTGGCAAACTTGACTTTTCAGTGGTCCGTCATCTCAAACCACTCGAAATACCGGTCCATGTCGACCTCCCAATCAAGATAGACCTTCGGGTCTAAGGACCCGTCAAAAGTGGGAGGGTCTACTCGCACTATCCTGAGGACCCGCTCATCCTCATCATCCCTTTGTGGTCGGTGACCACGACGACGTTGGTCATCTCCCCCATACTCAGTTTCAGACATGTAGTCCTCAACATCGGGGGCACGTGGCTGTCGCTCCTCAGCCCTAAGTGGGGCGGGCTGGATAGCAGGCACCGGAGGGGGCACCTGAGAGGCCGGGGCAGCTCTGGGGAGATCTTGGCGGGGGACTCTCTCCACATTCTCCATCCTTTCGACCAGACCTTGGATAGATCGGTCGAAGACCTCAGCACGGTTCTCCATGCTCTTGAGATGACTCTCCAAGCGATCGGTGTTCGCCCTACTGATTTGTTCGAAGCGATCCATGCACTCCATGAGTAGGGCAACCACGTCATCTAGAGTTTGGCCTCCCGGGTTGGCACCTCGGGGTTCATCCATAGTGTCAGGGTGATGGTACTGGGCACCTCCACGGGTTGGCATGCAATGGGCGAGGACCTAGAGGGAACTAAGGGGTGACTCACAATGACCTATATGGACGGACTAATGCAAATGACGGATGACCTACACTTCACTATCCGGTACGAGGTAGAGGTTTGATCCGAAGATCGCGCTCACGCAAGTGTGCCCCTTTCCCAATAGGCGTAGCCTACCGTTCCGGGAACACCTTTTAATATACCAGATGAAATGGAGCACCTGGGACCAACTACCCTAGACCCAAACCGGCTCTGATACCAATTTGATGTGGGACGACTACGGGACTCGACTCGGACGGGTTGTGACCTTGGACTCTAAAGGACGACGCGACTAATAAGATGACGCGACTAGCAACAACACTACAACGTGGCACCGAACCAGCTCCAGAAGAGGCGATCATGCCCCAAACAAGAAGCACTAACTCACAATCATCCCCGGCGAGGGAAATGTGATGATCTGTACGGTTGGGAAATCGGCTTTGAGTCTCGGGTGGTCGGCTCACTCTCGTGCTCGGAACGAATCATGGGACAGGTCTGGCACTCACAACTCACAACGGTGATTAATATTTAACTTTCTAATAAAATATCCTACACACATGCAGCGGCATCTAGAATGCATACTAAATAAGCAAATACGACAAAGAGGGTGGCGAATGTACCTCCACGCTCGGGGAGTGGGGAAGACTTCTCGGCCGAGATCCAGAACTCCTAGTACAGAAATAATTATTAATTACAGAATTGATTCTATAGCCCACTCCACATAGGGAGGTAATAGGTGACACGTGGGGTCCGGGAGCACCAATCTCTGGTTGACGGGCAGCAGTCGGTGGCGCTCGGGCGGACGCGGTCGGCCGATTCAGCTCTGTTCACTCGGGCCCGCAGGATAGCACGTGGGACCCGCTGCTGGTACGGTGACGTCCGGGGGGGCTCCTGGCTGCAGCGATCGGCAGGGCGTCTCTGGAGTGTCCCGGGTCGATCCCCGGGAGCGGCGGTTACCGAAGTGGAGTCGGGTGATTTCTTGAGATTTATTTCCCAAGGCTATCCCGCAGTTAGCTTCTGGCCAGATCTGCGCACTCGGACGAGAATAGCTGGTACGCCCAGCTCCGACGTCGGATCGGGACGCAATGGGTACCGTTGGAAAGAGGACTACAAATTATACAACATACTATAATTCCCGATCCGTCTAATGTCTGGATTGGAAATGGGAATGACTGCAAGCTCACTGAGCACTCTGTCCTGAAATACAAAACTGGCTCGACAGAACATGAACTGCCTGATCAAGGTCTTTGACTGAGAATCAAACGAACGAATTAGGACCTGAGATTGTTATGGTGGGTAGAGGGGAGGGTGACGCACATAGTTTTTTTGTGATTTTCTGACAACATTTGAGGTGTGAGAAAAATCGGCTACTGGGATCTATCTCGCAGATCTGCACATAGGTAGACTTTGAGAGGGAAGATCTAGTGGCTGGGAAAGGGGGCAAACGGACACTGATCTACCTAAAAATTAAACTGTAAATGGTCTATGATGGGGGGAACCTACCCTCAAAGTTTCATCACAATCCAACGGTCGAATCTCTCGTACCATCCCTTTCACCAAGCTGCTATCCTATAACTCCAAATTTCGGGACAACAGGATGGAACCGGCTTGTGGTGGCTCAACGGCGGCACGAACGGCGGCGGCGGCAGCGGTGATCGACCACAACAGATTGAGGAAGAGGGGAAGAGGAAGAAATTTGAGAGAGATAGAGGATTAAGAGCCAGATCTGAAGAAGAAAGGGGGAAGAAGATGGAAGAACACCAAGAACACAAGAGAGAGAGAGGGGTGCACCCAAATCACTATGCATCAATATAATTCTTCATTAATTCCACCAAAATACAACAAGAGACATTATATATTATAACTCTAGACCTAGCCAAATGACCTATAATGCCCTTGGTCAAAGGGGCATAAATGGGAAGGGAGAATAAAATACAATAAATAATTTTCCCATGTGGAGACAAAGAAGGGGGCGCCCCCCTTAAGGTCAAACTTGGCAACTCATGGTCCCCTTGACCATGGGCCATCATATTGGGCCCTCTTTGAATGGAGGCCCACCAAGGAAGGAAGGCCCAATTGGGCTCTTAAAAGTCTTGAGGCCCATTTGGAAAATTGGGCCCCTTACTTGAAATTTAGCCCATATTCCATTCTTGACCCAACTATACTCATATACACCCACAAATACAAATACACACCAATACACTCAAAATAAATACAAAAAAATATCAAAACTCTGAGAGAGGCTCCATACTATCACCCAACCACAAAGATGTTGGCGTGCTATGCATCTGTTACCGGCGGCTAGCTCTGGTACCCCCACCATCAAGGCATACTAGGTTTGTCGGAAGATTATGACCTTCTACAATTACCTCACTATCGGGGTAACAAGTTGTAAGTTTAGTTCGAGGACCTAAGTGTGTAGTAATAGCTAGGTCTGAAGGTAAATGAGCTGATGAAACTGGCAAGGTCTTTGAAAAGTAGTAGAAACAAAGGAATAAGAAGCACCAATATCAAATAACACGAAGGCGGGATGTGAATAAATTTGAATGGTACCTTCCACCAGCCCATCATCCTTGGGCACTTCTTCGTCATCAAGAACAGCATGAAGATGAGCCTATCGCTTGCGTTCACCGCTGGAAGATTGATCCTTCATAAGGGGGCAATTCGGCATGCGGTGCTCCCGACTTCCACATCTTAAGCAAGCGCTGAGACGCTTCTAGCACTCCTCGGCTGCGTGACCCAATTTTCGCAAAACGTGCAAGCTGCGATGACTTGCTTGTCTTCTTCCTTCGCCTTTTTATTCTTGTGGTAACTGCTACCACCCCCATTCCGGGATCTCTTCTTACTTTCACGGGATTTGTACGGCTCTGTGATGCTGAACTTCTCCTTCTTTCCACGCCGATCCATCTTTCGGCTAGACTCCTCTCCCTTGCTTTTGATATTTTTGACCTTCTCCAAGGTCCTTTCACATAGATGAGCTCGTTGGACCATTTCTACATAGGTCCGAATATTTTATGAGCCCAATTGTTGAATGAAGACGGGCCTTAACCCATCCATAAAATGATTGGCCTTCAGAAGATCTGTGCTTACTAGATGTTGAGTATAGGGTGCTAGGAGAGAGAATTGTAATTCATATTCCACCACCGTCATCATGCCTTGACGTAGCGATGCAAATTCTGCCGCCTTCCTCTCCTTGGCATGCTCGGAGAAGTATTTTGCTCTGAAGAGGGTGAGAAATCCCTCCCAAGTGTGTGGTGTGTCTGCAGGCGGTGCTGGAATAGACTTCCACCACGTACACGCATCCTTGTTAAGTTGGAACGTGACGAGACAAACCTTTTATTGGTCGACACATTGCATGACCTCGAATATACGGTTCATTTCATCTATCCAGTTCTCTACTTCATCTGGATTGGAAGAGCCAGTAAATCGTGAGGATTTAAACTCCGGAAGTTGCGGTGTAGATCACCGGCCCCTGCCCTTGCGCCAGCTTGGGCCATAGTTTACGAAGCCTAGGTGAGACCTGCAACGGTTTGTTGCATTCCGTTCCAATCCACACGGTGAGCCATTGTAAGAATGAGGTACCTGAGAAGAGTAATAGATTCGTTAATTCTAATGGAACTGGTGGGGTTAATCTTAGAGATGATTTCTAATTACTATCTCATTCTGGGTTCTACCCAATTCCTCTCTTGGGTGTGGAATTTCTTTCCTTGTTTTATAAGTATGGGTCCTTAAACCTTGGACTTAGCCTATGACATGACATTTTTCCTTAGGAATAAGTGAGTCCTTAGACCTAGGCTTTGATACCACTCTAACTGTCACGTCCCGAGCTTTTATTATAGCGGAAGGAATTTTGGGAACGTGAATAGCCGGCTTGGTAAGGCTCTCGCAAGTAAGTAATCAGAGCGCAAGATAATCACACAAAGTAATTGCACAAGTAATTTCTCAAAACTTCAACTTTATTTATAATCATAATCAAAATTATATAAAGTCACTACTTGGCATCCTTTCCACACTATGACTCAAGAAAAATCAAAAATTACAATCCGACTCGACTAAACACTTGTAAACTAGGGCTTCTCTCATTTCCAATTGACCTTCAATCGCTCTCGGACCCGCTACTTACATAATCTGAGTCCCATCTACTAGTAGTTCCTAAAAAGACAAGAAAATAGGTATGAGCACACTTGCCAGTAGGTATCTTCGTATCAACATGAAGGCAATATTTAAGTGATTAATGCTTTAGCTTTAGAATCAAGGTAAAAATGGGAATGCGATAAATCATACGTCATAAACCAATATCCAAGAATATAGAGTCACGAGATATCTGAGCAAATATTCACAATCAAGTATATGATCAAGCAAGAATTAATCATGTAGATATACATTTGACCTTTCATGAATAAGAAAGTACGAGCATGTATCGAGAAAGTACTTTACATAACCTTGTAAAGGCTATGTACTAGAAAGTCATTAACAAGCATGTAATTTCCATAAAGAGCCTCGTAGTATTTTTCACTCATCTATAAAAAAAGTACTCCCGACGCAATGCGACGCCAGTATTCATCGTACCCCATGGTTTTCAACACGTTTCCGACCATCGGCCGTGGGTGCTAGTGTCGAGCCCTTGGACACAGTCCGTGCCCGCTCTTGCATCTTCAAGTTACAGATCAAGCTAATTCCACGAGATAACAATAATTTTGGCGAATAGTTTCAATTTCAAAATAATAAGTTTCATGACCAAGTAAGTATAGAATGCTCGAAAAATGATATAAGATTCCAAAGAAGAATTAAAAGAACATTATGCTACGGCGGCATTCCGGCAGCATAACGGTACATTAATTAAGATCCATAACTTATCACTAACTTATTACACATAGGTTTGGAATCCAGATAATCCTAAGATCATCCAAGAAAAAAATTTCAACAACCCCTAGGTCAAACTTCAGGTTATGAACCTGAAAGAAAGAAACGGTCATTTACTGGGCCGTTCCAAGAAGAAAACGGTCACAGTCAGGCTGCTAAATTCATAATACCGGTCCAGTGAACGCCGCAACTAGACTGTGTCAACCAGAATGAAAAAGAAAGTCGACACTTGAAGAATTCTGGAACAATAACGGTCTCAGGATGGCCATTTCATGACAAAGACGGTCTGATTAGAATCGCTAATTAACAGTAACGGTCTCCTATTGGGCCGCAATTAACCAGAATACATAAAGTAAATCATCGATCATGTGAGTGCTTTCTAGACAATTGGGCTTTAAGGGTACAACCAGCTCGGCGTCCTAGTGAGAATCCCAGGCTCACGGAGTTTTATGGAGGCCTTTAAACATGATCCCCTAGTCCGACAGAAGGAATATCCGACAGAGAGGTTCACAAGTCCAAGAAGTGTGCCAATATGTGTAAAGTGTATCTAATGGTCGCATACCGGAGTAAACACCATGTACTTATGAAAATAACTCAACAGATGAGAGTGAAACGGTGAAACATATGGGCAAAAATCGTGATATTAACACCTCATAAATCATGTCCATATCATAGAAAATCATTTAATTACAAAATTATAACATTTTGTCATGAAATTACCTAATAATGAAAATAAAGTTCTAAAACATGATCATGCTGTAACAGGGTGTTTAACAGGAAAATAAACATAATTTGTAGTGAAAATAGCATAATTATATGCAAAATTCAACTAGGTTCGTATTGGTTCATAGAACCAAATAGCGGTCAGGGTCTGGCCGCATGGGTGTTATAAACGGTCTCGCGATAGACCACTAGAAAGGTATATAGACGGTCACCTATTAGACCGCTAGGGTTCCTTGCGGTCCCGTTAAGGCCGCCTTCTGTCTGGAGACAGAAGCTATAAAATAGTAAAATAAACTGCTAACCTAGGTCATATTATGCATGGGAACGATGTAATACATGATAGAAGAATATTGGGCCGAGAATATGCATACGAAATTGTAATTTCAACAAGAATTACATCTTTTTCATTAAAGGGTTAGGCTCATGCATGAAAACTACACTAGTTGCGCAGTCACCATAAAACATCAAATACTCAACGTACAATGCATAAAAATGACTGGAAATTAAGGGCTTTCACTCCTAACATCAAGTTTAAGCTGTTCATGAGATAACCTACCTCTGGACTGGGCTTTAAACGTCGAATTTAGGGCTGGAAGTCGACCCTAGTTTCTGCTCGTCCTGAACCGAACCAGCAACTTCTCGCCCTTCTAACTCTTGACTCTCTTCACCTTAGACCATGAAAATTGGAGGGTAGGAAGTGGTTACTAAGGTGAAGAAATAAGTCTAAAGAACTAACTTCTAATTACCTCGTTTAGGGCTTCTAATTTTTAGATCTTCCTGGGTCCGTTGCACAGGTTCCTGGGTTGCTTGCACCAAACCAACAACTTTGCAAGCTTCTATCTTCCTGATGGCTTGATCTCCTAAGACAAAATTTTGAGGGTAGTTAGTCCCTACTATTATGAACAAAATACTCTAAAGAACCTACTTGAAATAATGTCTCCTTACCTTAGTTCCACGTGAGCCAAAAGTAAGGGTCACGCAGGTTGGACTTAAGGTCTGTTTATAGGGTTAGCTAGGGTTTTGAAGATTTGAACGAACCTAGAGTCCAAATTAGGTCATCAATTCGATCTCAATCCATCCTAGAGCCTTCTAGACGATAGATTGTATCGATCATAGAGGATTTGGCCTAAAGAAATTGGAGTTTTCATGCGATCAAACTGTTCGTGATCGGACTCTTGAAAACGATTCTATTGGGACCGTTTCTGATCCAAGGCGGTCGCTTGATAGACCGCTTTTAACCTTGGGAGCCAAATTTCAATCAATTCAAACTCTTTTATGATTTATCCATTTCATTGATCCGACAAATAGTAATTTATCCTCTAAATTTTGTAAATAGCCTATTTTAAACTTCTAGAATATGGGCCAAGTCTTGTGGGCTTGGATTTGGGTCACTTGGGCTGATCTAAAAGGGCTTGATCAATCAATAAATATTGGGTCTTTATATTTTGCTTTAATTGACCCACACTCAATTAATAATCTATTTATTTCTAGAAAAATCTTAGAAAATCTGATAAAAATTCTAGAAAATTCTAAAATATTATATATATAAAACTTTGGGGTATTACATCCACGTTGCTGAAAGGGAAGTCACCGTGGCCGAATTGTATGCCTCCAGGCAGAAAAATGATGAAACAACCCTGGAGTATATCAAGAGATGGCGGAATCTTAGCATGAGATGCAAGCGTCCGCCGTAGCAAGAAGATGATGTGCATATTTGCAAATAAAATCTGAAGCGGGAACTCTCGAGAGGATGATAGGAATGGAAATTAGGTCTTTCGACTGATTAAATAATGTGGTGGCCGAAATCGAGGTCTTCCTCTTAAGATATTCTTCTGCCACTATTGCTTCCAATCAGAAAGCCAAATCGGCTGATAAGCGGCCCGCGCCCAAATAAGTTCATACTATTGACTTCAAGGCATTTGAGCAGCAGAAAGACAAAGACAAGGGAGTCACCAACACTCCTCCGATGAAGCCAGTTGAATGTCAGGAGGGCCCCTCCCTGCAGAATAAAATGAAGAAGTTGTACTCCTTCCCCAAGGAGAAGACCCGGGTCCTGTTTGAATGGGCTACCTGCCCACTACAACAAGATTACACTGCCAGACCCAAAGAGGCCAGGTGATACTAGGAGGAAAGATGATCCTCGCTTCTGCCCATACCATCAGATGCTTGGGCACCCCATTGAAGACTATTATGTTTTCAAGGAACTCATTGAAAGTCTGATTAAAAAGGGTGAGCTATAGATGGACGAGTACAAGGTAGATTCTCCGTGCCCGCATGAAATGCCCGCTCTGGGGGCAACTATTAATATGATATCATTATATCAACAATTGCCCAAGGAGGTAGTAGTAGCATGCACAAAGCACACCTGTGAGGCTTTTTTGCTGACCCCAGTAAAAGACCAGGAAGACTAGCAGATGGTACCTACAAAGGCAAAGAGAAGACCGGCATCCCGCCGTGCTCTGGGAGTCCAAATTCATGGCATTACACCCCAGCCAGCTTCACCTACTGTGACCCCGGTCTGGCATGATACGGCCCCCTGAATGGTCATCAAGAGGCCAACCGATAATAAGAAGAAGCAAGCCCCATGGCGGGTACATCAAGAAGTCAGACCAGCAGTCAAACGACAGCAGAAGATTATAAATTGGTTAGATGAATATGAACAACCCAAGCTCTGGCCAGTGTAGCTAAAAGAATATGTCCCTTGGGAACATCTAGAGTCCCTCGGGCTAGAGCAAGAAACTGAAGATGAATTTTGGGGAGGGATTGCCCTGAAAGATGCTCCATGTGAGCAAATGTTAGCTGAAAAAAGAAAGAAAAATAAGAAATCAAAGAATAAAAAGAAAGGTAGCACCGTCTCCTGCAACACTTTGTCGGCCTTGTTTAGCATGGCCCAAAGCTCTGAAGAAGGTGATGAAGAAATCTGTTTCACACTGGCTGAAGCAAACCAGGCTAAAACTTCCACCTCCCATCATGCCACCAAGTCTGGGAGGAAGTGGGGACATCTGCCCCTAGCTAACCACAATATCATGTCCAGGGGTGAACAGTCGTACCAAATCCCTGAACCTGAAGTAAAAGGCGCCAGAGTCCCGCCTCTATAGGGCCTTTACCCTGAAAGTGCAAGCGGCCAGGAAGCCCTCTCGTTCGCTGAATTTTTGACAGCAAAGAAAGGCAAGCAGCTATGCCAACCAACCCAGTCAAAGGTCGAGAACACTTCTACCCAGGCCTCGGGTATGCCGTCTTTGGCAGGGAAAAGTGGCTAGGGCATCGCCCCTGTTGCCGAACACATACAAATAAAAGAACCAGCTGGTCAGATGAGTCGGGATCAGGCAGCTCCCGAAGAAGAAGATAGATTGCCTTCCAAGTGTTGTGCCCCTATGGTTCTGATGATGGTTTTAATGGTGGGTTTAATGATAGCATGCTGATTTGTTTTGATGATTGCAACACAGTCAGTGCATTATGATATTATGTTTTGAATATGGCTGCTGATATGATTGCATAGGACTGTGTCTGATATACAGCATTGAATTCATTAGTTTGCATGCGTATTGCATGATGCGTTGACACATGGGATCATTGCGTCAACTCACTGGTCTGTCCCAGAGCTGGTCTATAAAATGTGTCAACTGGTGCGTCGACGCAGTGGACTCAATGCGTTGACGCATTGGAATTGTTTTGAAAGAGCTCTTGCTTTGCTTCATACATTAGTCTTGAAGTCTGTACAGCCTGCCTTATCGATTTAGAGTCTATACATCGCTCAAGCGTTCAAAGCATCTGAAGTCTGTACAACGTCCGTTGTCTAGAGTTCTTGAAGTATATACATTGGACTATTTCTTTCGAAGTATATACAATACAATGTATATACTTAGACCTTATGACTTCATTCTTGTTGCTGAAGGGAACAGGGTCGACGCTAGAGCTTAAGGCGTCCACGCACTAGTGAAGATGCATCCACGGATACTCTTCACAGCGTCAACTCTACGCAAAGGCTGCGTCAACTTAGCCACTCAATAAGCAGAGGCCTTGTCAGAAATATTCCATAGCGTCAACGCAGCAGTGGAGTAGCGTCGACGCAACAGTTAAGAAAGGCTAGGCTGGTTGCTCACTGGAACGCATCCATGCGTCAACGCCTTGATCAAGTGGCGTGGACGCAGTAGTTCAAACAATCAAGAAAGGACCTTACTAGATTACTCTGGTGCGTCAATGCATTCATCAAGTGGCGTCGACGCAGCAGGTTGATGGATTGACAAGGTGACCAAAGGGTGGACGCAGTTGCACAATGCGTCAACGCACTCCACACGAAACGTGAGAGGGCTGAAGCCATCTAAGTTCAGATGCTGGAACACCAATGCGTCAACGCAACATGCTGATAGCATCGACGCAGCACGCCCATCTGTTGAAGACTTGATCACTGGATCACAGATGCGTTAACGCAGCAGGCTGATGGAGTCAACGTAGCAGACTTGAGTCCTGCTGGTCGAATGTCGTTGAATTGACGGGCACGTGATCCGAGGTGCCTGGCTCGTTAACCAGGATGCTGCCACGTGGTCCGAATTTCTAGGGCAGGAAACGTGGAAGCCACACTCACCCAGTCTGCTGCTGCTGCTATATATACGAGTCTTCATCCTCTGTAGAAGACTGATCGAAGAAGAAGCCTGGAGGCAGAAAGAGTATCAGCAGAGCAGAAAGCCCTTCGATCCAGAAAAAGAAAAGAGGAAGAAAAAGAGAAGAAGAAGAAATAGAAGAAGAGTGAGCCGGCAGAAGAAAAAGGGTTGCAGAGAAGAAGGAGAGAATATCGTGAGAGAAAAGGAGAGCAGAGGAGAAAGAAAGAGAGATAGGGAGAGAGAGAGTTCGTGGAGAAGAAGTAAGAAGCTATTGAAGATCTGTCCTCTGGCGTCTGGATTAAATCCAAGCCAGATCTGCTCCTTTGAGAGCTATACTCTTGTTCTTCATTTACAGCCTTCCGATTGCTGTGTATTTTCCGTTCTTATTTTTCCTTTTTCATTTGGTTATTCGTGTTCTTCCGATTGCCCTGCTGGGAATCGGGTTCTTCCTGGTGGGTCAGGAGAAGGGAGGCTAGCCCTCCGGTTCTGGTCTTGCTGGTAGCAGGTCCAGGTGTACCCTCCGGGTTGGAGGAAGAGAGACTTTGGTCTCTGGTTGCTGGTGACTGGGTGTCACTGGTGTTCCCTCCGGTTGGGAGGAAGAGGGGAGGATGTTCCCCTGGTCAAGCTGTTTGGCAGCGTGTGTTCGCAGACTGAGTCTGCAGGTTACTAGCTTGTGCTAGTGGAAGCCTCACTCCTGTTGGGAGTGAGGGGTGGATGTAGGTCTTGGTGATCGAACCACCTAAAAATCTTCTGTGCTGTGTGATTGGGCTTGTGAGCTTGTTCCTTATCTTCTACCCCCTTCACAGATTGCTTTATGCATTCTTGTTTCTATCCGTGCTGAGAGTTGATTGCATTCTTCTGCTAGTTGCTTATTTAGGTGAGCCTTATACATATTTGCTCATTGGTTTAAAAGAAAATTCAATTTGTTCTTCAGACTGTCTATCTTGCATTTGATAGTGTTCTAGTCTTTTATTGAGCGAATTGCTGTGTACGTTTGCTCCATATCACCTACCACCCCTCACATGTTGTGAATGCTTGGTTAGTTGTGCTCTCTTAGAAGTATATCTTGAGCATTAATTTCTGCTAAGTGTGGTTGGTTTGTTTAGCTATGCCTGCTGTTTCTGGTGTGATCAGGTGGCTGCATTGTTGCAGTCCAACTGTTTGATCATTTGTTGAATTATCATCTTATCTTGGAAAGCTCATTAGTTTTTATTCCGCATATCTGAGCTTTAGTTTTTTAATTTGGGCATAATTTCTAGAGAGATACATTCACCCCCCCTCTGTATCCGGGCCTAGCACCCTAACAATTGGTATCAGAGCGGTGTCTGCATACAAGGTCCAGCGACCTGCAGATTCAATCTTGCAGTCTTAGGTGCTAATTTGTTTTTAGTGCATAAATATTCCTGTTGCCTTGAACTTACTCGCTATTTGTTTTTCAATGGCTCTTCCACCCGTCTTTAGTGGTTCTGATTTCAGTCAGTGGTACACTACTTTACATGCTTATGTAAATTCTGCTAATCCTGATTTGTGGAAATTAATTTCACAAGGTCCTCACACCTTACCAACGAAAGTGTCCAAATGGACCGACAGACACAGATCAAAGGATGGAGAAAATCAGAAAGCCTTTAACCTGTTGAAAGTAGCTACTGACAGAGCCTTATGGTCTTGTCTTCATAATTACAGCTCAGCAAAGGACATCCTGAATAGGCTGAAGCAATTTCACAGGGTAAACGAGGACAGCTGCATGATGGCTAACAGAAGTAATCCAAGTGGCAGCAATCAAGGCAGCAGTCAGACTGAAGAAGATGATGATGAGGTAAATCTCTTTGAGAATTTTTCTCTAGAAGATTGGGAGAATGCATATGCTGAATTATTTGAATCTCATGAACTGTTAAGAAAACAGTATAAAAAATTGAAGAAGGGTACTGGTTTAGATAGTTCAAGTTCTCCTTGTAGAAATTGTGTTGAATTGAAAAATAATAATGATGCCTGTATGTCTGATTTTCGAATGTTGAAGAAACAAATTTCATTATTGAAAACTGAGAATCAAGATCATGTGAAAGAAATCTCTGAACTTGAAAAGAAGCTTAGTCTAGCTAGTCATGATTCTGTTCAGAGCAAGGATTTGCTGAAAGAAATTGAATGTGTTAAGTCTGAATTAAACAAGATGAAATCTGAAAATGATTCTCTTAAAGAGTTCTCCAATAAAAATGATGAAAAATCAGATAAACTTAGACAGGAGAACAAATTGCTGATTGAAAAGCTTAATGCCATAAAGTCTGTAAACATAGAATTACAGAAAGATTTTGAAAAACAACAAAAAGAATTGAAGGAATTTGAGGCTGGAAGAAAACATGAAGCCAATTCAGAAGATCAGCTTCTAATAAATGAATTGGTTCAAAATGATAAGCTTAAGGAAGAAGTTGAAAAATTAAAATTGTTAAACAGTGCCATGTCTGAAAGACTTCTCACATTGGAGAAAGGAAAAGTCATCTGTACAAACGAAACTGATGAAGCAGATGAGCTGAGAAAGGAAATTGAAAAATACAAAACAACTAACAAAGTTTTGAATGAAGTTGTCAACTGCAGTGAACAAGAGATTGCAAGTTATGAAATAAACATTGTATCTCTCGAAAATGAGATTCAAGACTTGAGAAAATCCTTGTCTAATTTTGTTGATGGGCAGAAAAACCTAGACAAGCTACTAGGTATAAAAATCAACCCTAGAAAGGAAGGACTGGGTTACAGTCCAGTCATGAGGAAGGTTGATGGAGCCAACCTGAAAACTGTCTTTGTCAAATCTTCTGAACAGGAAAAGCCTTCTACTTCATCTCCAATTCAGTACAAGGCTAAGAAAACAGGAAAACAGGATAAAAATCAGAAAAGGACTGTAAATCAAAAAATAAATGAAAAGGGTTCATCAGTGCATGTTGATCACAGTCCTCACACACACTCACATGCATCTAAAAAGAAGATTATCTGTCATTACTGTCATAAATTTGGTCATTTAATGCATGAGTGTGAATTAAACAAATTGGATGATTTGAATGCTGAAATGATGAATGTTAGGAAATATCATGATAGAAAACCTCCTGTTCATTCAAAGAAAAGTGAATGCTCTCATTGTGGTAGATTAGGCCACACCTTTGCTTAGTGTTGGTTTGCTAATGGAAACAAAAAAATGCTCTCACATCATGCTAAATCTTCTGCTAACCAACATACTTTTAATATAAACAAAACTGCTTCTCTGAACCAGCATGTCAAATGTTTTAATTGTAACAAGCTTGGGCACAAGACCACTGAATGTAGGGCAAGCTCTTTTAGAAGAAAGTTCCCCTTCTGCTCACATTGTGGGAAGCATGGCCATGCAGTCAAGGACTGCTGGCATGTCCAGGGTAGGAATAGAAATTTCAAAGAATTTGATAGGAACAAACTTATTTTTAAAAGAATTCCTGTTTGCTCAAATTGCAGAAGACCTGGCCTCCAAGTTGCTGCTTGCAGGGTAGCTGGTCATGAAAATAAAAAGTTTCATAATAATAACAGAAACCCTCATGCTCACTCTTATAATGCTCAAGTTCATGCTAGTATACATAAGAGGAACATGAAACCTGCTAGTTCATGCCACTATTGTGGGGTGTCTGAGTATTCAATGCATAACTATTTTATCATGAACTCTGATGACTGGTTGGCACAGAAAAAGATGCAGGTAGTCCCAAAAGGGGCTAATTACTATGCAAGACCCAAGACCACTTGGGTTCCTGCTAGTGGAAAATAGGAAGTTGCCTAGCAGGTGTGCCTTGGATGGAATAAAGGGGTAATGATCCAAGGCACTCAAGAATGAAAAACCCCATTCTCACACTTTTCAGGTAATCTCTCTGCATTTCCTATTTTGAAACTCATTGCATATCTGGTTAGATGTATTCTTGCATATCCTGTTCTTAGCTTCATCTAGTGCATGCATATTAAATCTGTTCTTGCATATTCATTTATCATCTGCCATTTGCACTACTCTCTGATCATGCACTCTGAAACTTCTGAAAAACTAAACTGCATATGTATGTGGCTTGGAATTTGCCCTCCCATTAGCTCGTACCTGTCTGTTTTTCATCTATATGGGTTCTGTATGGCTTCTAGTGCGTTGACGCATTTGGCTGACTGCGTAGACGCAATTGTGCATCTTTCGCTTACTATCTTGTTCACTGCGTCGACGCTGACACTAATGCGTTGACGCATTGGTGTGTATTTGATCCATGTATGCATGCTCACATTTAAAAATCTGCCTTGCTTCTCATGAGTCTGAATGTGCATGAATCAAAATCATACGTTCAGTTTTTCATGGCAAACATTGCATGTTTTCAGGGGGAGTTGTGTATAGACATATGTTGTGTCTGTGCATGTATTTTTACATGCATGTAGTTAATTGCATTGTATCTCATGAAAGATGCCAAAAAGATTGACTGAATGCATGTTGTCAGGGGGAGTCAATACATTGCATGAAGGTAGTCATGTGCATACATTTATGTCAGAGTTCATTGCATGTTAACTTTGAACATCCTGGAACTTGCCTGACCTCCTGATATCTTGCCTTGTATGCATATCCCTTTCATTGATTCTATTTGACCAAACCTTGAGCACATTTTTGAAATCATTGAGCTTCAAAATCTTTCCTATCAATTGGTAACAATTGGTATCATTTGGTATCAGAATTATTTCAGTCCTTCATGAAGATTTCAATGGGCTATCTCGATCATAAATTTGAAAAATCTTGAACTAGAAATCTTCTATTATACGCTTTTATGAATGTCTGAAATAACTCATGTGGTTTAAGCTTAATGTATTCATAGAGTTTAACTTTAAAATCTCTTAACATATCTGAATCATGTTTAATAAATCTTAACCAACTGTTTCATGCTGTGTCTTGCAAAAACTTCTGAAATCTGCACTTTTGAATACATGACTTTATTTGGTTAAGTACATGAGATTAATATTGTTTTGAAGCAAATGAATGTTTCTGAATTGTCTAAAGGGTAAAGTAATTGTCAGAGCAATGACCTTGGTCACTGAGAAACACATGTCCAAAGCACTGTGTCATGAGGTGCCTTAGTTAACTCTGCATAAAATTCATTGAAAATCAGGCAGAGCAATGGCATGCACACTGAGAAATACAACTCACTCATCAAGAAATGATTTGCAGTGTGTCATGATGTGTAAATGCTATCTCTGTTCATATAAAGCATGGCTGTTAGTCACAATAAGTGCTTAGGGATATTGGCCTCTGATCAAGGTATATCCTCTAGTTACAAGGTGTGCACTGAACTAGACTGCTCGTAAAATTTGTAGCATGAAAAATTGTTGAACATATCTCAATATCTGAAAATTGATGCTAAAATCAAATTGCTACAACCCTAGACAAAATCATATGTCTTCATAATTGCTTAATCTCAATACTAGTGCATGTAATTCTGAAAGAAGTCAATAAATTTGATTGTGTAAGACAAAGGGAGTATAATCAAGATAAATATGAGGGCTTGGTTCATTTTTATTAAAACATGGTTTTAGATATCAATACAGAATTTTATTGATAAACTCTGCATACATCATGTTTAAACCATGCTGTTCATTAAAGCTCATTCATAAGCCCTTATAATGGGAGACTTTGAAATATTCTGATTTGGATATATGAGAATGACATTCCCTTGAGAATCTGACTGAAATTCTTGTAGTTGAAGCCTCTTTAGAAATCTGTTAATTGAACCTCTTCTGCTCATTGACCTGAACTTGTCCTTGTGTGCCCCTGTCGTCTCCTTCTCATTCATCTCCTAAGATTCCACTTATTGAGGGGGAGATTCCATGTCATGCATCACTTGCATATCAACTGGCATCTTTTCAGGAGAAGCATTGACTTTTTGCTGAAACTCTTAAAGGGGGAGAATCATGTTCTTGCAAGGGGGAGAAATTGACTGAATTTTTATACATGCTATAATTTCTCAAACTATTTTCTTTTTGATGACGTCAAAGGGGGAGAATAGTTTGAGTCATCAGATTGACTCACTGTGTAGTGTTGCCATCATCAAAAAGGGGGAGATTGTTGTGCCCCTATGGTTTTGATGATGGTTTTAATGGTGGGTTTGATGATAGCATGCTGATTTGTTTTGATGATTGCAACACAGTCAGTGCATTACGATATTGTGTTTTGAATATGGCTGCTGATATGATTGCATAGGACTGTGTCTGATATACAGCATTGAATTCATGAGTTTGCATGCGTATTGCATGATGCGTTGACACATGCTGGTCTGTCCCAGAGCTGGTCTATAAAATGTGTCAACTGGTGCGTCGACGCAGTGGACTCAATGCGTTGACGCATTGGAATTGTTTTGAAAGAGCTCTTGCTTTGCTTCATACATTAGTCTTGAAGTCTGTACAGCCTGCCTTATTGATTCAGAGTCTATACATCACTCAAGCGTTCAAAGCATCTGAAGTCTGTACAGCGTCCGTTGTCTAGAGTTCTTGAAGTATATACAATTGACTGTTTCTTTCGAAGTATATACAATACAATGTATATACTTAGACCTTATGACTTCATTCTTGTTGCTGAAGGGAACAGGGTCGACGCTAGAGCTTAAGGCGTCCACGCACCAGTGAAGATGCATCCACGGATACTCTTCACAGCGTCAACTCTACGCAAAGGCTGCGTCAACTCAGCCACTCAAGAAGCAGAGGCCTTGTCAGAAATATTCCATAGCGTCAACGCAGCAGTGGAGCAGCGTCGACGCAACAGTTAAGAAAGGCTAGGCTGGTTGCTCACTGGAACGCATCCATGCGTCAACGCCTTGATCAAGTGGCGTGGACGCAGTAGTTCAAACAATCAGGAAAGGACCTTACTGGATTACTCTGGTGCGTCAATGCATTCATCAAGTGGCATCGACGTAGCAGGTTGATGGATCGACAAGGTGACCAAAGGGTGGACACAGTTGCACAATGCGTCAACGCACTCCACACGAAACGTGAGAGGGCTGAAGCCATCTAAGTTCAGATGCTGGAACACCAATGCGTCAACGCAACATGCTGATAGCGTCGACGCAGCATGCCCATCTGTTGAAGACTTGATCACTGGATCACAGATGCGTTAACGCAGCAGGCTGATGGAGTCAACGCAGCAGACTTGAGTCCTGCTGGTCGAATGTCGTTGAATTGACGGGCACGTGATCCGAGGTGCCTGGCTCGTGAACCAGGATGCTGCCACGTGGTCCGAATTTCTAGGGTAGGAAACGTGGAAGCCACACTCACCCAGTCTGCTGCTACTGCTATATATACGAGTCTTCATCCTCTGTAGAAGACTGATCGAAGAAGAAGCCTGGAGGCAGAAAGAGTAACAGCAGAGCAGAAAGCCCTTCGATCCAGAAAAAGAAAAGAGGAAGAAAAAGAGAAGAAGAAGAAATAGAAGAAGAGTGAGCCGGCAGAAGAAAAAGGGTTGCAGAGAAGAAGGAGAGAATAGCGTGAGAGAAAAGGAGAGCAGAGGAGAAAGAAAGAGAGATAGGGAGAGAGAGAGTTCGTGGAGAAGAAGGAAGAAGCTATTGAAGATCTGTCCTCTGGCGTCTGGATTAAATCCAAGCCAGATCTGCTCCTTTGAGAGATACACTCTTGTTCTTCATTTACAGCCTTCCGATTGCTGTGTATTTTCCGTTCTTATTTTTTCTTTTTCATTTGGTTATTCGTGTTCTTCCGATTGCCCTACTGGGAATCGAGTTCCTCCTTGTGGGTCAGGAGAAGGGAGGCTAGCCCTCCGGTTCTGGTCTTGCTGGTAGCAGGTCCAGGTGTACCCTCCGGGTTGGAGGAAGAGAGACTTGGGTCTCTGGTTGTTGGTGACTGGGTGTCACTGGTGTTCCCTCCGGTTGGGAGGAAGAGGGGAGGATGTTCCCTTGGTCAAGCTGTTTGGTAGCGTGTGTTCGCAGACTGAGTCTGCAGGTTACTAGCTTGTGCTAGTGGAAGCCTCACTCCTGTTGGGAGTGAGGGGTGGATGTAGGTCTTGGTGACCGAACCACCTAAAAATCTTCTGTGCTGTGTGATTGGGCTTGTGAGCTTGTTCCTTATCTTCTACCCCTTTCATAGATTGCTTTATGCATTCTTGTTTCTATCCGTGCTGAGAGTTGATTGCATTCTTCTGCTAGTTTCTTATTTAGGTGAGCCTTATACATATTTGCTCATTGGTTTAAAAGAAAATTCAATTTGTTCTTCAGACTGTCTATCTTACATTTGATAGTGTTCTAGTCTTTTATTGAGCGAATTGCTGTGTACGTTTGCTCCATATCACCTACCACCCCTCACATGTTGTGAATGCTTGGTTAGTTGTGCTCTCTTAGAAGTATATCTTGAGCATTAATTTCTGCTCAGTGTGGTTGGTTTGTTTAGCTATGCCTGCTGTTTCTGGTGTGATCAGGTGGCTGCATTGTTGCAGTCCAACTGTTTGATCATTTGTTGAATTATCATCTTATCTTGGAAAGCTCATTAGTTTTTATTCCTCATATCTGAGCTTTAGTTTTTTAATTTGGGCATAATTTCTAGAGGGATACATTCACCCCCCCTCTATATCCGGGCCTAGCACCCTAACACCAAGCCAACTACTCTGACGCTAGGCAGCAACAAGCACAGTAAAACTGAAGAAGCGAGACTGGCCAATGTGTGAGCCGGCACTCGAATTTTAAAGAAACTGAAAAGAATTCTAGCAAGATTCAACGTCTGGGAGATACTCTCCCTAGATGAAGAAACTCGGCAGGTCGTCATTGTAACCTTGCAAACCCTGGCGGGCTTCGAGAGCTACTTTGTCGAGATGTGTTCAGAGGCGGCTATCACCTTTGCCGATGAGGATATGCTCCTGCCAACAACCAACCTTAATAGACCCTTACACATGCAGGGGCAATTAAATGGCCAGCCCATGAATAGAATTCTAATTGACCCAAGGGCAGCAGTAAATATACTCCCTTATCGGGTCTATCAGAAGCATTACTTCAACGTACACCGAATCAAGGTCAGGGATATGAAGATTGCTGGTTTCAACCAGAAATTTGAAGTCCCTATGGGCATGGCAGAGTTCAAGCTCTCATTAAGAGATTTCACCACCAAGGTGCAGTTCCATGTCATCAACTCTGACACCTCATACACGGTGTTGCTTGGCCGGCCGTGGCTGCATCAGAACCGGGTGGTGCCGTTTACTCTACACCAATGCATGAAGTACCCCCGAGATGGAAAAGAAGAAAGAATCTTTGCTGATTTGCACCACTTTGAGGTGTTTTGAGTGCCATCTGCTCGATGCCTCACTTCACATGGAGAAGCCAAAGCCGACCTCTCGGCCAACTCAGAATAAAGAAAAGAAGACAGCAGAGACCAGCGAGTGGTTCCCTCCACCCCCACCCGATTACGTGGCTCAACAGGAGGTGTCGCACATTGCTGAAGTCGAGGGAGTGTTCAGGGCAATCCCATCTGATATCTACCCCGAGCCAGTAGCGTCAGAGCTCGAGGATTTGCTGGGTTGTGTGAAAGTCCCTCCGAGAATCACAAGACCGCTCACAGATATAGACTGGCCAACAGTCGAATTGCTGAAAACACTCAAGGTTCCCAATCCCGAGGGAACACCTATAATGTTTTACATGGCTAGTGAACAGCCGGTGAAAGGGGATGATGATTGTAAACTCCCTAAAGAAATTCAAGACTCGGTCGTCCCGGTCATGGGGCTACCTGATATAACCGGCAAGGTGATAAAAATGGCCAGAAGGCAGCACATTCCCTTCTACCAAGCTAAAAGACAAAACCAGATGTTCAAAAAGTTGTGGTATCTACCCAACTTGGACAAAGAATTGCTGCATATTACCCAGCACCTTGGCATGGGTTTCTCAATAGAAGAATTGTATAAAGCAGATATGATATCTATTTTTGCCGCAGCTGGCGATGATCCTCTAGAAGATCCAGCTACGCAAGAAGCTAAGAGCAAGGAGCAACACATGTCTCTAGACGATGAAGTACAAGACGAAGAAATACACCTTTGGAGTCCATCTCCACACAGGGATGTGGGTGTGTCCACTTCTGAAGGACTGGTCCCAGCTATTCATGGTGATGGGGTGCTGCTACCCCTGCCCAATGCCAGAACGAAGGACGGTGGCCTGAGCTACGCTCCATATTTCTCTCAATATAATCCTACCATGCTCGCACTACATTATGAGCAGTAGCATGAGATTAAAAGATTAAAGAAGCATTTAGCTGAAGTGACTAGACGTTTGTTCGAATTAACAAGGGACATTCTTCCCAGACAATGCAGTCCTACAGCGCTGAAGCATTCTCCCATTACCAAAGCGGAGCTGTTTATGTACAGGCAAGTAGATGATGAGCTTGTCCTGGATCACATTCAAAGGTGGAGAGGCTTCTATGCAAGATGCAAGCCTCCACTGAGCCATGAGGCTGCTGTCCAGATCTGCAAACAAGGTCTGAAGAAAGAAATTCAGCAAAGGATAATTGGCATTAAAGTCCAATCCTTTGATCAGCTCAATACGGTAGCAACCGATGTTGAAGCCTTCCTGGTGAAGTATTGCCACACTACCACTACGGCTTGGCCGGAGAACAAATCTGAAGGTGTTAACCTCGATGCTTTCGAGCAAATGAGGATAAGAACATAGGAGGTGGTCAGACCTTCAACCAGCAAACCTGCAAAGCAACTTCCCTCGTTGCGGGAGAAGATGAAGAAGTCTTATTCCTTCCCAAGAGAGAAGACACGGGTGATTCTTGAATGGGCTTGTCATTATGACAAGATTACTCTGCCGAAGCTCAAGAAGCCGGAGGATTCTAAAAGGAGTAATGACCCTCGATTTTGCCCATATCATCGAATGTTGGGGCATCTATCGAGGACTGTTATGTTTTCAAAGATATTGCCCAGACTCTAATCAAGAAAGGCGAACTCCAGATGGGGGAATACATGTTAGGATCGGTGCAAGGATTCAGAGGGGGGGTGAATGAATCTCACCCTTAAAAACTTTTCGCTAAATAAAAGACTCGAACATTATCAGGCAGAACAAGCAATCTGATGAACAAGTTGAATATTCTTTTAAACAAAAGAGCAAATAGGTAACTGGCGCCCAAATAACCAACTAGCGGAAGCAGCACAGATATAAATGAGAATGCAATGTAACCTGTGAAGTAGATAGGAGATATGGAGCAACCAACCACTGCACAGAGATTTTTAGGTGGTTCGGTCCACGGACCTACATCCACCCCACACTCAAACTGAGTGTGGCTTCACTAACAGCTGGGCAACACAGCTTGCCAACAGACGCTGATACACAGCTTACCCAGGGGAACAACCTCCCCTCTTCCTCCTACACGGAGGGAACCTCTAGCAACCCACGGTCACTAGAAACCAGAGACTCACATCTCTCTTCCTCTATACCAAGAGGGAACCCCATTAGTAGCAGCCCCGCTACCAGTGAACCAGCCAGTAGCACTCTGCTACCAGCAATTCACCAGAGGCCTAGCCTCTCTTCCTCCTAGCCCGGAGGGAACCCACAAGCAGCCCCCCTGCTGCTTGCAAACCGGAGATCAGATCTCCCTTCTCCTGACCCGCCAGGAGGAACCCGACCTCAGTCTAGAGGATCGGATGAACAATAGCAATAGGAGTATCAAAAAAAATAAGAAACATGAAAAGCACAGCAACGAAAGCTGGAAATGAAACACAATAGTCATTCTGGATTTGATCCACGAACAGACTGAACAGGTCTTCAATAGACTCTCTCCTCTTCTTCTTTTCTTCCTCTTCTTTCTTCTTCTCAGCTCACACAATCTTTCTCTTCTGCTCTCACTCTCTATTTTCTTCTCTTTCGTAGGCTCTCCCTATCTCCTCTCTTTCTTCTTCTTCTTCTTCTTCCTTCTTCTTCTGCTCACTGCTTCTCTTCTTTTTCTTCTTCTTCTCTTTTTCTGGATCGAAGGGCTTTCTGCTCTCCAGGCTTCTTCTTCGATCAGCCTCCATCTGAGGACGAAGGCTCCATTATATACCAGCAGCAGTAGTGAGATAGGGCGTGTGCTTCCCACACCTTCCGTCCAGAAGATTCCTCCTCGGATCACGTGCTCAGCACCCACCTCAAATCACGTGTCAGGTGCCAGCTTCGGGTCACGTGCTCAATGACAGTAATCTGACTTGCTGCGTTGACGCTATCAAGCAATGGCGTTAATGCAGTGAGGCATTCCAATAAGCCATTAGCTTCGTCTCTTTAGCTACTGCGTCGACGCGGCTCAATTGTGGCGTTGACACAGTGGAATAGCCTGTGAAAGTGAATGCTCCTTTAACTGTTGCGTCGACGCTGCTCCATTGTGGCGTTGACGCAGTGGAAGATATCGTGAAGGTTTCGTCAAATAATGCGTGGACGCTTTAAGCTCCCAGCGTCGACCCTGTTCCCTTCAGCAACAAGAATGAAGTCATAAGATCTAAGTATGTACATTGTAGTGTATATACTTCGAAAGAAACAGTCCAATGTATATACTTCGAAAGAAACAGTCCAATGTATATATACTTCAAGAACTCTAGACAACAGACGCTGTACAGACTTCAGATGCTACAGTCCAATGTATGGACTTTCACGAAGTGAAGCAGTGTACAGACTTTGAATCAAACCGATGTATAGACTTAGAAGGATTTGAACGGGAGAGTGTATAGACTTGGTGAAACAAAGTCCAGTGTATAGACTTTGTGAAACGTGAATGCGATGTACACACTCACAGCGTTGACGCTGCAGACTTGAGAATGCTCACAGCGTTGACGCTGCATGAGACGTAGGTTGTACAGACTTAGCCTAAGACAATGCATGAACTGACGTTGTATATACTTAGCCTTTGAGGAACGATGTATAGAGTCTGAACAGAAAGCAGGTTGTATAGACTTGAAGCGCTTGAAGCGATGTACAGACTTTAGTGTTAACGTGCCAGAGAAACCAGTGTACAGACTTCATGCTGTACAGACTTGATGTTGATTAAAAGACCTTTGGACATTAGCCCAAGGCGTCAACGCTTCCATCGTGCAGCGTCGCCTCAGCTCCTCAAGCGAGATGCTCACGCCCTTGGCAACTAGCCAATGCGTCAACGCATCCAGTGTCAGCGTCGACGTAGTGAACAGGACAGAATGCGAAAGACGCACAATTGCGTCTACGCAGTCAGCCAAGTGCGTCAACGCACTAAAAGCACAGAACCCATGAAGACAGACAGGCTGTACAGACTTTGATGCTCAAAGAAACAGGCTAACATAACCCAACCAGTTAAATGCAGATTCAAATAGATGATGACTTATAGTGTTTGCTATCATCAAAATCACAGGGACACAAAAATCTCCCCCTTTTTGATGATGGCAACACTATGAGTCATACTGACTTGATCAAAAACATTTCTCCCCCTTTGACTTCAGCAAAAAGGCATGAATTGAAGAGGAAAGAATAAGACTGTATAAAAAGAGTGAATTAAAAGCTCCCCCTTTTACTTTAGCAAAACGAATAATCCAGAGATGTCATATGAGACACTCAACATAGCTCAGCAGATGAGGACAACACAATATCAGAAGCAATTAAATCAATTCTCCCCCTTTGTTAAACAACTTATGCAGTGATGCATATGCAACAAATACTCCCCCTTTGACATGGCAGAAGATATAGAGCTAATGCAGACAAACAACTTGATTAGATAATCTAGCACATTGTCCCCTTATGCAAATAGTCTCTCAAATAGACCAGAGAATCTTGCCCTTATGATCTATGATGCAAGAGAAATCCACAAGGATGAACTCTGGTTATCCAAAAACTGCAAGTACACATGGTAAACTGAGAGAAGTGCTTCTCAAAGATGACAACCAGTCTAATACCACTGAATCAAAACACAGTGATAAAGAGCCATATGATGAGCAGATTCATCAGTTAGTGAAAAATGAGATATTGAACTTTTCAGCAAGATACTAACTTCATAGAACATAATTTTTAAGTTCTAGAGTCCTCCATTATAAAAGCTTATGAAACCTTGATTTTCAGATATGGTTTAAGAATGATGTAAACAAGTTTTTCAAAAAGAATTGTACTCATATCTGAACCAGCTCTTAATAAAAGGAACTACAAGCTCATATAAAATTCTAGTTCAACCAACTTCCATCTTACTTAGTTTACTTTCCATGACAGTTTTAGGAGATACATTAGAGAATGCAACAGAATTTTACATTATTCTTTCAGAATTTGATTTTCACTTGTTCATAATTTTCTTTTTAAATGAACAATTTTGGTTTATCAACACCTTTTGACATGGGGGGACACCTTGATCAGAGGCCCGAAACCCCAGTTACTCAGTGTGATAACCGTATTGCTTCTCCCATTTTGGAGAACAGAGGTAGCATTGGAAGTATCTTTGGCATGAGGATACACCTTGATTAGAGGCCAGAATCCCCAGTTACTCAATACAACAATGCCATTGCTCTGCCAAATTTTCACAGTATTTTCAATCATCTCTTTAAGCAGAGTTAACCATGGTACTTCATGACACAATCCTATGGACAGGTTTCTCAGTAACCACAGTTATTGCTCTGTCCATGATTCAGAACAAGTTAAGTGTTTAAGAAAAATCACATACACTATATATCTCAGTCAACATAGACAAGGATATCAACTTTTCAGATGTCAGAAGCTCTTACATGAATTTACATGAAGCAGACAGTTAAAGTTTATTAAGAGATTGAATCAGATATTTCTAAGTTCCTTGTGTCCAAACAGGAGTACATAAGACTTAAACCAGTTCCAGTTAACAAATGTTCTTAAGCATGTATAATGAAGGTTCCTCATTGAAGATATTTTAACTTTTATGAAGTAGTATTCAGGCTGAAGATTTACTTCATATCTCAGCTTAATAATTCAAGTGAGAATATTCAACAGACAGCATGGATTCTGAAAAATTGTAGCAAAGGAGCTGCTCTTGAGCATAGAAGTTCAAGGATGACTGAAAAGAAGTGAAGCTCTCCTTCAACAGATTTAGGAGAAACAGATAGATGCCTATAAAGTATAAATTCAGATTTTGAACAACTTCAGAAGCAGTCAAGAAAGATCTTTTGATACCACTTTCGTGATGGAATCACTGACACTATAGAATTGACAAGGTGAATCAAGTAGGTGGATAGGAAGAGTTCAGATAAAAACACAACTGAACGGTTTAAACATGCTCCCCCTATCTATATGCAGTGAGACACTACCTTCCCCCCCCCCTTTTTTTTCAAACAGGAATGCTCCTCCTTTCTAGATGCGATGAGATGTTTCTTTTTAGATTTTTCAATGAAAGAAAGTGTAATGCAACTAACTACATGTATGCAAAGACATGCAATGCACTACTCTCCAAATGTAACATCAGTCAAGCTCCCCCTTACAGAGTGCATGATATGCAATTCAACATACAAGAAGTTTGGCATATCATTCATCATGGCATTTGTGTGCAATGCATTTAGAAATAATCTCAATCATTTTCATGAGCATTTCAGATTTTTCCAATTAGTTTCAGTTAGACAATGCGTAAAAGAATTATCATGATATGCAGTGCATTCAGATCACACAAATCAGAATACAAAGTTTTCAGAATTTACCTAAATGGGGCTTTATCATCTTGGGTGCCTTGGTTTACTTTACCCCTCTTTATTCCTCAGTCCAAGGCACACCTGTAAAGTAGTTGATCATCTTGATCCTGCAGGGACCCAAGCAGCTTTGGGTCCTGCGTTAGCCCTGACAGGTGATCTAAGCAAATTCATAGCAATATGGTCACCATGATCCATCAGATAGCAATTTTTCATAGAGTGACCAAACTTCCCACAGTATCTACATGACGTGACTGGTTTCTGGTTTTTATGATGCATAGTAACAGTAGCATAAGGTTAATAAACATATTCATAAGATTTTCTGTTATATGCATGAATAGTTTGGTTCTTATTCCTAACAGCCAACATTCAGAAGATTTGTGACCTTGCTTCCCACAGTTATAGCATGAAAATCTTGCAAATGGTTTTGCAGGGAATTTGACACCATAGGGGTTAACAGTGTTCTTCTGAACATGCCAACAGTTCTTGACTGTATGGCCATTCTTCCCACAGTGGGAGCAAGCAAAAGAATTTCTTCTATGAAAACCATTTTTACCCCAAGTAGATCTAAGCCAGCACTCAGCAGCCTTGTGCCCAGGCTTATTGCAGTTGAAGCACACAATGTGCTGACTAGAATTATGTTTAGATCCATATGGATCATGAAAGTGCATGGAAGACCTGGCATGTAGTTTATTGTCTTCTTTCATGATAAAACAATCATTCATGAGATGACCATGCTTCCCACAATAATAACATGAAGCATCAGGCTTCCTAGCAGCATGGTTTCTATCAGAAAGATTTCTTGAATGTAAGGTTCCACTAGTATGCTCATCCTTTAACATCAATCTGCAATCTTCCATTATGTGACCTCCTTTCCCACAATAATAATATGACCCCTTTTTAATATGAGTGTGTGAGAGATCATGTGAATTGTGTGTAGCCTTCTTTATAGTAACAGGAGTGTCTTTATCCTTCTTCTGTAAATTTTCATCCCTTTTCAGTTTTTGACTTTGTTCCACATTTTTGGGTTTCACAGTGGATTTTTGTGCAGTGAATTGGAAGACAGAAGGAGCAGAGGTTGAGTTCTGATTGGTAGCTTTGACAAAAACAGTAGATGTTTCATTCCCATTACTCCTTTTATTTGTCGGACTATAGCCCAGTCCCTTTCTCTCAAAGTTATCACTCTTTCCAAGAAGCTTATTCAGATTGTCCTTTCCTTTGACAAATTTTGATAGAGAATTTTTTAAATCTTTAATCTCAGAATTCAAGCCACAAATATTAGCTTCATATTTGGACAGATCTGTTTCACAGGAAATGACTTGTTGATGCAAGGCATCATTCAGACTTTTGAGTTTTTCAACTTCCTGTTTTAGTTTTGTTTCATTGTCAGCTTCAGATAGGGACTTATAAAGATCATCAACTTCTTGTTGAAGGGATGTGATAGTAAGCTCATATCCAGCTATTTTCCGTTCACTGCAACTGACATTTCCATTTAACATTAAGTTGATGGTTTTCAGGCTCTCAATTTCTTGTTCAGCATTCATCAACCTATCAGAATTATCCACACTCACACACTTACCTTTTTCCATTGTCATTAGCTTATCTGTCAGCTGGGTGTTTAGATGTTTCAACTCATTGATTTCCTCTTTCAGTTTACTGTTCTGCTCTAGGAGATCAGCATCAAGCACCCATTCATCTGAGAGAGACTGACATTCATGAAACATTTCCTGTTGTTTTTCAGATTGAAGTTTGTCAAGATTTTTTTGAATCTCTGAATTTGTTACTCTATCAGCCTCTAGTTTTTCAGAAATCAATTATTTTCTTTTTCAAGATTTATTGATTTGAGTTCAAATTCCTTGAGCTGATTATTGAGTATTTCATTTGCAGATTTCATTTTTTCCAATTCAGAGTTGACACATTCTAATTCTCTCACCAATTTTTCATTTTGAACAATATCATTGTTGTGAGCCTGATCAACTAAGCTAAGCCTTTCCTTTAGTTCAGCAATTTCACAAACAAGCTCTTGACTCTCCTTTTTGTGTAGACCAACTTGTTTCATAAGAGATTGTTTTTCAGATTTGAAATGATCTAAGTCTGAACTAAAATAATCAAACTCTGTTATCTGTCTTCTAAATATTTCATTTTCAGTTTTCAGAGTTTCAAGATTTTCACCTCCTAGTTTTTCCAGCTTCTTTTTCAGTCTTCTATACCTCTTGCTCATTTTTTCATGGGAGTGAAACAGATCAGCATAGGCATCTACCCAGTCATCTAAAGTGAAGCTAGAGAAGGGGATGATTACCTCTTCAGCATCTTGGAATTCCTCTTGATCACTGCTATGGTTGCTCTCGTCAGCCATCATGCAGTTGTCCTCATTCATCCTCTGAGCCAGCTTCAGCTGATCCAGAATGTCCTTAGCGGACCTGCAGTCATAAAAACAAGAATGTAGAGCCTTGTCAGTAGCTGCTCTCATCAGGTTAAAGGCTTTCTGATTTTCTCCATATTTTGACTTGTGACTTTTAGTCCATTTGGACTTTTCCTTTGGCAATCTGTGGGGACCTTGTGAAATTAACTTCCACTGATCCGGATTAATCATTTTCACACAATTGTGAAGACTGCTAATCCATGAGTTAAAGTTAGAGCCATTGAAAACCGGTGGAGAACCCATTGAATAAATCGGCAACCAGATTAATGTAGCAAAGGGTAGAAACAGAAATGCACCAAGGGACAACAGGATCCTCTGCAGATCGTTGGATCTGATCAATCAGAGAACCGCTCTGATACCAATTGTTAGGATCGGTGCAAGGATTCAGAGGGGGGGTGAATGAATCTCACCCTTAAAAACTTTTCGCTAAATAAAAGACTCGAACACTATCCAGGCAGAACAAGCAATCTGATGAACAAGTTGAATATTCTTTTAAACAAAAGAGCAAATAGGTAACTGGCACCCAAATAACCAACTAGCGGAAGCAGCACAGATATAAATGAGAATGCAATGTAACCTGTGAAGTAGATAGGAGATATGGAGCAACCAACCACTGCACAGAGATTTTTAGGTGGTTCGGTCCACGGACCTACATCCACCCCACACTCAAACTGAGTGTGGCTTCACTAACAGTTGGGCAACACAGCTTGCCAACAGACGATGATACACAGCTTACCCAGGGGAATAGCCTCCCCTCTTCCTCCTACACGGAGGGAACCTCTAGCAACCCACGGTCACTAGAAACCAGAGACTCACGTCTCTCTTCATCTATACCAAGAGGGAACCCCACTAGTAGCAGCCCCGCTACCAGTGAACCAGCCAGTAGCACTCTGCTACCAGTAATCCACCAGAGGCCTAGCCTCTCTTCCTCCTAGCCCGGAGGGAACCCACAAGTAGCCCCCCTGCTGCTTGCAAACCGGAGATCAGATCTCCCTTCTCCTGACCCGCCAGGAGGAACCCGACCTCAGTCCAGAGGATCGGATGAACAATAGCAATAGGAGTATCAAAAAAAATAAGAAACATGAAAAGCACAGCAACGAAAGCTGGGAATGAAACACAATAGTCATTCTGGATTTAATCCACGAACAGACTAAACAGGTCTTCAATAGACTATCTCCTCTTCTTCTTTTCTTCCTCTTCTTTCTTCTTCTCAGCTCACGCAATCTTTCTCTTCTGCTCTCACTCTCTATTTTCTTCTCTTTCGCAGGCTCTCCCTATCTCCTCTCTTTCTTCTTCTTATTCTTCTTCCTTCTTCTTCTACTCACTGCTTCTCTTCTTTTTCTGGATCGAAGGGCTTTCTGCTCTCCAGGCTTCTTCTTCGATCAGCCTCCATCTGAGGACGAAGGCTCCATTATATACCAGTAGTAGTAGTGAGATAGGGCGTATGCTTCCCACGCCTTCCGTCTAGAAGATTCAACCTCGGATCACGTGCTCAGCACCCACCTCGGATCACGTGTCAAGTGCCAGCTTCGGGTCACGTGCTCAATGACAGCAATCTGACTTGCTGCGTTGACGCTGTCAAGCAATGGCGTTAACGCAGTGAGGCATTCCAGTAAGCCATTAGCTTCGTCCCTTTAGCTGCTACGTCGACGCTGCTCAATTGTGGCGTTGACGCAGTGGAATAGCCTATGAAAGTGAATGCTCCTTTAACTGCTGCGTCGACGCTGCTCCATTGTGGCATTGACGCAGTGGAAGATATCGTGAAGGTTTCGTCAACTAATGCGTGGACGCTTTAAGCTCCCAGCGTCGACCCTGTTTCCTTCAGCAACAAGAATGGAGTCATAAGATCTAAGTATGTACATTGTAGTGTATATACTTCGAAAGAAACAGTCCAATGTATATACTTCGAAAGAAACAGTCCAATGTATATACTTCAAGAACTCTAGACAACGGACGCTGTACAGATTTCAGATGCTACAGTCCAATGTATGGACTTTGACGAAGTGAAGCAGTGTACAGACTTTGAATCAAACCGATGTATAGACTTAGAAGGATTTGAACGGGAGAGTGTATAGACTTGGTGAAACAAAGTCCAGTGTATAGACTTTGTGAAACGTGAATGCGATTTTCACACTCACAGCGTTGACGCTGCAGACTTGAGAATGCTCACAGCGTTGACGCTGCATGAGACGTAGGCTGTACAGACTTAGCCTAAGACAATGCATAAACTGACGTTGTATATACTTAGCCTTTGAGGAACGATGTATAGAGTCTGAACGGGAAAGCAGGCTGTATAGACTTGAAGCGCTTGAAGCGATGTACAAACTTTAGTGTTAACGTGCCAGAGAAACCAGTGTACAGACTTCATGCTGTACAGACTTGATGTTGATCAAAAGACCTTTGAACATCAGCCCAAGGCGTCAACGCTTCCATCATGCAGCGTCGCCTCAGCTCCTCAAGCGAGATGCTCACGCCCTTGGCAACTGGCCAATGCGTCAACGCATCCAGTGTCAGCGTCGATGCAGTGAACAGGACAGAAAGCGAAAGACGCACAATTGCGTCTACGCAGTCAGCCAAGTGCGTCAACGCACTAAAAGCACAGAACCCATGAAGACAGACAGGCTGTACAGACTTTGATGCTCAAAGAAACAGGCTAACATAACCCAACCAGTTAAATGCAGATTCAAATAGATGATGACTTATAGTGTTTGCTATCATCAAAATCACAGGGACACAACAATACACAGTAGACCCACCATGCCCACATGAGGGGGGCGCTTATAGAAGGGGAGTTCATGTGGTTTTCACCCACTTTCAAACCCCCGAAGAGACATCAGAAGCTGAGCAAGGCAAACCTCAAATCCGGAAGGAGCTGTCCAGGCGGCCAAGGTCATCCATGAAAGAAAAGAAGAATAGTCACCCTTGCCCCATGGCAGGGGCATATACCTCCACCTCTCTAACCATGGAGGCAGCCGGTTCGGCTGATGAAGAATGCTGTGAAACAGATGTGACCTCCCTCTCCACCCTGGTGAATGAAGGTCTTTCAAAGGTAGTCTATGACGACTACCAAGATGATCATGAAGAAATCCTGCAACTCTTAAAGCCATGAGATATCCCAAAGCACTAAGCAATACTGCAAGAAAAGCAAGAAGCCGATGTCCCCTGTGAATGCTGGGAATCTGTTCTTACAAAGGTCACCACGAACTCTGATGATACTCCACAAGCACAAAAATTTAAGAAGCTGCTTGCAGCCCTTGAGGGCGATTCATCTACGGGCCAACGTCCAAGCTGCTCGGAAGTTGCATTGACAGCTTCACCATGGATTCTCCAACAAACTCAAAAGCCGGAGAAAGAAGCTGATGATGTCCCGCCACTAGGTGAAATAAGGCAAGAAAGCATCTATGATGTCCTCGAAGTCGAAGAAGATGATGAAGGCTTCATTGACTTGCAGTCGGCCCCGCCAGAGATAGAAGATGGTGGCCAGGCCACCGTTGATGAGCTGGTCGAGGTGAACCTTGGCACGGAAGAGGAGCCTAGGCCAACCTTCCTCAGCACCCTCCTTCTCCCAGAAGAGAGAAAGCAATACATACAGTTGCTCCAGGAGTTCCGGGATTGCTTCACTTGGAACTACAAAGAGATGCCAGGTCTCAGCCCTGAAGTTACTCAACACATATTGGCTATCGACCCAAAAGCTGAGCCGGTGAAGCAGCCACCCTGGCGAATGAGGCCAAAGCTGATAAATCAGATTTGCAAAGAAGTCGACAAGCTCATAGACATCGGCTTTGTAACAAAAAACCAATATACAACATGGCTGGCCAACATTGTGCCTGTCAAGAAGAAGAACGGCCAAATCCGGATATGTGTGGACTTTCGGGACCTGAACAAAGCATGCCCGAAAGATGATTTCCCAGTGCCGATCACTGAAGTCATGATTGATGCTACAATTGGCCACGAGGCACTATCATTTATGGACTATTCATCCGGATATAACCAGATATGGATCGTCGAACATGACATAATTCACACAGCCTTTTGATCACCCAAGGGGATATTTCACTACAAGAGGATGCCCTTTGGCCTCAAAAATGCTGGTGCCACTTACCAAAGGGCGATGACAAAGATATTCGACGAGCTGCTCTACAACAAAGTCGAATGCTACATTGATGATTTGGTCGTCAAGACCAAAAGAAGAGAAGACCACCTGAGTGATCTTAGGATCATATTCGAAAGGCTGCGACAGTTCTAGCTAAATATAAACCCGATGAAATGTGTCATTAATATTTCAAGTGGGAAATTCTCGACTTTGTCATCAGATATCGGGGAATTGAAATAGACCCCTCCAAGATAAAAGCTATCCAAGAGTTGCCCCCTCCGAAGAATTTGACAGAATTACGGTCATTACAAGGCCGATTAGCTTACATCCGTAGATTTATTTCCAATCTGTCCGGATGATGCCAGCCCCTCCACAAGTTGATGATGAAAGATACGCCATTTAGCTGGAGCCAAGAGTGCCAAAAGGCCTTCGACCAGCTGAAGGAATATCTGTATACCCCACCAGTGCTAGGGGCACTTGTCAAAGGGGGGCCGTTTATTTTGTACATAGCCGCTACTGAATATTCACTAGGGGTAATGCTGGCCTAGAACAACAACGAGGGGAAAGAGCAGGCACTTTACTACCTTAGTTGAAGATTAGTGGGGGCAAAATCAAAATATGCACCAATCAAAAAGGTTTGTCTCTCATTGATCTTTGCGGTCAAAAAGATGAGGCATTTCATGTTATCACATGAAGTGCAGCTAATATCAAGGGCTGATCCAATCAAATATATATTGTCCCAACCGTCTTTGAAAGGACGACTGGGCAAATGGACCATCATCCTAATGGAATTTGATATCACCTATGTGCCGCAAAAGGCCATCAAAGGACAGGCCATAGCTGATTTCTTTGCAGGACATCTGGTGCCTGAAGATTCTCTGTTGATGACAGAACTCCCAGATGATGAAACACTAGAGGTGGATCAAGTCCGTCAAGCTATATGGCAGCTTTACTTCGATAGGGCATCCCGAATAGAAACATCCCAAACAGGGCAGACGAGGATAAGGGCTGGAGCAGGCATCATCCTCAAGTCCCCAGAGGGAGATGTGCTACATACATCATGCGCAATTAGCAAGCCTTGCACAAATAACACGGTAGATATGAAGCCCTGATTATTGGCCTTCGGATTGCTCTTCATATGGAGATCCAGATGCTGCAAGTAGTCGGCGATTCAATGCTGATTCTCAAGCCGATATAAGGATAGTTTGATGTCCGAAAGCCCGAATTACTTCCTTATTACGCCAAAGCGAAGAAGCTCATGCAACGATTCTACTTCATTAAAATAGGCCATGTCGGCCGAAATCAAAATACTCAAGCAGATGCGCTAGCAAAGCTAGCAAGCTCGTTGGCAGTCCCGCCAGATGGATCTCTCAATATAACTGTGATAAACAGACACTAGGTTCCCAGCATGATAGAGGAGCCAGGTGAAGAATAATGTGAAACTACAATAGCAGAAATAGTCGGCTCACCCAACTGGAGGGAATCTCTGATACAATAGTTTAAATACCAACAACTGCCCAAGCAAAGGGAAGAGAATATCAAATTGATCAGAACAAAAGATTCTCATGAATTCAGGAATGAGACTTTGTTTTGGATTATGGCGGATGCGAAAAGAAAAGTACTCCTCTAATGTCTATCAATGGAGGAGGCTTGGACGGTCGTGAAGGAAGTTCATGCCGGTTAGCTGGTGCCCATCAAGCCGGGCCAAAGATGAAGACTGAAATCAAGAAATTGGGATATTACTGGCAACTATGTTTGATGACTGCTGCAAGTACGCCAAGTCATGTCATAAATGCTATGAACATGCTACGGTCCCAAGAAGACCCCCGATACACCTACATCTGACAGCACCAAGCTGGCCGTTTGCTTAATGGGGCATCGATGTTGTGGGCCCGTTACCCCCATCCTCACCAGGATATAGATACATTCTAGCTGCAACAGATTACTTCTCCCGCTGGGCGGAGGCTATAGCTCTAAAAGAAGTGACAGGTGAAATCATGGTTAGATTTGTCCATCGAAACATTATATTTCGATTCAGCCTGCCTGATCGAATCATCTCCGACAATGGAAGCCATTTCCGGAATCAAAAGATCTACAAGCTAGCCAATAAATTCAAGATTAAATGGAGGACATCCACTCCGTACAACCCACAAGCAAACGGGTTGGCTGAAGCTTTCAACAAAACCCTCTGTACACTTCTTGCTAAGACAATCAGCTCTAGTAAGAAAGATTGGGAAGATAAAATGTACGAGGCATTGTGGGCATACCGCACTGTGTACAAGACCCCGACGGGTTGCTCACCGTTCTCGCTGGTGTACGGCTCAGAAGCAGTCTAATGCGGGACGGACACGCGACTCGACTCCAAATGGATATGCGATCCTCGGACTCTAAGCAAGCTCGCGATCGTCCCTAACGAGGGAAGCGTACGGACGTGCATGGTTGAGAAACTGGCAAAGAGCTAGGGTGGTCAACTCACAAATTCGTGCCCAGCTCGGGTCACGGGATAGGTCTCGCTCTCCCTCGCAGCAGCGGTGATATAAAAAGATATCGAGCTAACAGCCCTAACACATGCTCTCTAGCAGCAGCATATAAAGCATATACGAATAAAGCAAGTGCCGAGTAAAGGAGCGAATACGATACCTCCACGCGCTTGGCGTGGGGAAGACGATCCCAGCCGATCTCGTACTCCCGGAATAATTATTACACAAGTATTACAGAAAATATGAATGCCCACTCCACGCAAGGAGGTAAAGGGCGACACATCGGGACCCGGGAGTAACGGGTTCGGGTTGACGGGCGGCTTCTTGCGTAGCTTCGGCGGCACACGTACTCATGGCCGTGGGGCCCACGTGCTAGTCCAAGGGGCTGTATGGGACCTGGGTGGCACCACTACGGTGGGGACGCCTGGAAGGGCGCTCCCTCGGACGGCGGTGTGCTGGTTCGCCGGCCGGAGGCCGGGCGGCTCCGATCTCCACTCGCCGGAGTTGCTGGCCACGGATCTACAGTTTTATCTTGCAGCGCGTGACCCGGCGAGATCTGCTGCTGTGGTCACTCCCGACGTCGGATCGACGCACAAGAGGTACCGATGGAAAGCTGACTTGAAGTCCTTCGATGTATGGCCAGAGAAAGAAATTTGAATTTCCTGTTGATGGCCTTTATTGAACTTTCAAGCTGCTGGCTCATAGGATCTGAAAAGTTTGGGCAGATTTGAGTTTTCCTGAGAGTTGGAGTTGACCATGATATAAACCTTCGATTCAGCCTTTGGGCTCTTCATTAAAGTTGTAGAGGCCGAAGAGAGGAAAACGGGGATATATCTTATGAAAAGTTTGGTGGAGATTGTGATTTTGTGTGGATTTTACACTGACTGGGGGTCGGATCTGGACAGCAGGGACTGAACAGATTTTGGGAGAAAGTACGAATTTTTAAAAATATGTAAAGGGCTTTAGAAATTAAACAAAAATTTGCAGAGGGTGGGGATGATGGACAGAACCGCCAATAAATTTGGGGGTTTCAAAAAAAATCAAAAGGGGGGTCGAAAGGTGGAAGAACTAAGCTTCTGCTACATAGATCTGAAAAGGGATAGATCAGGAGGACAGAAAGACACGAAAATAGAAAATTATAAAATGAACTCTCAATGACATGATTGTTTTACTGGAGGTTGGGAATCAAGAGAGGAACCAACCCTGAAAATCTCAACTCCAGATGATGTCGGAGTTGGGAGTTAAAAATCGCGTAGTGAACCTCTGTCCAGCAGAACATAACCTTGGACAGTACTTCAGAAGCGACTTTGCGGCGGCTCGATGGCGGCACGAATGGCGGTGGCGGCACCAGAGATAGAAATCAGAGGTGGAGGGGCTATGGTAGAAGGGTTCTCAACCCTGAAATACAGAGGAGGGGAAGGAGGAACTGGAGGGAGATAGGAGAGAGGGCATACCCTTCTTGCTTCAAGCAATTTTCACATAATTTCTTCATTAATTCTCTAATGACACTATACATAGGCTTATATAGAGAATGGCAAGGGGTGGGGGGCTGGGAATTTCGTGGGAAAGAGGCAATTTTCTTCCCCTATGTGGTCAAAAACCCAAAATAAATAAATTACATATGGAGGGGACACTCCTTTGAAAGGAAGGAAGGCATCTTGGACTTTTAAACCCCTTTATCCCCTTTGAATGTCAAACCATCTAGAAGCCCACCTAAGACTTTGACCATCCCCACATGGACCCCTATGACTTAAGTGGACCAATGAGAAAGGAGTGATGGCCCCCTTGCTGGACCTACTGACATTTTGCACAAAAACCCAAACAATCCAAGGGAATGACACATTGACTTATAAAACCTTACAACTGCACATATACTTTCCCAAGGATATAAAAATAAACTAAAAGACACAAGTGCAAAAATAAAAGTCAGTGCTCGACGTCGATTCCCATCACAGTCATCCCGATAGACCTGGAGATAACCTCACTACAAGTGGCAATCTAGCATGAATTGGTCAAAGACGGCCAAGCACATATAGAAAGAAGATTGGAGGAGCTCTTTGATTTAGAGGGGCAAAGGCTCAAAGCCTAGTAGAACATACAGGTCCACCAAGCCCGTATGGCACGCGCCTTCGACATGCTTGTCAAAGAGCATGAATTCAAGAAGGGAGACCTTGTCATGGTCAAAATAAAAGAAGTGATGGTAGCCAATCCAAAAGGCAAATTAAAAGAAAATTGGACAGGACCTTTTGTGGTCCAGAAAGTCTACGAACGCAGAGCTTACGTCCTCGTCAAACATCGAGGAGAAGTTCAATCTTCACCCCTCAATGGGAAGCACCTAAAGCTATACCATGCGCCACTGCCTCAGTTTGGCGATCAACTAGAACCCACATTCTGTAATACCCCAGAATTTTGTAAATAATACTTTAAATTTTCTAGACATAAATAAAATTAATTCAAGGCTAAAGGGCTATTAAATGAATTATAGTTAATTATTTAAGCCCAATATTTATTTAAATGAATCTAATATTTTAATTAGGCCCAAAATGATAGAAAACCAAGCCCATAAGGTTTGGCCCATATTCTAGAAGCTTAGACTATAGTATTTATGGAATTTAAGGGGATAAGTACTCCTTAAATAGATAATAATAGGAGATAATATCAAAAGAGTTTGAAATTGTTCATATTCGGCGCCAACAGATGAAACGGTCTATCGGGCGACAGCATGGGAACAAGAAACGGTCTAGCACTAGTGTAGCAACCCTAATAAATGAATAATTGAAATGAATTAAAACATATATATTACAGAAGTAATATATATAAAAGGAATAGGGTTAGTTAGACAAAATAAAACAAATTAAAAATAACGCCTCTGAGTAAGGCGTTAATTTAAAAAGAAACGCCTCTACATACGGCGTGACTAAAGAAAGGACGCCCACACCTACGGTCGTCAGTTCTCACGCGACCAAATGGGTAAGTAAAAGAAACGCCTCTATCTTGGGCGTGTTTTAAAACACGAAACGCCCTTTTTCAAGGCGCTTTTTAAGAAACGCCCTAAAGTAAGGCGTCAATTAAATAATACACGCCCTGACCTAAGGCGTTAATTCAGTTCGTGAACCGATCGAACCCAGAACTTATCCAAGGAAAGATTAACCTAATCTAGTAAGTGTCTATTAGAGTAAGGACTCTATTAAGGATATATTACCCTCAATCAAACACTACTCTTGTTAGGACTTCAAAATCCTATAAATAACATGTTCGATCGAACCCTAAAACCCATTTGATCGAACGTCTGCTGCTAGGTACGTGAAGAACATATGTTCTTCTATTTTCTTCTTCTGTTCCTTTCTTATGAACGTAGCATGAGAAGAATTAATATTCTTCGTTTCCTCTCCAGGTTGACGGAAGAACGATTGTTCTTCTTCTATTAAGTTGCAGTTGAAGCTTCAAAGCCCTTTCATCTCCTTCATCCAGATCATAAGGTAGGTTTTCTCAAGTTACTGTAGCCCAAATGAAATTAATGCAAGATATATATATATATAAGCATGTCATGCATATGATTATTATAGTTTTCATGCGTTTTCTGAAATATTTTGAAAGAAACGCCCTTGATTAGGGCGCTAATTTAAAAGAAACGACCATGCTAGTGGTCGTCAATTTAATATTTGACGCCCTCTACGCAGGCGTTAATTTCATAAGAATCGCATGTGATTAATAATTGATCCTGTTTAAAAATTACAATACATATGAAATATTGATTTTTAATATCTTGCATGACTCTGTGAATTCCTGTTAAATTTTACTGCCATGACATGTCTCCTGTCTCTCGAAATATTATTTATTAAAATATCGTAAATCCCTTGAAATTCACGACTTGGACAAAGTCGTTTTCCATATTCTAACGCCCCAGTATAAGGCGTGAATCTGAAAAGTAACGCCCCTTCCTAGGGCGTGTATCTGTTAAAAAACCTGAAATTCACATATTCTGTAAAATGGAATTAGAAAGTAACGCCCCTTCCAAGGGCGCGTTTTTGATAAATTTCTGAGAATAATTATATCCTGTCGAATATGTAAATGATGAGACGCCTGCCCCTGCAGTCGTCAACTTTGAAGAAACGCCCCCAGGAAAGGCGTGTTTTTGATAAATTAATGAAATAATGGAAATTCTGCAAATTGGCAATATATGTAAACGCCCTTCTGTTAGGCGTTAATTACTTGAGACACGACCTGAGCTAAGTCGTTATTTTACTGTAAACTGATTTTATCCTGATTCTATTACCGATGGTTTCATATTATACATATATATATATATCGGCACTATTCTCCACTCCGTGAGTATAGTCCCACGTTTCATGTTGATTTATCGATCACACTCAACTCTCATTGACATACAAGCTCTCCATTGGACATTCCGTTCCTTTGGACTAGCAAGTTAGTCATAGAGACCTCCGTAAGACTCCTCGTAGCCTTGGATTCCCTCAAGGCCGACTGAGCTGGTTGTACCCTAAAAACCCATTACACAGTTTTTGCCATGTCAATCTAAAGAAACATGGTATATCGGCCCTTATGATTATACAAAGAGTATATCATAAGAAATTCTTAATGGGATGATGATATCATGCCATATCATGTCGTTCTTGTAAACCTCAATTCTATGATAAGAATGAGGGTATCTTACCTTGATATACTGTTCATGTGGACCTCAATTCTATATAAAGAATGTCCATATTGATTTGTCATGGTACCTAAGTTAAGGGAACCATATTCTACCTAGTTTTATCGAACTCGTAATTATACCGTTATTATCGCCATTCTATGTCCTTTGTCATATTTTGGACTCTATTCTATCAAAGTTGTCATACGTGTCTACAAGCTTGATTATTGAAATTCTATATTGGCTATATAAACAAGAGTGGATGTCAAAACACATGATAAATGCCTGCGCATATAGGGCCCGATCTGGTCCTGGGAGGAGCACCCGAAAGTACTTGTGCCCATGGGAGTTAAAATGATAAGGTATCTGGCATTATACCGAGTACTTGACTTGCTTGATTGGACATTCCACACACATCTTGTACTTGACTCGTACTTGACATGAAATGAAATGCGTGGCCCGAAAAAGGGTAATTTACTTGCTTGATACATGATAGCCAAAGTTCTTGACATGACTCGATAATGGTACTTGCTTGAATATCTTGAATAACTTGTATCTTGTTCATGAAAGTTCATCTTATTTCTTTGATATTACATTCTCTCTATCTTGTCGTTTCATGCGAGCATGCATAGCTTTATTGCATCCATGAAAATGTAATTACTTAAACCACTTGCTAGTACTTGAGATATAATTTCCTACTGAGCGTTCGCTCATTCCGTTTGTCCCTTTTTACTTTTCAGGTAAGTCCGACGACGATGGAAGTCAATCGGATGGGAATGGTCAAGAGTGAAAGTGATAGAGCTTCTACAAGTGTCGTCCAGTCTTTTCCATAGTTTCTTGAGTCAACTATGTATTCTTTTCCTTTTTATTTAACAGAGTATTGGATTTGTAATAGTCTATCCATTATGAAATAAAGGATTGGGTTATCTTGCTATTTTGCGCATCTCTGTCTTTGTGTCGAATACATGACCACTCTGATTGACATGATTGATATAGACACGTCGCGCATCTCCGGGTATCTTCCGCGCTCGGGGCGTGACAGTCTTTGTGGTATCAGAGCCTAAGGTATTCAATTCCTAGGAAACCCAAGTCCAAGGATAGGTTTCAAAACCTTTAACCAAGTGAGAGTGGGTAGAACCAAGGGTTAAATGATCAATGAGTCCTTTATAAGATCATAGTGATATAATACTAACATAGCTATTATAATTGTAGGATAATGGCTGCCGAACGTGCTCAATGGCGCAACATGCAGCGTACCCTTCAAGGGATGACCCAAGTGCTACAACAGGTAGCACAAGGTGGTGCTCCACGAGCTGGAAGCTTACACCAAGCATTCAAGAATATGAATCCCCCGAAGTTCATGGGATCGACCGATCCAGACGATGCCGAGCATTGGGTTCGGGAGATTGAACGTATATTCCGTGTTATGCAATGCACGGATCAGGACAAAGTCTTATTAGCTACTTTCCAGTTAGAAAAGGATGCTAGATGCTGGTGGGAGTCGATTGAAGCTACTATTGACCCAACTCAAGTTACATGGGGTGAATTCGTTGAATATTTCAACGCCAAATATTTCTCTGATAGGGTCCAGGAAAAGAAGGCCGCCGAATTTGCCTCATTAAAGCAAAGATCTTTATCGGTGGCTGATTATGAAGCACAGTTCTCTAGACTGTCTAGATATGCTAAGCATTTAATTGGCACGGAAAAGATGAAAGCCCGTAGATTTCTTAATGGGCTTAGGCCCCACTACATTACTCAACTGGCGCCTATGGATATTCAAGTTTATACTGAAATAGTGCGCCGAGCTCAGTTGCTTGAAGATGCCACGGAACTATCTGATAGGATCCGTGGGAAAGACAAAAAGGAGCAAGTCACAAGTTCGGGTTCTTTTAAACCCAACTTTAAGAAGAGGCCCAATAATGGAGGTTCTTCCTCTCAAGATCAGAAGTTCAAGAAATCCAAGCCTTTCTCTATCACCACTACCCCTTCAAACGTAGTATGCAAGCATTGTGACAAGGCTGGTCACAAAACAGAAGAATGCTAGAGGAAACTAGGAGCATGTCTCCGTTGTGGGAGTCGTGAACATCGGATTCCCGATTGTCCATTAATGAATGACCAAGACGGTGAGGGTAAACGCCCAGTGACAAGGAACGCGCGTCTTCATGCAATCCAAGAGACCGAACAAGAAGAAGAAGGCGGATTGGTGGAAGGTACATTAAAAATTTGTTCCAAATATGCACATGTCTTATTTGATACGGGTGCATCGCATTCCATTATTTCCAAGAAGTTTGCTGACCCATTACCTCTAGAACCAGAATGGATGAAGTTAATATTGTCTACTCCTCTCGGAAACGAGACGGATATCACACATCATTACCAAAATTGTGAGGTATTGGTTCGAGGAAAGAATTTTCCTATTGATCTTATCTGCTTAGATCTAAAAGAATATGATGTTATACTAGGAGCAGATTGGTTATTCAAATACCAGGCAACGGTTGATTGCCGTGATAGCAAGATTGTTTTCAAGGAATTTCCAGAACTGACTTATACTAGTCCTAAGAGTCGAAGCAAATCCCCTCTTATTTCGGCTCTTCGAGCAAGCAAGCTCGTCAGGAAAGGATGTGTATCCTTCCTTGCTTTTGTCACTAATAAAGAAGCTAAGGAAACCAAGATAGAAGACGTTCAAGTAGTACGAGAATTCCCAGACGTATTTCCGGAAGAATTGCCGGGATTACCCCCGCAAAGAGATGTGGCCTTTACCATCGACTTAGTCCCTGGTGCTGGTCCGGTTTCAAAGGCACCATATAGAATGTCCCCTGCTGAACTCAAGGAGTTGAAGGAGCAGTTGATGGAACTAATCCGAAAAGGGTTTATTAGACCAAGTACTTCCCCGTGGGGAGCACCAGTCTTATTTGTAAAGAAGAAGGATGGATCCATGAGATTGTGTATTGACTATCGACAGTTGAATCATCTTACTATCAAGAACAAGTATCCACTGCCGAGAATCGATGAATTGTTTGATCAGATTTCAGGATCCAAATATTTCTCCAAGATTGATCTCCGGTCGGGATATCATCAATTAAGGATCAAGGATGATGACATTCACAAGACCGCATTCAGAAGCAGGTATGGCCATTACGAATTTGTTGTTATGCCTTTTGGACTAACAAATGCCCCTGCTGCCTTTATGCAGTTAATGAATAGCATATTCAGGCCTTACTTGGATCAATTCATAGTAGTCTTCATCGATGATATATTGATATATTCTAAGACTAAGGAAGAACATGAAGAGCATTTGAGGATTGCATTGCAAGTCTTGAGGACAAATCAATTATATGCTAAACTCAGCAAATGCGAGTTCTGGCTTGAAGAAGTGGCTTTTCTCGGACATGTCATAACCAAGGACGGTTTATCTGTGGATCCGTCAAAAGTTGAAGCTGTAAGAAACTGGGAGAGACCCACTAATGCAAGCGAGATCAGAAGTTTCTTAGGTCTTGCAGGCTATTATCGGCGATTTATCAAAGATTTCTCTAAGATCGCCGTACCACTTACAAGATTAACTCGTAAGGAGATCCGATATGAATGGAGTGAGGAATGTGAAAGCAGTTTCCAAACTCTCAAGGATCATCTCACCACAGCTCCAGTCTTAGCCCTACCAATTGAAGGAGAGAAATTCGAGGTCTACACTGATGCTTCTGGCATTGGCCTCGGATGCGTTCTAATGCAACATGGGAAGGTCATAGCATATTCTTCTCGTCAACTGAAGAAGCATGAGGAGAATTACCCCATCCATGACTTGGAATTGGCCGCGGTAGTATTTGCCCTAAAGATATGGAGACACTATCTCTATGGGGTACAGTTTACTGTATACTCCGATCACAAAAGTCTCAAATATCTATTTTCACAAAAGGAGCTGAACATGAGACAAAGACGTTGGCTAGAATATCTCAAGGACTTCAACTTCAAAATACAATACCATCCCGGAAAGGGTAATTATGTTGCTGACGCCCTTAGTCGAAAGCCGAGAGCAAAGATAGCAAATTGTATGATACAAGAATGGAGGTTACTTGAACAATTCTCCGAGCTCAATATAAGCTTGGACACGGAATCCAAATTTGTCACACTATCCCATGTAAGCATACAGTCAGATTTTTTATCTGAGATACAAACACTTCAGGATGACGACCCTATGTTAATAGAAATCAAAGGCAGATTAGAAGGACAATCTGATTTTCAACTAACTTCCGAGGGAAGATTATTATTCAAAGATAGAACTTGTATACCCGATTGTCCGGAATTAAAGAAGAAGATCTTAGATGAAGCTCACAGATCAAGATACACTATTCATCCTGGATCAACTAAAATGTACCAAGATGTAAAGAGGAACTTTTGGTGGCCCAATATGAAAAGAGAAATAGCGGACTATGTATCACGCTGTCTCACATGCCAACAGGTCAAGGCGGAACACCAAAAGCCTGCGGGAAAACTACATCCTCTAGATATTCCTAAGTGGAAATGGGAGGATATTGGTATGGACTTCATCATGGGTTTGTCTAAATCTAAAGGAGGACATGATGGAATCTGGGTTATCATTGACCGATTGACTAAATCGGCACATTTCTTGCCAATCAAAAGCCGATGGTCGATTGATGTGCTAGCTGCACTATACATTAAAGAAATAGTCAGGATACATGGAATTCCTATCTCAATCGTGTCTGATAGGGATCCCCGTTTTACTTCTCATTTTTGGAAGGGATTACAACATTCGTTGGGGACAAGGCTCAACTTTAGTACTGCTTTTCACCCACAAACGGATGGTCAGACCGAGCGAACTAATCAAGTTGTTGAAGATATGCTGAGAGCATGCATTATTGACTTTGGAGGAAGCTGGCATGACCACTTACCTTTAGTTGAATTTGCATATAATAATAGCTACCAAGCTAGTATCCAAATGGCACCTTTCGAAGCCTTATACGGAAGGAGTTGCCGATCTCCCATATGTTGGAACGAAGTTGGAGAAAAACAACTATTAGGTCCAGACATGGTAAGGGATACAACCGAGAAAATACAAGTAATCAGAGAAAGATTACAAGTTGCTCAGACAAGGCAAAAGGCTTATGCTGATACCAGGAGAAGGGATCTTGAATTCCAGGTTGGAGATCATGTATTTCTTAAAATATCCCCTGGACGTGGCATACGAAGATTTGGTGTTAAGGGCAAGCTTACGCCAAGATTCATCGGACCATTTGAGGTACTCGAAAGAGTTGGCGAGGTTGCTTATCGCATCGCGTTGCATCCTCAGTTGTCCGAGGTACACAATGTATTTCACATATCTATGTTGAAGAAGTATGTGCACGATCCGTCACATATTATTGAGCATGGAGATCTGGTGATCCAGAAAGATCTCACATATGAACAAAGGCCCTTGAAGATATTAGATCGAGAAATACGAGCTCTAAGGAATAAGGTTATTCCCATGATCAAGGTGCAATGGAATAAGAATCCTGAACGCGAAGCGACATGGGAGACCGAGGAATCTATGAAGAAACGATTTCCCGAGTTATTCTAAGAGGTATATGTCCTACACTCTCCACGTGTATAAATATATATATATTGAATTTGGGGACCAAATTCTTTTAAGTGGGGGAGGGTGTAGCAACCCTAATAAATGAATAATTGAAATGAATTAAAACATATATATTACAGAAGTAATATATATAAAAGGAATAGGGTTAGTTAGACAAAATAAAACAAATTAAAAATAACGCCTCTGAGTAAGGCGTTAATTTAAAAAGAAACGCCTCTACATACGGCGTGACTAAAGAAAGGACGCCCACACCTACGGTCGTCAGTTCTCACGCGACCAAATGGGTAAGTAAAAGAAACGCCTCTATCTTGGGCGTGTTTTAAAACACGAAACGCCCTTTTTCAAGGCGCTTTTTAAGAAACGCCCTAAAGTAAGGCGTCAATTAAATAATACACGCCCTGACCTAAGGCGTTAATTCAGTTCGTGAACCGATCGAACCCAGAACTTATCCAAGGAAAGATTAACCTAATCTAGTAAGTGTCTATTAGAGTAAGGACTCTATTAAGGATATATTACCCTCAATCAAACACTACTCTTGTTAGGACTTCAAAATCCTATAAATAACATGTTCGATCGAACCCTAAAACCCATTTGATCGAACGTCTGCTGCTAGGTACGTGAAGAACATATGTTCTTCTATTTTCTTCTTCTGTTCCTTTCTTATGAACGTAGCATGAGAAGAATTAATATTCTTCGTTTCCTCTCCAGGTTGACGGAAGAACGATTGTTCTTCTTCTATTAAGTTGCAGTTGAAGCTTCAAAGCCCTTTCATCTCCTTCATCCAGATCATAAGGTAGGTTTTCTCAAGTTACTGTAGCCCAAATGAAATTAATGCAAGATATATATATATATAAGCATGTCATGCATATGATTATTATAGTTTTCATGCGTTTTCTGAAATATTTTGAAAGAAACGCCCTTGATTAGGGCGCTAATTTAAAAGAAACGACCATGCTAGTGGTCGTCAATTTAATATTTGACGCCCTCTACGCAGGCGTTAATTTCATAAGAATCACATGTGATTAATAATTGATCCTGTTTAAAAATTACAATACATATGAAATATTGATTTTTAATATCTTGCATGACTCTGTGAATTCCTGTTAAATTTTACTGCCATGACATGTCTCCTGTCTCTCGAAATATTATTTATTAAAATATCGTAAATCCCTTGAAATTCACGACTTGGACAAAGTCATTTTCCATATTCTAACGCCCCAGTATAAGGCGTGAATCTGAAAAGTAACGCCCCTTCCTAGGGCGTGTATCTGTTAAAAAACCTGAAATTCACATATTCTGTAAAATGGAATTAGAAAGTAACGCCCCTTCCAAGGGCGCGTTTTTGATAAATTTCTGAGAATAATTATATCCTGTCGAATATGTAAATGATGAGACGCCTGCCCCTGCAGTCGTCAACTTTGAAGAAACGCCCCCAGGAAAGGCGTGTTTTTGATAAATTAATGAAATAATGGAAATTCTGCAAATTGGCAATATATGTAAACGCCCTTCTGTTAGGCGTTAATTACTTGAGACACGACTTGAGCTAAGTCGTTATTTTACTGTAAACTGATTTTATCCTGATTCTATTACCGATGGTTTCATATTATACATATATATATATATCGGCACTATTCTCCACTCCGTGAGTATAGTCCCACGTTTCATGTTGATTTATCGATCACACTCAACTCTCATTGACATACAAGCTCTCCATTGGACATTCCGTTCCTTTGGACTAGCAAGTTAGTCATAGAGACCTCCGTAAGACTCCTCGTAGCCTTGGATTCCCTCAAGGCCGACTGAGCTGGTTGTACCCTAAAAACCCATTACACAGTTTTTGCCATGTCAATCTAAAGAAACATGGTATATCGGCCCTTATGATTATACAAAGAGTATATCATAAGAAATTCTTAATGGGATGATGATATCATGCCATATCATGTCGTTCTTGTAAACCTCAATTCTATGATAAGAATGAGGGTATCTTACCTTGATATACTGTTCATGTGGACCTCAATTCTATATAAAGAATGTCCATATTGATTTGTCATGGTACCTAAGTTAAGGGAACCATATTCTACCTAGTTTTATCGAACTCGTGATTATACCGTTATTATCGCCATTCTATGTCCTTTGTCATATTTTGGACTCTATTCTATCAAAGTTGTCATACGTGTCTACAAGCTTGATTATTGAAATTCTATATTGGCTATATAAACAAGAGTGGATGTCAAAACACATGATAAATGCCTGCGCATATAGGGCCCGATCTGGTCCTGGGAGGAGCACCCGAAAGTACTTGTGCCCATGGGAGTTAAAATGATAAGGTATCTGGCATTATACCGAGTACTTGACTTGCTTGATTGGACATTCCACACACATCTTGTACTTGACTCGTACTTGACATGAAATGAAATGCGTGGCCCGAAAAAGGGTAATTTACTTGCTTGATACATGATAGCCAAAGTTCTTGACATGACTCGATAATGGTACTTGCTTGAATATCTTGAATAACTTGTATCTTGTTCATGAAAGTTCATCTTATTTCTTTGATATTACATTCTCTCTATCTTGTCGTTTCATGCGAGCATGCATAGCTTTATTGCATCCATGAAAATGTAATTACTTAAACCACTTGCTAGTACTTGAGATATAATTTCCTACTGAGCGTTCGCTCATTCCGTTTGTCCCTTTTTACTTTTCAGGTAAGTCCGACGACGATGGAAGTCAATCGGATGGGAATGGTCAAGAGTGAAAGTGATAGAGCTTCTACAAGTGTCGTCCAGTCTTTTCCATAGTTTCTTGAGTCAACTATGTATTCTTTTCCTTTTTATTTAACAGAGTATTGGATTTGTAATAGTCTATCCATTATGAAATAAAGGATTGGGTTATCTTGCTATTTTGCGCATCTCTGTCTTTGTGTCGAATACATGACCACTCTGATTGACATGATTGATATAGACACGTCGCGCATCTCCGGGTATCTTCCGCGCTCGGGGCGTGACAACTAGACTGCTAAGCACTGCAGATTCCGTGACTAGGAGAAGGCGTGAAAAGATGGAAACTTTGGCATCCTAGTCACCTAGGATAGATGCTATCTACTAGTTAGATGAGTCTAGAATGCTTGAGGATCGAATAGGAACCCTAATTAGGACTCTAAGTTCGTGCAAATCCCAAAAACTCTAGTTAAACTTATAAATAGACCCTGAATCAACCTACGCAACCCTTACTTTTGGCTCGCATGGAACTATGGTAAGGAGGATGAATTAGAGGTTTTTTCTTTAGAATATTTCATTCATAATACTAAGGTCTAACTACTCTCAAAATTTCGTTCTAGGAGATCAAGCCTATAGGAAGTTAGAGGCATCTAAAGTTGCTGATTCAGCACAAGAATCTCAAGAATTTGTGCAACCGGGTCAGATTGATCATCAAGATATAAGCCCTAAACGAGGTGATTAGATAGAGGTTCTTTAGAAGTAATTGTTCCTTTTAGTACCCTTTTATTACCCTCCAAATTTCATGGTCATAGGTAAAGGGAATCAAGAGTTAGAAGGCCACGAAGTTGCTAGTTCGGTTAAGGAAGAGCAGGAACTAGGGTCAACTTCTAGCCCTAAATTCAAAGTTTAAGGACAAGACCAGAGGTAGGTTATCTCATTAACGACTTAGACATGATCTTAGGAGTAAAAGCCCTCAATTTCCAGTTGATTTCATGCATTGTACATGGAGTATTTTATGTTTTAGTAGTAAGTTCATTTTCATGCATGAACCTAGCCTTTAATGGAAAAGATGAAATTTTTACTTAATTTACATTCTCCTATGCATATTCTTGGCCCAAGTTTCTTCTACCATGTCCATTACATGTTTTATATCCTTTCATGCCTTATATTACCCTAAAATAGGCTTGGACTATGGTTTTTAATGTCTGTCTGCTACGGAGGAAGAAATGGTCTTCCTGAAGACCGCATTGGAATCACTAGCGGTCCTAGGATAGACCGCTAGCCTCTGTAAAACGGTCCTTGAAGCGACAACTTTTTGTTTCTGAGTTCTGGAATTATGTTAACCCGAAACATAATGTAGAATGGCCCTAATTTACTTATGATAAGCCTAGTTATCTAAGTTTTGACCAGGTTTTAAGCATTATTTTCTTATACTTGGTTATATTGATGATTTATTCTAGTAGGTTTCATGTTCTTTATTCATTTGGAATTTATTTTAATCTTAGGCTAATTTCATGCCAAAGTCATATACTCTTGTACTAAATGCATATTTCAAGCGGTAGATGAACAGGATTCACTAGTGGTTTATCACGGTTTTATCTTGATCCACTCTTATCTATAAGTCATTTTCATAAGTACATGGCACATATCCCGGTATGATGTCATTAGTTACACTTTACACTTATAGGCACATTTTTCTTGAACTTATGAACCTCTCCGCCAGATATTCATTCTATCGGACTAGGGGATTATGTTTCAAGGCCTCCGTAAGACTCCACGAGTCTGGGATTCCCACTAGGATGCCGAGCTAGTTGTACCATTAAAGCCCAATTGTCTAGAAAGTACTTTATCGGTGTTTTATGTGTTCTAGACCTTAGCCGCCCTATGGTTGACCGCCAGACTCGGTTAGCGGCCATTCACTAGACCGCAAGGCTCCAGAAAGTTTTTCTGCGTTCACACTTTCTAGTCATGAAACGACCGCATGATTTAGTCTAACCCAAGGTTTGACCTTTGGGGTTAGTTTTTCTTGAATTCTTAGATGATCTTAGGATTATTTGGAGTTCCAAACTATGTTAAAAAGAGCTAGCATTAAGTTATGAAATTTAATGAATGTATCGTTATGCTTCCGGAATGCCGCCGGAGTATGACATCCTTTTTAAATCATTCTTTGGAATCATATCAAATTTTGGTATGTTATATGCCTTGGTTTTTTTTTTTATATATAAAAAGCCCTGCCTAGTGGTGATATAGAATGTGGTACACCCACAGTCTATATCACTACCAGGGGGTATATTATTGATCATTAAATGAATAGGGATTACATCACTCTAATGCTAGGAATGCCTAGCTTGTCTAATCTAGCAGCACCCTTGGTAACACTGGGAAGGTCGTGCTGTGAAGTAAAAAGAGAATTACAATGAGATTGACAAGCAAAATTTGCTAATGTATCCGCTGCCTGGTTGGCTTCTCTGAATATGTGGGAGAAACTCTTGATTTGAGTGGAATAATTCCAGATTTCTCTGACAAATGGTAAGATCTCCCAAGGGCAGTCCATCGTCTTGTTTAGTACTTGAATAAGAATAAGGGAGTCACTCTCAACCAGAGCAGAGTGAGAGGAGATCGCAGTGAAGTATTTAATTCCATCAGCCAACGCTCTAGCTTCAGCCACTAGGCTTGAGCAGCTCATGTAATAATGGGAGAAAGCCAGCAAAAAGTGCCCTTGACTGTTTCTGATGATGCCGCCTCCACCGGAATGACAAGTCTGTTTGTGAGCACCATCAATGTTCACCTTGAGGAAGGGCCATGGGGGGCATGCCCATTTAACAAGTCTAACTAGAGGAGATACCCGAGGAGTAGCAGAAATGCCAAAGTGTTCAAGGATGGTGCGGCTGTGCTTTTGATTTTCCCAAAGGGTGGATAAGCTGATCACCTGTTTAATTTGGTAAACCACTTTGTGAAATAAGCCATGAGGTGAAGTGTGTTTGCTGTCATACCTGGCTGCATTTCTAGCTAGCCAAAGCTCCCAGAGACCAAATCCAATGGCTGCTAGTTTGAAGAGACCGAACAAGGAGTGGGCATTGGAGTTCTGGATGGTGTTAAGAATCATGGAGTTAACAGTGTGGCCTCTAAAATCACAGCCATTTCTTTGGAAGGAGGCCCAAAGAGTTCTAGCCCAATCACTGTTTAGAAATAAATGATTGGCATCTTCCACTTTGTGAAGCTTGCAGCAGTGGCATTTCAACGGAAGAGGGATCCCAATAGTTTTCACTCTTGTGTCTGTAGGGATACAATTGTGTATAATTTTCCACATGTGTATGGAAATTTTGGTGGGAATCCATTTAGCCCATAGTCGGTCATAAGGAAACCTGTTCTGAACAGAGTCTTGCCTGCAAGTAGTGGCTTTGTATATGGAAGAAGTTATACACTTTCCGGAGGAGGCAGGGCTCCATATCTCCTTATCCCTGTGGTGGTTCAAATTGGTGTGCTTTATGCCTTGGTTACTTGATCATAGAACTTGTTATTGGAATTGAACTATTGGCCGACATTATTGTTATATCTCGTGAAAGTACCTAGATTTATAACTTGAAGATGCAAGATCAGGCATGGATTGTGTCCAAAGGGCTCTATGCTAGTCCTCACATCCGATGGTCAGAAACGTGCTATAAACCATGGGGTACGATGATACTGGTGTCGCATTACGCGGGGAGTGCTTTCTCTTATAAATGAGTGAAATTCACGAGGCTCGTCATGAAAATTTACATGCTTGTTATTGCATAGCCTTGATAAGGTTGTGTAAAGTACTTTCTAGTTACATGCTCGTACATTCTTGTTCATGAAAGGCCAAATTTACATCTGCATGATTATTCTTGCTTGTTCAAGGTCTATACTCATTCATATTTACTTGCTCAGTTATTTCATGATTTATGGTTGTCTTGGTTTATATCGCTTATTTATCACATTCTTATTTTAACCATAATCCTAGAGCAAAGACATTAATCAGTTAAATATTGCCTTCATGTTGATACGAAGATACCTACTGAGCAAGTGTGCCCATACCTATTTTCTTGTCTATTTCAGGAAGTACTAGTGCATCAGATTCGGATTATGCAAGTAGCGGGTTTGAGAGTGAATGAAGGTTTTCAAGATGAGAGAAGCCTTAGATGATCAAAGTGTCTAGTATAGTCATATTATAATTTTGATTTTCTTGAGTCGTAGTGATGGAAGTTGTCAAGAAGTGATTTTATGTAATTTGATTACGGTTATGAAATGAAGTTGGAAATTTGAGAAAAGTTACTTGTGCAATTACTTTTATGTGATTGTCTTGCGCTCTGATTTCTTGCGTGCAAGAGGCTTACCATGCCGGATATTCACGTTCTGATATTCCTTCTGCTATATTAAAAGCTCGGGGCGTAATAGTTAGAGTGGTATCAGAGCACTAGGTCTAGGGATTTTACTTATTACTAGGTAAACAGCAGTCATGACATAGGATTAAGTCTAAGGTTTAAGGACCCATGCCTATGAACCTAAGGAAAGAAATACCAACCCATGAGAGAAACTGGGTAGGACCGGGGTTGAGATAGTTATTTAGAAATTTCTCTAAGATTAAACCCACCAATTCCCTTATAATTAACAAATTTATTACTCTTCTTAGGTACCCTATTCTTGCAATGGCTCATCCTGTCAACTGGAATGGAATGCAACAAACCATTGCAGGTCTCACACAAGCTTTGCAAACTATGGCCCAAGCTGGCGCGAGGGTAGGAGCCGATGATTTACACCGTAATTTCCATAGTTTGAATCCTCCGCGATTTAATGGTTCTTCCAATCCAGACAAAGCGGAGAACTGGATTGACGAGATGAATCGTATCTTCAAAGTCATGCAATGTGCTGACCAAGAGAAGGTTTGCCTTGCTACATTCCAACTTAACAAAGATGCACGTACATGGTGGAAGTCTGTACCTATACCACCTATAGATGCACCACACACTTGGGATTTCTCACGCTCTTTCGAGCTAAATATTTCTCCGAGCATGTCAAAGAGAGGAAGGTGGCAGAGTTCTCTTCATTGCGTCAAGGTATGATGACAGTGGCCGAGTACGAATTACAATTTTCTCGTCTGGCACCCTATGCTTAGCATCTGGTAAGCACGGATCTCCTTAAAGCAAATCACTTTATGGCTAGGTTGCGACCTATTTTTATCCAGCAACTTGGCTCCCAGAATATTCGGACCTATGCCGAAATGGTCCAATGAGCTCATCTGTGTGAAAGGACCTTGGAAAAGGTCGAGAAACTTAAAGGTAAAGGGGAGGAATCTAGCTGAAAGTCGGATCGGCGAGGAAGAAAAGAGTAAGAATTCAGCATCACCTACAAGTCCAGGGATAACAATAAGAAGAGATCCCGAAGTGGTAACGGGAGTGGAAGCCACAAGAACAAGAAGATAAAGGAAGAAGAGAAGGCTCTTACAACCGCTTGTTCATTCTGCGAAAAATTCGGTCATTCGGCCGAAGAATGTTGGAAGCGCATAGGTGCATGCATAAGATGTGGAAGTCGGGAGCACCGTATGCCGGATTGCCCCCTTATGAAAGATCAGTCTTCTAACAGTGGACGAAAGTGACAGGCTTGTCTCAATGCTATTCTAGATGATGAGGAAGTGCCCAAGGATGATGGACTTATTGAAGGTACTATTCATATTTATTCCCATCCCGCATTTGTGTTATTCGATACTGGAGCTACTCATTCCTTTATATCAACCACTTTTGTAAAAACATTGCCAGTTTCAGTGGTTCCTTTACCATCGGACCTAGCTATTACTACACCCTTAGGCCCCGGAACTAAGCTTACAACTTATTACCCCGATAGTGAGGTAATTGTAGAAGGACATAATCTTCCTGTTAATCTCGTATGCCTTGATATGGAAGGCTACGATGCCATACTAGGAGTTGATGGGATGGTAGACCATGATGCCTACATAAATTTCTGAAGTAGGATAATCTCTTTCCGAAAACCAGGTCTCCCGCGATTTTCCTTCCTTGGTATTAAATACCGGAAGCACCCCTCTCTTATTTCATCTCTTCATGCTTGCAAACTAATTTCGCTAGGATGTGAAGCTTTTCTTGCCTCTGTGATAGTTATTGAGTCTAAGGAAATCCAGATAAACGAAATCCCTGTAGTTTAGGAATTTCCTGATATATTTCCTTCGGAGCTACCCGGTGTACCGCCCGAAAGAGAGGTTAACTTCACCATTGAACTCACACCCATAGCGGCACCTGTGTCAATAGCTCTTTGTTAGTCTGTGAAGACTAGGTGCAATGGTGCACACACTGATTCAGAGGGGATTCTCTTTAAAAAATCTGCCCAATTCGAACTCTAATTAGTGAGCTATGCGAAAATAAACTGATAGACTTGGTTTACTGGAAGACTCACTAAATAACTGATTGATGGCCTAAGGAACAGCCAGGTATCTATTGTGCAGATAGTACACACAAAGATAGGTAGCAAGCTAATCAAGGGACATCAACAGATATGCAATTAGAACACGATCCTAAGCATGCATCTAGCGAAATCAAAGTAGTCAATCAAACCATAGTACACAGAGGATTTTTAGATGGTTCGGTCCTCCAGACTGATATGGATCTAGAGGGGGGGTGAATAGATCTACCCCAAGTCTTAAACCAATATTAAGCACATAAAATGTGGAATTAAAAGTTGCTTAATCAGAACAGCCAATGTAGACACAGAATCACTAGAGTCACTGAATTAACAAAAGACTTAGTCTAGTGATATGAACAGAGAGAATGAGTAAATTCAATTAGACAGATGAAACATAACAATAGCAAAGCTAAATTCCAGAGAGATGGATTGTGAAGAGGTACTTGGCGGAGGTAGAGCTCAAAGAGTATACTCACGCAAGATAAACTACTTTTCAGATAAGCCAAACTTATCCTTCCAGTAGTACCTTTTGATATACCTTCTCCACTCTCTAGAATACTCAATATATCAATCAAACGAAGCAAGATAACAACAAGATGAATAAATGCAGCGATCACAAACCATCAAGCATAGATAAGTGATTTTTAGGTGGTTCGATCTCCTTCAGAGATCGACGTCCACCCCACACTTAAACCAAGTGTGGCTTCATTGCTGATACATAGCTTTTAATCCGCTGATCCACAGCTTCGGGGAAAACTTCCCAACACACACGCTGAGCCTTACAGCTTAAGCTATCAGAGGAATCCTCCTCTACCACTGGGGATTACAGCTTACCCACCGCTGACTCACAGGTTGCTATAACAAGAGCTCGAAGTAAAAAAAGAAGCAATAGAAAAATAGAAAATAGTACGAGAATATGTAGCTCTTACAAAGAGCAGATCGGCTCTGGTACTGTACCAAGAGCCGCAAACAATGACTTACAGAGATTCAGACTCACACCCTTCAAATGAATCTATGCTCTCCTCTCAAAGCTCTCTCAAATCTCTAAACTCTTTCTCTAACCTCGGCTCTCACCTTTCAGCTCTCAGCTCTCTTCTTCTTTAGAAAACTTTTCTTCTCTCTATCTACTCGCCTCTTTTCTTCAATTCTTAATTCTTCTCTTCGTTATCTTTCTTTTGAGCGATCAGGCCTCTATATATAGGCTCACGAAAGATAAGCGCGTGGAAACCACGTTCTCGCCCAAGGAAATTTGGAAGAGGCGCTCTTTTGGAGGTCCACGTGTCAGTAAGAGAAAGTGCACTGTCCACGTGTCTGAATCTCCACTTGAGATAGGTCTTGGATCACGTGCTCAATCATAAGCTTCTTGGGTTCACGAGCCCATTAGTGGAATCTTGGATCACATGCCTCAGTTATCTTTCACGAGCAGGAGATGACATGAGTCTTTCTGGCCACTCAGGTGTTCGTTTCTGGTTCTTAATAATGTCCCTGTGAAGATAGGCATTTCGTCAAACACTATGTGATCATAAATCATAAGCAATGTGCTCAGACTTAGTTATGCAGTCAATTAAAAAGATATCGACCTTAGACTGACAATATGCAAAGCTCACATCTACCTTAGCATGCTGCACACAAAACTAACATTGACCTCAGTATGAGTTTATGCAAAACTCACATCGACCTTAGTATGCTGCAAGCAAACTAGCATCGACCACATATGCATGTAAGCAAAAACTAGCATTGACCTCAGATGCATGCAAGCAAAACTAGCATCGCCTATGTATGCACAAGGTGCAACCAGCACCGACTTTAGTATGCACAAGGTGCAACTAGCATCGACTAATTAGCATTGACCTCAGATGCATGCAAGCAAAACTAGCATGGACTATGTATGCACAAGGTGCAACTAGCATCGACTATGTATGCATGATGTATGATACTAGCACCGACCTTATATGACTGACTGAGGCATATGTGCTAACAACTAGCATCGACCTTAGTTGCTTGAACCCGCAACTAGCGTCGACCTTAGTTATACAAGAAGGCCCGACTATAGTAAACAACATCAACCTCAGATGCTAGACATCATAACTAGCATCGACTTTAGTTGCTTGAAATCACAACTAGCGTCGACCTTAGTTGCTTGACTGGGAAAACTAGCATCGACCATGTATATGCAAACTGGTAACTAGCACCGACCTTGATATATGCAAACTGGTAACTAGCACTGACTTTGATATATGCACACTTGTAACTAGCACCGACTTTGATATATGCACACTGGTAACTAGCACAGACCTGACTTACGCAGATACAGTAACTAGCACCAACCTTAGTGAACCATGTTTGATGTATGCACCGACTATAGCTGAATTCAGTATGAAAGTGCAGAATTGTTTTATGCAAATGTCTGACATATAAGTGATTCATCAAAATACACAATATTACCATGGTCAAGATAAAGTCACCAAAGTCAACTTCTACAGTCAACCAAGTCAACTCTACCGTTGCCAATCATTCAAAACACAATCAATACATAGCAGTCTCCACACTGCTGATAAACTTCAGAGGAGGCCCAACATTCTCCCCCTTTTTGATGGTGGTAACACCTATAATTATGGTATATTTTAATGAGACAATTTTAATCCAATATAAGATGTATTTAACATGAAACACAGTCAAACAATGCAATAGACAAACAATGCAACTGACAAACATACAGATGCAGACCTATCCCCCTGAACTTGCCAAGTGCTCTCTACCTCCTAAAAAAACTCTCCCCCAATATTCTCCACTATTTACTCTTCCCAAGCACATTTACCCCCTGAAGATGGTCTCCTCCCCCTTTGACAATCTCTCCCCGAACCTCATGTTGTGCTCCTGTGGTTTTGATGATAGCAAACACCATGAGTCATCATTCAGGTTGTTGGCACATACACATATTCTTCTTTTGCATAAGTAGAAGGTCCGTGCAGGCAAGTCTGCTTTGAGTCGGTGCATCACTGCATTATGCATGTATGTCCGTGCAGGCAAGTCGGTGCACTCAAACACTTGCTAGATGCATTGCATTCTAAGCGTCTCATGTTGCGTCTCATGTACCATCTCAACATATCCAGCGTCTTATGGTGTGTCTCACTTAGCGTCTCATGCCATAGCCTTGCATACGTGAAGTCTGTACATGCTTTAACTTTGCATTCACAAAGTCTATACATGCCATAGTCTTGCATACGTGAAGTCTGTACATGCTTTAGCTTTGCATTCACAAAGTCTGTACATGCCATAGTCTTGCATACGTGAAGTCTGTACATGCTTTAGCGTTGCCTTCATAAAGTCTGTACATTCTCTCATATATAACAATAAGGTCGATGCATTGTGTGTCTCATGCAATATAAGTCAGTGCAAGCTCACACATGCTACATAGTAAAGTCTGTACAAGGTTTCAACCATAAACTGATAATTCTCTTCGACTGACTGACAGGGACTCTTTGCAAAGATTAATGATTGGCTCGTGATCCAAGGATGGACGAGGTGCCCAGATTGTGACATGTGTACAGTAGCAAGTCTGGATGCTGCCACGTGGTCAAGATACTTTGGGCGGGAATCTGGAAACCACACGCCCACCTAATTACTGCCCTATAAAAAGGAAGCCTCTTCTGACTGAGGAGGATGATCGTGAAGGCTCGAGAGCAGAGAAGCTTGAAGCAGCAGAGAGCCACTGAGAGCAGAGAAGAAAACCCACGATCCAGAGAGAAGAAAAAGAGAAAGAAGAGAAGATTGAGAGAGATGAGTTGAGAGAGTTTGTTTGAAAGCTTGTTACTAAGTCTCTTGGTTCAGATACCAGAGCTGAGACTGCTCATTATGCGCTATATTTCCTTTTGGGTTTTCCCATTTTCATTTGATTCTATTTTTCTTGTTTTCGGAACTCTTGTTTTCAAGCTGTGTGCCAGCGTTTGCAGTGGAGGATTCCACTAGACGGGTAAGCTGTAATCCCCAGCGTTGCAGAGAACGTGGTTCTCTGGACAACAAGCTGTGAGGCTCAGCGCAAGCTATTAGGCAGCGGATGGCTAAGCTGTATTACCCAGCGGAAGCAAGCTGTGAGGCTCAGCGGTTGTAGGCTAAGCTGTAAGGCCCAGCGGACGCAAGCTGTGTTGCACAGCAGTAAGCCACACTTGGGTTTGAGTGTGGGGTGGACGTAGGTCTGGAGGACCGAACCACCTTAAAATTTGCTATCTACTGTGTGATTGACTTGTGGACCTTGTGATTTCAGTTCGACCGTTCGAATCATTGTAGATGATTGCTTAGGTCCGCTATCACTGTGATCTGCTTTGTTCTGATATCATTGTGCTCATTTAGTTGTTCAACAGCTGCTCGTTTTAATTCCGCATTAGAGTTCATTTATGTTTTTAATTAGGCCATCGATCTATTCACCCCCCTCTAGATCCACACTTCGTGGTGACAGAGTGCTTCCATCTAACACAATAGTTGGTATCAGAACCTAACTCTTCTACATGGACTTACAGCCCGAAGAGGAAGGTACAGATGGATGCAAGAGGGTTGATCGCTGAAGGACATTCTACCACCAAGCCCTCTTACTTTAATGGATCAAATTATGCATACTGGAAGAACCGTGTGTAAGTCTTCTTGAGGGTGAAGGATTATGAGACTTGGAAGGTGGTGAGTAAAGGACCTTTTGAGCTGTCCCCGAACGAGGATGTCTGGACCAAAGAAGAGATCTGAAGGTCCACTCTGAACTGGAGCGCCATCAATGCGATTCAGTGCGCCCTGCACCTCACAGAGTTCTCTCGTGTATCGTCTAGCACTTCAGCCAAAGAGATGTGGAATAAGCTGGAGGCTATCTATGAGGGGACCTCTCAGGTCAAAGAGACGAAGGCAAACCTCCTGGTGTCAGAGTATGAAGCTTTCAGGATGAAGCCTAATGAGACCATCAAGGAGATGTACGCTCGACTGACAGTCATCACAAACGGTCTCAGAGGTCTTGGGAAGACATATTCAGAATTTGAGATTGTAAGAAAAATCCTGCGTTCCCTGACTCTTATTTGGCACACTAAAGCTACTGTAATGGAAGAGTCAAGGGATCTGCACAACACCAGGGCAGATGAGTTGATTGGATCGCTGATGGCTTATGAAATACATCTGCCGAAGATAGAGGAAGCTGAGAAGAAGAAAAAACCGATCGCTCTGAAAGCTGGTGCTAGCAAATCCAGCCGATCCAGCTATAATGGATCATCATCCGAGGAGAGCCTGTCTGTAGAAGAAATAGAGAGTGATGAGATAGCAATGATCACCAGAGAATTCAGGCGGTTCCTCAGGAAAGAAGGAAGGCGATTCAGCCGAAGAAACCATGGTGGTGGCCAACGGGATACAAGGTATAAATCTAATCCTGTAAGAAAAACTGAAACTAATGTATGTTACCAATGCAGGAAGTCCGGCCATCTGAAAGTTGATTGTCCAAAGAATCAGAAGCACAAGGACAAGTACAAGAGAAAGAACACTAAAGGGAAAGCCATGGTAAGTACCTGGAGTGATGAGGATGAAGGTACCTTGAGCAGCAGCTCGGACAGTGAGGAAGTATTAGAAAAACCTATGTGTCTTATGGCAACCAGTTCTGAAGATAGAGAGGAAGATTCTGATGAGGTACCCTCTTGATTTGATAATTTTACCATTGCTGATTGGGTAGATGCCTATCATGATATTGCTGATAAAGTAGATGATATTAGAAAAGAAAATAGGCATCTAAGAAGAAAAATAAATTCCATGCAAAATGACAAAACCTTGACTGATAAAATTGCATGCCTCGAATCTGAAAATGCTAAGCTAAAACTCACATGTTCTGAAATGGAAGAAATCAAGCATGAGTTAAAAATTTCTAAGGAAGAGAATGAGAGGCTAGAAAATGCAATTGATGAATGGAAATTAAAAATACAAAAATATGAGAGTGAGATGAAGCTCGTAAATGAAAAGTATGAAGCTGTCCTAATTGTGAACACTGAACTGAAGAAATCTGTTGAAAATGTTCAGAAAGAAAATGAGGACAAGCTGAGAACAATAGAGAAAATGACCCAAGGTTCAGAGAACGTAAGCGCCTTGTTAGGGTCAAAAGTCAACTTCAGGAGAGAGGGTCTTGGATTTAATTCCAGTGCAACTAAAAGCTTTGCAATGAAGACTATATCATTTGTTGCACAAAAAAAGAAAAGACCTCTCATTAACATGAATTCAGACAACTCTGTGAATAAAACTGTGAACCTGAAGAAGCCCAGTGCTGAGGAGAAGGGCAAACAAAAGATTGGTGAGCCTAGCAGACCTGGTACATCCAAATCAAATCCTAAAGCTCAGTCTCAGGTTAGGGGTCAGCCTACACATGCACATAAACCCCATGGTAAGGTCATCAAGTCTCCACCACCACCACCATCTCAAAAGAAGACCCAACACACACCTGTAAATAGGTCAGCAGGGTCAAAGGTGTAGGGGAGACAGAATGCATTTAGAAGTCAACCCAAACAATACTACCAATCTAGAGTTAAGTCTCACTACACTGCACAGTCAACCTATTCCAATAGGTCAGGGTGGACTAGGACTCCGGGGAGGTATATAGGTCATGCATATCAAGCTACACAGTCTCACAGACCTTACACCAGAAATTGGGTTGGTGGCTATGGCAATTGGACACCTAGGAACATGCATTTCTTTAGCCAGCCCAGAAACTACTATGGCCACAATTTCGTGAATGCACCCTGGCCAAGGCACTGGCACAGAAGCTACAAATCTGTAAATAATACTGCTGGTGTCAACAAGAAGAAAAACAACAAAAAGAAGAGGAATAATAACAGAAAGAAATCTGGAAAATCCAATGAACAGAATTCTTTTAAACAAATGTGGATTCCAAAAAGTTTGCTTCCACGTTTTACCTGCATTTCATCTGCTCTGGAGCCCAAACAGACTTGGGTTCCAAAATTCTCTACCTAATTGTGTGTGCAGGTATGCCTGGCAGCCAAGAACAACCTGTGGTACCTGGATAGTGGCTGCTCCAGGCATATGACACGAGATAAGGTCAAGTTCTGCATGCTGACAGAGAAACATGGAGGCCTTGTCACCTTTGGTAGCAACACAAAAGGTAGAATTGTCGGGTCAGGTAAGGTAGGTAAGTGTACTACCTGTTGCATTGAAAATGTCATGCTGATTGAAGGTTTAGCATATAATTTACTTAGTATCAGCCAGTTATGTAATAAAAATGAAATTGAATTGAATTTTGTTGAAATAGAAAAACAAATTGCTGATATCGTTACTAAGCCACTAGGGAATGAAAGGTTCAAATTTCTTAGAAGAGAACTTGGCTTGTGTAAATTTCAGCATGATGAATAAACTTTCAGGTGGTTTGAATAAAATTCTGATCTGGATTTACATCTGGTAGTCTAAATAAAACTCTGTGGTTGTTGAATGTTGGACCAGACCATGCATGTATAATAGTCATTTTCTTCATGACCTATCAATTGGCATCACACTCATGATCCTCATTGCATATCATTCAGCCATGACTATGTCTAAGCTCTCTCTTCTCTAATTCTTCCCATTCATTTGCAAAACCACATGCATATAGACAGGGGGAGTGTTGTATGTAATTCAGAGAGGTCATCAACTTCATTGAAACTCAAACTCGTTTCTCTCTTGATTTCATTAAACCCCTTGACCCTGAATGAGTTGAGTCTGACAATATGGCAATATGTTAGTCAGTTCTAATTCTTAAGCAATAGAAAATAAACTTCTTCCTTTATAAGAATTTTAATTGCTTAAGGAATGACTTAATGGTTTAAATTTTATAAACTTTAGAGTTTAAAGATTACAATCAGTAAATAAGAATGATGATAATTGATAAAGCTCTCAACCCTTATTTCATTACATGTCAGACAAAGTTAACTGTATCTGAAATCTGAAAACTCACCTGAAATCCTGTTAGAGAAGGCTAAGTATGTGTATTGTCCTTAAACAAGTCATTCTGAAACAAATAAAGGACAGTTAAGAAAAATATTGAAAAACCTTGAAAAAATAATTTAAAAATAATGTTGGCAGAGCAATGACTGGTAAAGCACTGAGAAACTGAGTGATCTATCAAAGAAATAGATAACACTTATGTCATGATGTGCATCAGTTATCTCTGTATAAATGGTCAAAACAGCAGGGTGGTTTCACTGAGTACCTGGGGATACCTGTGTCTCATAAACGTGTATCCTCACACAAAAAGGTGTAAATCAGTCCTGTTGAATTTGATCATAGGCAGAATGGTCCATCATGTTGAGTATCTAGGGGTACTAGCGTCTGATAAACGTGTACCCTTACATAAAAACACAAATGGTACCTGAATGCCCTTAATGAAATAAAATTGAAAATGTTGTTCCTTCATAAAGAAAACTCAGGTATGTCAAATTGTTTAATTTCAATACATGACCTGGTATCTCTTAACAAATTTTACTGAGTCTAAGACTGTAAGATACTTTGAAACTGAATCTCTCATGCTCAAATGTGATTCTGGTTTATTGCTATTATCATGCACAGCAAACTCATTCAATGATTGTAGTGCATGAACTCAAATTTTTATAACCTTCAAACTAGAATTTAATCTCTAAGCAGTTTCTAAATTCATATGACTGAAGGCTCTGTGCTTTAGAATGCTTAATTCCTTAACTACTTGCTCAGAATGCCAGTCAGATATCCTTCTTCCCTTACACTTTCCCTCCTCTTTGTTGATGGCAAAGGGGGATAATATATTGTCTGTTTGATGAATTCCAGGGGGAGTGTATACATTGTTACTACAAAGGGGGAGTGTATGCATCATGTTATGGCAAAGGGGGAGATCTTGTTAGAACTTGCATTAGTTAGTTCTCATCTCATAGCATGCATTCGGAGTCAGTATGACTCATAGTGTTGCCATCATCAAAAAGGGGGAGATTTTTGCGGAATTAAAGCCTAAAGGAATTAAAACCTAAGCAAGTCTAAGCCGTAGATAGAATCAAATCAAAGGAGCTTGTGCCTTAAAGCATTCAGACAGAGTACACAATTGAAGTGCTCCTAGCCATTCATCTAGCGGAATCAGATAAGAAATCAAATCAATGCACAGAGGATTTTTAGGTGGTTCGGTCCTCCAGACCTACGTCTACCCCACACTCAAACCCGAGTGTGGATTCCGCTGACTAACAGCTTGAACCGCTGGGCCTCACAGCTTGCCTACAACCGCTGAGCATCACAGCTTACTTCTGCTGGGCAATACAGCTTAGCCATCCACTGACTCACAGCTTGACCGCTGGGCATTACAGCTTTGTCAACCGCTGGGGACTACAGCTTAACCCGTCCAGTGGAATCCTCCACTGCAAACGCTGAGCAACACATCTTGCTCTGCTGACAAACAGCTTGAAGAAAAGTTTAAAAGAAAAACAAGATGGGAAACAAAATAGCAACAGAAAGCTGTATACGATAAAGCACAAAATAGCTCTCAAGGAGCAAGTTGGTCTGGACTTGATCCAAGAGCCAACAGATAGAACCACTTCAACGTATTCTTCTCTTCTTCTTCTTCACTCGCTCTCTCTCTCTCTCTTCACTCTCCTCTTTCTTCTTCTGCTTCTCTCACAATCAGGTCATCTTCTGAAGAAGAAGCTTCATATATATAGCAGCAGCAATTAGGAGGGCGTGTGGCTTCCAGATTCCCGCCCCAACACCTTGGCTGCGTGGCAGCATTTCAGCCTGCAGGATGACACGTGTCACGATCCTGAGCCATCTCCATTCTTGGATCACGTGTCTTTATTAATTTCCTCGAGCAAGTACCTGTCAGTCAATCGAAGAGAATTATCAGCTTAAGACTATAAAACCTTGTACATACTTCATTCATGCAAGCAAAACAGTGCATGAAGGACACTAGCTGTACAGACCTGGTCGAGTGAGCCAAAGGAGGTTGTATAGACTTTGTGTATTCTTGAAGCACAGAATGCACTGACTAAGCTTATGAGTGTATAGACTTGTTGGTGTGAAGTGCAGTGTGCATGTAGTGAAGTATGTACATTGAAAGTGGACGCACTGGCATGCCATCAACAAATGTGTGGACTTAGTGTGCATGTGACAGCAATGTATAGACTTTGAACGCGTGCAATGCAGCAAGGCAATGTATAGACTTTATGTGTAATGTACAAGATGATGTACATACATGCCAGCAACGAGTGTATGGACTTAGCGTGCAATGTGCAAACAATGTATGCACAATGATGATGAGTGCACATGCAAGTCACCAAGCAGTGTACGGACTTATGCAGACTTGCTAGCATGCAGATGTATAGACTTGTGCAGACTCGCTAGCAAACACTGTGCTGACTATGCCATGAATGTATAGACTTAGTGTTATGCAGCCAGACAATGTATAGACTTTGTGTGTGCTGGCAGACGATGTACATACTTGCATGAGATGCTAAGTGAGACACAACATGAGACGTAGAACTGCAAAGAATGTATAGACTTGTGTGTGTGTGCGATGCACAAATGATGTGATGTACAGACTTAGCATGAGACGCTAAGTGAGACGGAGAATGATGCACTTGCTAGCAGATGATGTATAGACTTAATATGAGACGCATAGACTTTGTGTGTGCATATGCCAAGACCATGTACAGACTTGAAGAAATGCATGCAGCGATGTACAGACTTGACCGATGCAAACTGTGCAGAACTTTGTACAGACATTAAGTGATGCATGTAGCGATGTACAGACTTGTCGTGCATGAAGCAAAAGGGTTGCATGGACTTTGTAGAATGCAGTTGTGCACAGACTATATGCTCCAGACAATCGTGCACCAACTATATGCATGACGTTGTACAGACTTGCTATATGCATGAAATAGCCGAATGCACTGTCTTCCTATATGCTCAAACAGGACTTTCATTTAGACAGAGATGTTCATGATATACAATGCTGACTCATAGTGTTTGCTATCATCAAAATCACAGGGGCACAACAATCTCCCCCTTTTTGATGATGGCAACACTATGAGTCACACTGACTCATGTCAAACTATTCTCCCCGTTTGACTTCATCAAAAAGAAAATAGTTTGAGATGAGAAATACAAATATGCATGCAATGATTGAATGAAAGTCTCCCCCTTTGGCAATAATATCCCCCTTTGAGAATAAAGATCAGAAAAGTTCTGAAGGCTGAAACCAATTATGATGAAAGGAGATATCAACAAAAGCACAGGGATAATCAAGCAATACCACAATATGTAAGCACAGTGCATTTGATTCAGATGCCAATGAATGGATGAGGAAGAAGGATTTTTATCAGCACACCAAATTCATAAATCTTGATAAACGGATTTTAGACTCTTCAATTATAATAGATTATGAATGATCTTCAACTTACTATCAAGATTTAAGAATGATGAATCCAAAGTTTATCAGGAAAATTCATTACTCATATCTGAAACATCTTTTAATAGAAATGAACCAAACAAAAACTCATCTGATATTCATGTTTAATCTCCCTCCATCTTACTCAATTAAAATTCAATGACTCCTTTGGAAGTTACACAAGATAGTATTGAGATTAAATAGAGATAAATGTGTCTGACTTTGTCTTTAGTTTTTCAGAATTTTCTATTGATCAGCACTTATTTCTTGAGCAAGTTTGGTTAAGTCAACACCTTTTTTTTTTTACGTGAGGCACAACACGTCTTAGGTGAAGTGACCCAGTTACTCAGTGCGACAACCCATCATAGCATGCATGCAAAAGAAGAATATGTTGTGCCCCTGTGGTTTTGATGATAGCAAACACCATGAGTCATCATTCAGGTTGCTGGCACATACACATATTCTTCTTTTGCATAAGTAGAAGGTCCGTGTAGGCAAGTCTGCTTTGAGTCGGTGCATCACTGCATTATGCATGTATGTCTGTGCATGCAAGTCGGTGCACTCAAACACTTGCTAGATGCATTGCATTCTGAGCGTCTCATGTTGCGTCTCATGTACCGTCTCAACATATCCAGCGTCGTATGTTGTGTCTCACTTAGCGTCTCATGCCATAGCCTTGCATATGTGAAGTTTGTACATGCTTTAGCTTTGCATTCACAAAGTCTGTACATGCCATAGTCTTGCATACGTGAAGTCTGTATATGCTTTAGCTTTGCATTCACAAAGTCTGTACATGCCATAGTCTTGCATACGTGAAGTCTGTACATGCTTTAGCGTTGCCTTCATAAAGTCTGTACACTCTCTTCTATATAACAATAAGGTCGATGCATTGTGTGTCTCATGCAATATAAGTCAGTGCATGCTCACACATGCTACATAGTAAAGTCTGTACAAGGTTTCAACCTTAAACTGATAATTCTCTTCGACTGACTAACATGGACTCTTTGCAAAGATTAATGATTGGCTCGTGATCCAAGGATGGACGAGGTGCCCAGATTGTGACACGTGTACAGTAGTAAGTCTGGATGCTGCCACGTGGTCAAGATACTTTGGGCGGGAATCTGGAAACCACATGCCCACCTAATTGCTGCCCTATAAAAAGGAAGCCTCTTCTGACTGAGGAGGATGATCGTGAAGGCTCGAGAGTACAGAAGCTTGAAGTAGCAGAGAGCCACTGAGAGCAGAGAAGAAAACCCACGATCCAGAGAGAAGAAAAAGAGAAAGAAGAGAAGATTGAGAGAGATGAGTTGAGAGAGTTTGTTTGAAAGCCTGTTACTCAGTCTCTTGGTTCAGATACCAGAGCTGAGACTGCTCATTCTGAGCTATATTTCCTTTTGGGTTTTCCCATTTTCATTTGATTCTATTTTTCTTATTTTCGGAACTCTTATTTTCAAGCTGTGTGGCAGCATTTGCAGTGGAGGATTCCACTGGACGGGTAAGTTGTAATCCCCAGCGTTGCATAGAACGTGGTTCTCTGGACAATAAGATGTGAGGCTCAGCGCAAGCTGTTAGGCAGCAGATGGCTAAGCTGTATTGCCCAGCGAAAGCAAGCTGTGAGGCTCAGCGGTTGTAGGCTAAGTTGTAAGGCCCAGTGGACGCAAGCTGTGTTGTGCAGGAGTAGGCCACACTTGGGTTTGAGTGTGGGGTGGACGTAGGTCTGGAAGACCGAACCACCTTAAAATTTGCTGTCTACTGTGTGATTGACTTGTGGACCTTGTGATTTTAGTTCGACCGTTCGAATCATTGTAGAAGATTGCTTAGGTCTGCTATCACTGTGATCTGCTTTGTTCTGATATCATTGTGCTCATTCAATTGTTCAACAGCTCCTCATTTTAATTCCGCATTAGAGTTCATTTGTGTTTTTAATTAGGCCATCGATCTATTCACCCCCCTCTAGATCCACACTTCGTGGTGACAGAGTGCTTCCATCTAACACAACACCTCAAAATACCACAAAGTACTTTTTCTCTCCCCCTTTGCCATTACCAACAAGGAATACTGTGGAAGAGAAGAGGGGTGGCCAGAGGAAGAAGGGAATAAAGTAACACTCTGTGCAACAGTTCAGTAGATAAGCAGATTGTAGAGAGAGTCTTCAGACATAAAAATCACAATTATGCATTCTTGACAAGTGTCTGGTTTAATAGTGATAAACAGTAGAGTAGATGCACTGAATGTCATACATAAGGTTGTAGTACCCGTTTATAGCAATAAACCTTAGTCACATAACCATGATAGACTTGGTCAAAACAGTATTCTACTCATTTTAGAACCAATGAATTTCTATGGGAGTCACTAGGGTATGTATTGAGGTTAAACAAATTGACACTTAGTAAGACTGGAATTGCAAGTGTTACAGCCAATCTTTTTGAATTTTGATTTTAAAAATAAGCTTGTTGAACAAACATGCATCATCTATGCCTTTGACATTAAGGGTACACGTGGGTTAGACGCCAATATCCCCAGTTACTAAACATAAGAAATACCACATCTGTCTCTGATCAAAAACATCAGTCATGATTACACCTTTTTGCATAAGAGTACACGTTTATCAGACGCCAGTACCCCTAGCTACTCAGTGAAACCAATTCTTCAGATTTGATCATGTAAACAGAGTTAACATGAATCACTTCATGACTTGAATTTGTTGTGCCCCTGGTTTTGATGATGACAACAATGAAGTGTGAATGTAGCATTCAACTCAAAAATGTTGATTACAATATTGATTCAGTAATACTTTCATATAATTTCTTTTTGATGCAATAGAGGAACAGGGTCGACACTGGGAGTTCAATGCGTCCATGCATCAGTTGAAGAAGCCTTCACTGATATCTCTCACAACGTTAACTCCACGAAGCAAGCAGCGTCAACTCATCATATTCTGAAGCAGAGATCTTTACAAGTTATTCCACTGCGTCAACGCCACAATAGAGCAGCGTCGACGCAGCAGTTACAAAGGGAGAGCCAATGGCTTACTGGAATACTCTGATGCGTCAACGCTTTGATCATGTAACGTGAACGTAGCAGTTCAAGCTTTCCTTGTTGCAGCCTCTGGAGTACCTTGGCAGCGTCGACGCTGCAGTTCGATGGGTCGACGCTGTAGTTCGATGGATTGCCACAACTGTCTAAAGCGAAACTAATGAGTGGACGCAGTTGCATCTTGCGTCAATGCACTCCGCATGAAACCTGAAGCTAGAAGAATGATGCGTCAACTCCTTGGAGCAAGAGGGTTGACGCCATCTAATTCCAGTTGCAGAGCACGATAAGTGGATCCCACCTTCAGTCGTCATCTGCCACATCAGCCACAAGCGAATAAGCTTTAGTACCTTCCACCACTCCAGAAGGTTCCCCACGTGAGCAATCATGAGGATAACCAGGAAATCAGGGTGGTGGCCCACCTGCCTCACGTGAATTGTTTTGTGTGCGGGAAGACCACAAAATAGGTTTAGCCGAGAAGAACAAGAGTGAGGCGGATAGCAGAACGAGAGAGGCTGAGAGCAGAATTGGACGAAGGCTGCTGAAAAATAAGATCAGAAGATCATCGCGCCACCAAGACTCTTCTACATTCCAGACGGAGGAGATTCAAGGATCGAAGCTCATGCGTATGGAGATGGATCTCTCTGTTGGTGATCTAAATTCCGCTGCATCCAAGTGCTGAAGTTTGATTTCTTATCTTTTAGTTTTCCTATTGTTCTTGAACATTGTACTCCTCTCTTCCACTGGATTTAGTGAAGAGAGGGTGATTCTGATTCAGCGGGATGTGCTGAGATCAGGGGTGTCAAGGTAGTTCGCCTTCAAGCTGTTTGACAGTGGATCTGAGGATTCGTTTCACGTTGTCTTCTGTTGGGGCAGTCAACAGTGTAGAGGAATTACTTCCTCGATTTAGCAAAGCTGTAAAGCTCAGCAGGGTTCCTCACTGGTTGAGTGGGGAGGTGGACGTAGGTCTCCACTGGGTGACCGAACCACCTTAAAATTGTGTTCTCTTGTGGTTTGGTCTAATCATCGCAATTTGTTCTTCGCTAGATGCATGATAGGCACGCTCTCTGATTGGCTTAGTTCAGTGTTTCAATTAATCATCTAGGTGTGGTGCTTCTGATGCGAATTGGTCTACTATAAATTTTATAAGGTCAACCTATTCACCCCCTCCCCCTCTAGCTTGACCGTCCTCTCGATCCAACATGTGGTATCAGAGCGCCAGGCTCTCTTGCAAAGGTTTCACAGCCTAGAGAGAATTAATGGAGAATAGAGCACTCATGCCTGAGGGGTGGGCAGTGAATAGGCCACCATTTTTTGATGGAACTAATTATTTGTACTGGAAAAATCGCATGCAAGTATTTTTAAGAGCGCAGGATCATGAAATCTGGAGAGTCGTGAGCAAAGGGCCATACCAAATTGAAGGCGATGAAGAACTCTGGGTGAAGGAGTAGATTCGAAAGTCGAACGTAAATTGGCAAGCCATGAACATTATGCAGTGCTCACTCCATCCCAAGGAATTCTCGCGTGTATCCTCATGCTCCAGCGCAAAAGAAATGTGGGATAGACTCGAGGTAATCTACGAAGGTACCTCAGAGGTAAGAGAGACAAAAGCTAACATGTTAATTTCAGAATATGAATCTTTTCGGATGAAACCTGAGGAAAATATATCTGAAATGTATGCCAGACTAACTCTTCTTGTGAATGGTCTTAAAGGTTTGGGAAAGACCTATAGTGACTATGAGGTGGTTAGGAAGATCCTTAGATCCCTAACTCCAATCTGGCATACCAAAGCCACGGTCGTTGAGGAATCGAGGAACCTTCCCACCACCAAACCAGATGAGCTAATAGGTTCTCTCATGGTTTATGAAATGAATCTGAAAAGAATAGATGAGGACATGAAGAAGAAAAAACCCCTTGCATTGAAGGCTGGTTCCAGCAGCAAGGAAAGCTCAGATGATAGTCAGTCATCTTCATCTGATGATGACTCAAGTGAAATAGCCATGCTTACTAGGAAATTCAAAAAATTCTTAAGAAAGGGAGGTAAGACTGCTAGATATAAAGGATATCAGGTAAGAACTAGCTCAAAACTCAAGCCAGAAAATCCTAAGAAATCTGATAAAGTTGTTTGCTACAGATGCAGGAAACAAGGACACATCAAGTCGGAGTGTCCTGAGAATATGAAAAAGACACAGACAAAGTGGAGAAACAAACAGCCCAAGGCCATGCTAAGCACTTGGAGTGATGAAGAAAAAGATGAAGATGATGAAAGCACCTCTGAAGAAGAAAGCAAGGTGAAACTGTGCTTCATGGCAAATGGTGATGATCAAGTCGAGGTAACCTCTCCCCTTGCAGACTTCTCTTATGATGATTGGGAAGAAGCTTTTAACGAATTGCTGGATAAGTATGAAGGTGTTAAAAAGGAAAATAAATCTCTAAAGAAAAAGAAAAATCAAACCAGTCAAGAAGATGATTTGAATGAAAAAGTCAAAACGCTAGATGCTGAAATCGTGTGTCTAAAAAGGGCCTTGGAAGAAAAAGATGCGTATAAGAAACAGTTAATTGAAATGAAGAGAGAAAATGATTTTCTACTGAAGATGCATGATGAATTGAAATTAAGAATGCAGAAATTGGAGAAAGTAAAAATTGCTAAAGAGAAATATGAGGCCATTTGTGGAGTCAATGCAAAACTTCTAGAAAATCTGAAGAAATTAGAGGATGAGAACCTAAGCAAACAAGCATCCCTCGAAAAAATGACACAGGGTAAAAACAACCTTGATGCTGTTATGGGAATTAAGTGCAACTTTGAAAAAGAAGGGCTTGGATTCAATCCTAATAAAAAGAAAGAACTGGGAACTAGATTGGTGACATTTGTCTCTGGGAAGGACACATCTGAAGAGAATCAAATGGATGAAAACGAAAAAGGAAATGAGAAAGTGAAGGCAACATTGAATCTTAACAAATAGAAAAGCACACTTATGTTCAAATATGCCTCCTCAGGTCAATACAAGAATCCTAGCTTTAATTCATCAACCCAACAACAATCATACAGAAGATCAGAAGGTTCAAGGTCTGATAGAAGTCAACCGCGTCAACGCACTGGTCACATGGTGTCAACGCATCTAGCTTTCCAGAAAGGGCATTCGGTCAGAAATACTCAGATGCGTCAACGCAGTCACTACCATGAGTCAACGCATTACATGTACCAGAACCCCCATGATAGATATGGTAGGTGGATGAGTCAACGCAGCAACACTAGAGGGTCTACGCATCCAACTCTCAATCATCCAAGAAGCATGCACTCATCTAGAGTCCTTAAGTCAAATTTCCCCAGTACATCATGGAGTCATCACTATCAATGGCACAGGAATAATCACAAATCTGTCAAACCATTGAACTTACCACATCAAAGACCCTCACAACAGTAACTATGGATTCCCAAGAACTTGATGTCATACCTGAACACGTCCTATGATTTGATGGGACCCAAGTATATCTGGGTTCCAAAATCTCTTGTTTAATGTATTTTACAGGAGTGTCTTGTAGCTGTACATAATAGGTGGTATCTCGACAGCGGCTGCTCAAGGCACATGACGGGGGATAAAGCTAAATTCTGTGTCTTGGTAGAGAAAGACGGGGGTCATGTTACATTTGGAGGAAACAATAAAGGAAAAATAATTGGAAAAGGTAAAGTAGGTAAAAATCCTTCAAATTTCATTGATGATGTGTTACTTGTAGATGGCTTAGAATATAATCTACTTAGCATAAGCCAGCTGTGCGATAAAGGAAATAAAGTTGTGTTCGATGCTCATACTTGCACCATTTTAGAGATGAGTTCTGAAAAGGTTAAATTTATTGGAAAAAGAATAAACAACATGTACGATGTAGATTTAGATGACCCTGCACATAACAATCTTTGTCTTGCTGTGAATAAAAGTGAACTTGCTTGGCTGTGGCACCGCAGACTAGGGCATGCTAGCTATAGTGTCTTGCATAAGTTAGCAAAGTTCAACATGGTGAAAGGTCTGCCAGATGTATCATTTAAACAAAATGACAAAGTTTGTAGTGCATGCACTCAAGGTAAGCACACTAGAAAGTCATTTAAGTCCAGACTTGAAATTCAATCATCTAAACCTTTTGAACTCATTCATATGGATTTGTTTGGACCAACTAGAACAGCTAGTGTGAGTGGAAATAAATATGGATTTGTTCTAGTAGATGATTTCTCTAGGTTTACTTGGGTGTTCTTTCTAACTCACAAAAATGATGCATTTGAAGAATTTCAGGCATTCTTGAAGAATGTGCAACAGGATGGTAAGTTTGCCATTTCATCTATCTTGTCAGATCATGGAGGAGAATTTGACAATTCTGAATTTGATGACTTTTGCAGAGCCACAGGAATTTCACACAAGTTCTCATCTCCAAGAACTCCCGAACAAAATGGAGTTGTGGAAAGAAGAAATAGAACCCTTGTGGAGATGGCTAGAACCATGCTGATTGAAGGACAACTCCCAAGGAAGTTCTGGGCAGAGGCGGTAAATACAGCTTGCTACATTGTAAACAGGGCAATGGTAAGACCTCAGTCCAAAAAGACTCCATATGAATTGATGAAGGGTAAGAGACCTTCTGTTGCTTATTTTAGAGCTTTTGGATCAAAATGCTTTGTTCAAAATAATGACAAACGGGCGTTGGACAAATTTTAACCTAAGAGTGAACCTGCCATCCTTCTAGGATATTCTAGTAACTCTAGGGCCTACAGAGTCTTAAATCTAAAAACACATGCTATTGAAGAATCCCCTCATATTGTGTTTGATGAAATGAATGAAAATTCTAAGATTGAGGAATTATGTAGGGATGAAGATGAATGGAAGTTCCTTAAAGAAAAGGAAGAACAGAATCTCCAAGATGAAGAGACAAGGCCAAATGATAATCATGCAGAATCAACCCACCATGGTGATTCAGGTATAAATGAAGGTAACTCTCTAACCGATGTCAGGATGTTAAGGGATCATCCTTTATCCAATGTCATTGGTAACTTGCATGAACCTGTTAGAACTAGATTTCATTTTAGAGGTGTTGAGGAAATGGATAATCTGGCCCTTGTCCCTCAAATTGAACCAAAAAATGTTGCTGAAGCATTGAAAGATAGTAATTGGATAAACGCAATGCATGAAGAATTACATCAATTCAAAAGAAAAAAGGTGTGGTATCTTGTGCCAAGACCCAAAGAGCTTTCTGTAATTGGAACTAAATGGGTCTTCAGAAATAAACAAAATGAAAATGGAATGGTAGTTAGGAATAAAGCTAGGCTAGTAGCACAGGGTTGTAATCAAGAATTTGACATTGATTTTGAAGAATCCTTTGCTCCAGTAGCTAGATTAGAAGCTATTAGATTATTACTTGCCTATGCTTGCTGTCATGGAATAATGTTACATCAAATGGATGTAAAGAGTGCTTTTCTAAATGGGTCAATAAAGGAAGAAGGTTATGTTGAACAACCCCCTGGTTTTGAATGCACAGAAAATCCTAACCATGTGTACAGATTGGACAAAGCTCTTTATGGACTCAAACAGGCACCTCGAGCATGGTATGATAGACTCAGCTCGTATCTCACAGAGAAAGGCTACTCTAGAGGTAAAGTGGACCAAACTTTGTTCACCAAGGTAAGAAATTCAGATATTATTCTGGTTCAAATTTATGTTGATGATATAGTTTTTGGTTCCACTAAAACCAGCATGTGTGAGGAGTTTGCCACCTTAATGACCACTGAATTTGAAATGAGTCTAATGGGTGAGCTTAAATTCTTTCTAGGTCTGCAAATCACTTAGAGCAAGGAAGGATGTTTCATCAACCAGGCAAAGTACATCTCTGAGTTGCTTAAGAAATACAAAATGGAAAATCTGAAAGCAATCAGCACACCTATGAGCACCACTACAAACTTGGATGGAGATCTGACAAGTAAACAGGTTGATGCAAAAACATATCGAGGTATGATTGGATCACTCTTCTATCTTACCGCATCTAGGCCAGACATTCAATTTTGTGTATGCATGTGTGCTCGTTTTCAATCTGATCCTAGAGAATCCCACTTAAGTTCTGTCAAGCGTAACTTTCGATACCTTGCTGGAACTCGAGATTTAGGGATTTGGTACCATGCATCTTGTTCTTTTGATCTTGTATCCTATTCAGATGCAGACTATGCTGGATGCAAACTCGATAGGAAAAGCACGAGTGGCTATTGCCAATTTTTGGGAGGATGTTTGATTTCTTGGGCTTCCAAGAAACAACACTCAGTGGCACTATCCACTGCAGAGGTAGAATATGTCGCTGCAGGGAGTTGTGGTACTCAAGTGTTGTGGATCAAACACCAACTCCAAGATTATCAAACTGATCTTGGGTGTGTCCCCATATTGTGTGATAACACAAGTGCCATAAACCTGGCCAAAAATCCTATCCAGCACTCTAGGACCAAACACATAGAAATTAGACACCATTTCTTAAGAGATGAAGTAATTAAAGGAAATTTTAAACTCATATTTGTTGAATCACAATCTCAATTGGCCAATATTTTTACCAAGCCTCTGAACAATGATAGATTCTCTTATCTTAGAAGAGAGCTTGGTTTGTGCAATTATCATCTGGATACTTGATTTGAGTGCCTGACTTATCTTTTGGAATATGAATGATTGAACTTGTCTTGATTTGAAGTGTATCTGTCTTAAACTCAGGGGGAGCTTAGTCGTCTGTGCATGTTATGTCTATCTTTCTTTCAATCAATTGATAATGAATAAAATTTCAGCATGATACTCATGTTATTGGCAGTTATAATTTCATTCATGCATGGTCTGAGGGGGAGTTAGCTTAGGATTAATTTTCTCGGTGACAAAAGGCTGAATAAAGTACAGAGTTGTTACTACTGGTTGGATAAGTGAGTTAACGCAGTGTGGAGATAGGGTTAACGCACCAGACAGATTATTCTTTGAAAACCTAATGTGAAGTATCTCTGGCTGGATGAGTGAGTCGACGCTATGGTTGGATTGCGTTAACGCAGCCCTGGCTTTGCGTCTACGCAGCTATTCCTTCTTGAAGTCTCTTCTCTAAATCTTTTCTTCTTGGAGCCTCCACTTCTTCAGATTCACTCACCTCTTTGATCTATCTCATCACTTTGATTCTCAATTGCATGCTTTTCAAGTTCTAGCCTGAGGGAAAACTTCTTGAGTACTGGGTTACGTAAATGATGTCTTAAATTCAGGGGGAGTTACAGTGAAAATTCCTATTAAGTATGAGATATGTTCTGAATAGCTCTATGAAACGCTAATGATAGGAGATCTATAATTCTTATGATGTTTGAATTCAAGAACTTTTGAACCCAATAATGTACTATGTATGGAATAAAAGCTGAACAATTTAATAAAACCAGGACCTTATCATCTCTCGAACCTTATTGTTCAACAGTAAAGAAACCACTGTGTGTAAGGGAATTTAATATTTGTATTGATAATAAACCCAGAGATTGGTTATAAACGCTGAAGAAATAATCTCTTACACATGTTATAAAATGCAGAGCAATGGTAGCTATTCACTGAGAAACTAGCCATATGCACCAAAGAAGTGCTAAAGAGCAAGTCATGAGGTGCGCCACTATCTCTGTCTTCAAGTGAAAAATAAATCATTACAGAGCAATGGTAACTATTAACTGAGAAACTACCTTCAAGCACCTATGAAGTGCTGATAGGCATGTCATGACGTAAGTTGCCAACTCTGGTCCGTCTATGCAGAATAGTTTGCTATGCTGAGTAACCGGGGACTCGGGTGTCTGATAAACATGTGTACCCGTGTCAAAAGGCTAGCTATACTTGACTGCAAATGAAAACGTAAAAATAAGTTGAACATGCTGCAAATGTGAGAAATAATTAAAACATGTGAGTGTGCTTGATCTGAAGCTCGTTATTCAACTGAGTCTGTTATCAATGCCAGTTAAATTTCTCTCTCTCTGAAAGGCATCTTGAAATTGACAGATATAAGGAACAGAAATGAAAATGGTTCTAGTGTGAAAAGAGTTCCACTTTTTCTCCAGGTAGGTGCCTTTGGTGGTACATGGTTTTTAATTCAATGCTTTAAGATTATTTCTTCTCCTTATCATTAATTGAATTGGAGCCTATTTACACATCTCTCTCATGGGAACTCGATCTGCAACACTTAAAAATCCTTGAATATGAGCATCTCTACTCCCTATCTCAGTATCTTAAGAAATTTCCTTGTACAGATGATTTTCTTGCTACTCTTCTTGCAAATAATCGTTTGTTTCTACTTCACTGCGTCGACGCAGTATCCCTTGGCGTCAACGCAACGATTCGAGTACTATTTCCTTATTTTTCCGGTTCACCGACTTGAACCGGTTGAACCGCTCACGGAAATGGGTTTCGAAGCCTCTTTAAAAGCGTAGCGTGACCACTGCTTGTCTCCATCCCTTTTGAAACCCTTTATCGTTCTATCTTCCGTGCTCTCCAAAACCCTTTCCTGTTTCATTCTTCTTCATCCCGCTGCCATGGCTCCTCCGACATCCACTAACAAGGGGAAGAAGAGGTCAGAGGATCATCCAAGAAGCTCAGCATCGGCCGAAGACCATATGGAGCCCCGCTCCAAAGCTGCTCACGATAAAGGTAAGAGGAAAGAGACGCGTCCATGCGATCCTTGTCCGCCAACCAAAAAGAGAAAGGCATCTGATGTCAGGACAGCAAGGTAAGATTCATCTTCAGGTGCTGCATCGAGACAGAAAGGTGCGGACAGCTCTCTTACCGTCACCGTGGAGGAACCTCTGAAAGTTCTCATTTCCCGATATATTGCTGCTACCGACCATGAAATGCTTGAAGTTTTTCCGCAACTATTTCCTACCTTGGAATATCAGGGGTGGTGGTCTTTCGTTACAACTCATAAGGTATATTACCCCACCCTGGTTAGAGATTTCTACCACAATTTGAAATATGAGCCTCATATTCCAAAACTTACATCAACTGTCAGAAATGTTAGTTTCGAACTAACAAATAAGCTGTTTGCCAGAGCCTGGAAAGTCCCCAAGAATGGGGTTCAGCTACATAGTTTTGAGTTTGATGAACATGATGCCTATGCTCTCCTGACTGACAAATCTAGTGATCCTTCGGATGTAAGGGAAACTTACTTATCCAGTCTCAAAGCAAATCAATTCCCTCCATTGAATAGATTGCTCCACCATGTGTGCACATCAATGATCACACCACAGAGTAGTGGTAGGGAAAGGGTCACTGAGATGCAGAGATTTCTCCTATACTGTATGCTGAAAAGAATACACATTTCCCTGCCTGATGTAGTTATTCAAACTATGGGGTCTTGCTTGAATCAATCCAGAACACTTCCTTATGCTGCTCCATTGATTGCCATTTTTCGAAAAGTTGGAGTAGATTTTGGTTCTGAGAAGAAAATAATCATCCCTCAAGGGAATGTTTACACCATGTCTTACATTCAGAAGTTTATGGGCTTTAAAATCATTGATGGTAAGCTAGTTAGAATTCTTCCCAGTCAGCAAACAGCTCCATTGGAAACAGGTCAGGCATCACGAACAGACACTGCAGATGCCAGTCAAGTGAACAGAACAGAGGTACCAATTCCACCTGTGGTGAGAGAAGAAAGACCAGAAGGTCGTTCAACAAGAGGAGAGCATGAGTTTGAGGAAACTTTTGCTAGATCATCAAGCCCTCAGTTGGAAACTGGGGAACCCAGTGGCTCTGCACCTACAATGGAACCCCTAATGACTGGAGCCATTGGAGTTTATAGAAGAACTTTTCCCACTTCTGATGTAGCTCCACCTCCAGCAACTGTTGAAGAGATGTTCGCACACATGACTATGATGTTGCAGCGTCAGGATGCAAAGATGGACAAGTTAATGGAGTTTACAAATTATCATCTAAACAAACTGACTTCTCGGATTATACAATTTGAAGTTTCCGTCTTATCCGAGTGGCAAAAATTCTTACTCACCAAGATGTTAACTGACCAAGCTACAAGGACTGTCTTACAAAACATATCATCTCTCCTTGACAAGTTATCCACACTGGTGAACGATATGCACAATAATCAAGCTTCATTTTTTCAATCCCTTGCCAAGATTACTGATTTATGTTTTGATGTGAGGATAGCAGTTGAAACCCTCAAAAGTCCTGTCAATGCACTTCCCCAATGCCTCAAAGCCTTGTTAGAAAAGATTGACAAAGTGACTGCAGCACTTAAGTCACTTGGGGACAAGTTTCCAAATAAGGAATCTGTCACAGCTGATCTTTCTTCTACCCTTGACAGTGTACGCACCACTCTAAGTCATCAGCTGGGTGAGCTCTCTCAGGATATCCGAGCCTTACTGGCAAGAGAACAATCAACTTCAGGACAACAGTTTGGCCAGCAACCTCAAGGATCTCAGTTTACTCACGGGCAGTCCTCTCGTAAGCACCTGCAACCTCCTTCCGCCAGAAGATACAATCGTTACTTCCAATCTTTAGATGACTCTGGACAACAGTTTCACATTTACCCCCCCTTCTGATGATGTCAAAGGGGGAGAAGTTTTGAAAGCTAGAATCTAGACTAGAGCTCATTGCATCTGCAAATATGTTGAATGACTAAATGTCTTCCTCTTCTTGGCATCAAATATGTTTACTGACTAAGTGTTTTCTTCTTTCTGTCTGTGCCTATGATGTAAAAATCTGAACCTGAATGAATGACAAAATTGATGCTTTCTTCTGTCACTGAATTAAAATCCTGTTGATCTAAACCTTCTTGTTTGAACGTTTGTCATTTAGATGCAATGGCATTCACCTCATAGTTGCCATCATCAAAAAGGGGGAGATTGTTGTGCCCCTGGTTTTGATGATGATAACAATGAAGTGTGAATGTAGCATTCAACTCAAAAATGTTGATTACAATATTGATTCAGTAATACTTTCATATAATTTCTTTTTGATGCAATAGAGGAACAGGGTCGACGCTGGGAGTTCAATGCGTCCACGCATCAGTTGAAGAAGCCTTCACTGATATCTCTCACAACATTAACTCCACGAAGCAAGCAGCGTCAACTCATCATATTCTGAAGCAGAGATCTTCACAAGTTATTCCACTGCGTCAACGCCACAATAGAGCAGCGTCGACGCAGCAGTTACAAAGGGAGAGCCAATGGCTTACTGAATACTCTGATGCGTCAACGCTTTGATCAAGTAGCGTGAACGCAGCAGTTCAAGCATTCCTTGTTGCAGCCTCTGGAGTACCTTGGCAGCGTCGACGCTGCAGTTCGATGGGTCGACGCTGCAGTTCGATGGATTGCCACAACTGTCTAAAGCGCAACTAATGAGTGGACGCAGTTGCATCTTGCGTCAACGCACTCCGCATGAAACCTGAAGCTAGAAGAAGGATGCGTCAACTCCTTGGAGCAAGAGGGTTGACGCCATCTAATTCCAGTTGCAGAGCACGATAAGTGGATCCCACCTTCAGTCGTCATCTGCCACATCAGCCACAAGCGAATAAGCTTTCGTACCTTCCACCACTCCAGAAGGTTCCCCACGTGAGCAATCATGAGGATAACCAGGAAATCAGGGTGGTGGCCCACCTGCCTCACGTGAATTGTTTTGTGCGCGGGAAGACCACAAAATAGGTTTAGCCGAGAAGAACAAGAGTGAGGCGGACAGCAGAACGTGAGAGGCTCAGAGCAGAACTGGACGAGCGCTGCTGAAAATCAGATCAGAAGATCATCGCGCCACCAAGACTCTTCTACATTCCAGACGGAGGAGATTCAAGGATCGAAGCTCATGCGTATGGAGATGGATCTCTCTGTTGGTGATCTAAATTCGCTGCGTCCAAGTGCTGAAGTTTGATTTCTTATCTTTTAGTTTTCCTATTGTTCTTGAACATTGTACTCCTCTCTTCCACTGGATTTAGTGAAGAGAGGGTGATTCTGATTCAGCGGGTTGTGCTGAGATCAGGGGTGTCAAGGTAGTTCACCTTCAAGCTGTTTGACAGCGGATCTGAGGATTCGTTCCTCGTTGTCTTCTGTTGGGGCAGTCAACAGTGTAGAGGAATTACTTCCTCGGTTTAGCAAAGCTGTAAAGCTCAGCAGGGTTCCTCACTGGTTGAGTGGGGAGGTGGACGTAGGTCTCCACTGGGTGACCGAACCACCTTAAAATTGTGTTCTCTTGTGGTTTGGTCTAATCATTGCAATTTGTTCTTCGCTAGATGCATGATAGGCACACTCTCTGATTGGCTTAGTTCAGTGTTTCAATTAATCATCTAGGTGTGGTGCTTCTGATGCGAATTGCTCAACTATAATTTTTATAAGGTCAACCTATTCACCCCCTCCCCCTCTAGCTTGACCGTCCTCTCGATCCAACAGAATTTGTCTCCATTTCATTGATGGAGTACTTAGTTTCTCAGTGCAGTTCAGTCATTGCTCTGCCAATAGATTTATTCATTTTTTCTATAAATGCTTTTCTTTTTGCTGCCCTTTTAACTTTTCAAAGTGACTTATTCAAAAACAATACATTATCTGAGTTTCTCAACCTAGATTTCATTAAGTCTTTCATTTTCAGATACTGCAAGATCTTATCTATCACAACATGAGAATGAGGTTGAGAGCTATAAACGGTTTTCCACCACCCTATTTTCTGAATACAGTCTTTAAACTCTACAATTTATTAAGATTAAACCATCAGTTCATTCATGAAGAAAACATGATCCTTATAGTAGAAGACATATGATAGTTGCTGCTTAAGATAATGAACTGATTGCAAGACTGTCATCTATTCAGAAAGAGGGAATTGGAATTGAAGTACAGAATCAACTCTTGAGAAATATCAAGAAATGAAAAGACACCAATTGATGTGAATGGATACCACGTGATGCAATTTATGTAATTGCGTCCAAAAGAGACTAGGTGATGAGGGTTTCTATAACCTGAGAAGATTTGAGTGATAGGGGTTTGAAGTTTCAAAGCATACTGATCTGACTCTAACTGAATATCTTGAAGAGATCACCCCTAGACCAGATAGAATCAGACACCCCCTGACAAAATAATGTAGCATGGACAGGCAAACTTGTGCTAAGCCAAAACTCCCCCTATCTATATGCATATTTATTCAAACACTCAGACACGCTTATTCACAAAACACTAGACTCAACATTTAAGAGGTGTAGTGCAATGCATAGACTCTCTTGATTCATGGTACTTGGCAGAGGATAGTCCTCTACACATGGTATGTGATTTCAGACAGACAAAATATGTCCTTCCACCACATATCATTTGATATACCTATGAAATCAAGATGACTCAACTATGACACTGATAGAGCTATGAGCAAATAGGCTTGAAACACAAGACCAATCAGAACATTTATTCAAGAATGAAATCAAGATTATTCATCATGCTGAAATTTACATAAACCTAATTCTCTTCTTAAGAATTTAAATCTTTCATTTCTCAAAGGTTTGGTAAATATGTCAGCAATCTGTTTTTCAATTTCAACAAAATCCAGTTCAATTTCATTCTTGCTTACTTCATCTCTAAGAAAATGGTGTGTAATTTCTATGTGCTTAGTCCTAGAGTGATGAACATGATTTTTAGTCAAACATATAACACTAGTATTATCACATAAAATTGGAATACATCCTAATTTTATCTGATAATTAGTGAGTTGGTGCTTGATCTTGAGTACTTGGGTTGCACAATTCCATGTTGCGACATATTTTGCCTCAACAGTGGATAGAGCAACAGTGTGTTGCTTCTTGGATGTCCAAGACACTAGACAACCACCTAAGAACTGGTAGTACCCACTATTGCTTTTCCTATCAATCCGACACCCATCATAATCTGCATCAGTGTAAGCTATTAAGTCTAGCTCACACCTAGTAGGATACCAAAGACCAAGTTCTTGGGTGCCTGTCAGATATCGAAAAATCCTCTTAACATCACTAAGATGTGACTCTTCAAGACTAGCCCGAAATCTAGCACATAAACACACAACAAATTGTATATCAGGCCTAGATGCAGTAAGATAAAGAAGGGATCCGATCATACCTCTATACATCTTGGTGTCAACCAATTTACCCTTTGGGTCATCATCAAGGCTAGTTGATGTACCCATTGGTGCTATTATCTCCTTGAGGTTTTCCAGTTTGAACTTCTTCAGTAGATCCCTTATATACTTGGATTGAGTAATGAAAGTTCCTTCTTTAGTCTGTGTCACCTGCAGTCCAAGAAATAATTTTAGCTCACCCATAGAGCTCATTTCAAATTCATGTGTCATTAAATCAGAAAATTCTCTACACATTCTCGGGTTAGTTGAACCAAAAACTATATCATTCACATATTTTTGAAAATTGAGAATGTCTGGATGACATACCTTTGTGAATAAAGTTTGGTCAATTTCACCTCTTGTGAACTTCTTGTCTGAAAGAAACTTACTGAGCCTGTCATACTAAGCTCTAGGAGCTTGTTTCAGTCCATATAGAGCTTTATTCAACATATAAACATGATTCAAAAAATATATGCATTCAAAACCAGGAGTCTGTCTTACAAAGACATCCTCTTTTATTTCTCCATTCAGAAATGCAGATTTCACATCCATCTGCTGAAGGATGATTTCTAATGAGCATGCAAAAGCTAGAAGAATTCTAATGGCCTCTAACCTAGCTACAGGGGCAAATGACTCTTCAAAGTCAATACCATACTCTTGATTGTACCCCTAAGCTACCAATCTTGCCTTATTCCTAACAACATTGCCCTGTTTATCGATTTTATTTCTAAAAACCCATTTAGTCCCAATGACAGTCCCATGATCGGGAGATGGAACTAGGTGCCTGATGGGGACATTTCTGACCCTTATACATTTTTCGAGGCTCCTGATGTTCGCTGGCATTACTCCATGGTGTCCGTCACATTTTTCTGAGTTGAGTCATGTAATTTTCATATTTATTTGAGTCTTAAACTATGTAATTTTCCTTTTATTGAAGTCCAGTAACAATGTTAGGTAGTCATTTACCCAAGTTAAGTGCCATTAGGTTGATTAAGTTGGATAATGGTCCCAATTTAGTGGGCTAGGCCCAGGGGTGCCCCCCTTCCCCTTGGTTTATTGTCATTAGTCCAAAAGTCAGGGACTTGATGTAAATTGTGGGATCCCTATAAATAGGACCCCATTCTCTCCATTTGAGGTTAATGAAGAATGAATATTTGAGAGTTTTCAGATTCCAGTTTAAATCTTTCTTTTAGTGAGAAGCCATTAGAGTGGAGTGAGAAGCTCCCCCTATCCCCTCTCTCTCTCTCCCCCTCTCTCTCTAAGGCACCATTTTCTCTCTCCTCCATTTTCTCTCTCTAAAACCTACACCCCCTTCTCTCTCCTCACCCCTCCACATCACCCTCCACCTCATCCATCACCCTCCACCTCATCTAGAGGCCCTTCACCTCCCTAGAGAACATTAACTTCACCCATTACTCCCTCCCCTTCCAAAGCAACCTTTCCCCTTCCCAACACACCCTTTCATTCTCCCAAGCCACCCTTCCGCCATCCCAAGAGAGAATCCCTCTCCCCAACACACCCTTTCACTCCCCAACACAACCCTTCCCATCTCCAAGGCCTCCCATTAACCACCCCCATTAATCCAAATTCAAACATTGGAGAGAGGTCTCCCTCTCCCTCTCCCTCCCAACCCCAAATTCGTAGCTCCTCCTCCCACCACCTGCTAGACCCCCTTCCAGCACCCATTCTCCCCCTCTCTCACCTTGGTTTGCCCCCTCCCAGACCCCCTAATAGCCAGGGGTCGCCCCCACACCCTTCCACCCCATTTCCCCTTCCATCTACCCCATTCCCCATCACCGATCTCCACCATGTTCATGCATGTTCACAGACAGCAGTAAGGGTCAAAGTTGTAGACGCTGCCACATCTTCCCCGAGCATCTTCTGGTGGGGTATTCTATATTACTGGAAAGCTCTTCGAAGCAGCTTTCCAGGCGTGGTGGTCTTGCCATCATTCGACTTCAGGGCTGTTCGGAGGAGTCTTCTTCGTCAGACTGCGTAATCCCTCCCAGGCAGACTACCAGTAGTGGCTTGCAGAGGCTCCCACGGCCTGAGTTATGAGATTCTTGGAGCACCGTTTAGCTGAGGGCTTCTCCTTTCACCCCATTTCCCCTTCCATCTACCCCATTCCCCATCACCGATCTCCACCATGTTCATGCATGTTCGTAGATAGCAGTAAGGGTCCAAGTTGCAGACGCTGTCACATCTTCCTCGAGCATCTTCTAGTGGGGTATCCTATATTACTAGAAAGCTTTTCGAAGCAACTTCCTAGGCGTGGTGGTCTTTCCATCATTCGACTTCGGGGCTGTTCGGAGGAGTCTTCTTCGTCAGACTGTGCAATCCCTCCCAGGCAGACTACCAGCAGTGGCTTGCAGAGGCTCCCACGGCCTGAGTTATGAGATTCTTGGGGCACCGTTTAGCTGAGGGCTTCTCCTTCAAGTCCCCTTCCATCTCTAAGAAGCAGAGCAATTTCTGGACCCCGGAGTCAAGAGTTCCAGATTTTCTGCCCAAGGTCCGCAAGGTCAGCTCCTCCAGAGCCTAGTCCGACACCCTTCCACTGTTCCTATCTTCGCGGTCAGATCTGACCTCCGACGATGTCCCCGATGGTCTGCGTTCAAAGAAGACTTGACCACAATCGTAGCAGTTCTAGTCCTGTATCAATCGGACCCTAGGAGTGCTCGTGGCGCCCTCGTCTTCCTGCAATAGCACTCTAGGAGCAGTCTGAGCCATAGCAGCTCGGTCCTGTTCCAGACCCTGCCCCAGCTACTACTGACGTCAGGAAATTCCCCAAAAAATTTGACCTCCTCCTGGGCCAACCCAAGAAGTTTTGGCACCGGTTATGGCCGCATCTAAGATCGGCGGAGCCTGTGGCGGCGCCATCATCGACTGTCTATCAGGTTATTTCAGAAGCTAGCAGAACCGGCGGAGTTCGACAATTTGGCTCCTAACTTAACTCCCCCACCCTGCCTGGCAGGCTTAAAGCCCCTCCCTACGGGAGGTAGTATTTTCATGTAATTCTACAATCCCCCACCCCTAGTCCACCCCTCCTACATGAGGAGTAGTGTTTGTTAACTAATTTCCAGGTTGAAGCTTCTTCGACGTGGCGTGCGGGTAAGCCCATGATTCCTCGTTCATCCTCGTCTTCGACCTAGATCGATGTCTTCACACCAATCAGGTGAGCCTCGGTTACCCCCTTGCTGGTCTTTCCTTTGCTGGTTTAGTATTGCCGCAAGTGCCATCGATCGGTGAATTGAGTGCCTGATCCTGAATTGCTATTACATGAATGACTACCGCGGGTGGGTTATGAGAGAGCCAATACATCCCACGCCGTCGGCGTGCTGGCTGCCCATGAAGTTGGACATCCCTGGACCCTTAGGGGATTCACCATTAGCTAGCCAATCCCCGGAACAGCGAGGTCCTGCCCTGGACCCTCACCACCATCACCGGGTTGCCTACGGGCACGCGAGTGTGCTTAGCGGGTGAGTCCGCTCGAGTGAAATTGCCGGTCTGTGAATCTTGTTTACTTGCTAGGTCCGAGGGATCGTTAGATTAGTTGCTGCATTCCTAAGGCTTCATCATACCCATTGTGGTATCTTCATCAAAGTGGTATATCAAAAGACGTCGCCGGAAGGTCCGGTCATGCCGGTCTGGAAAGCGGCCTTTCTTGCGTGAGGGGACTTCCGAGTCAAACCTCCGCCTTGTACCACTTGGTGCTTAGGGTTTCCACCTCCTTCCTAGGTCATGTCACATCAGTGCCATACCTTGTTCCTATCAAATTAATTTAATTCCTTGTGCATGACATTGATCCAATGCACGTCACTAAGGGCACTGTCTATGTTTTTGGGTTCTATGTGTGATACTAATGCAAAGGAATTTAATTCATTTTGAGCTCTGAGATAAGATCTGGTCCTCGGGGGTTCGTGCAAATTACCAATTATGTTATCTATAGGATGATCTCTAAGAAATATGACATTCATAATTTGATTACCTTGAACCCCATTTACCTCCCCCTGAGAACCAGGCTCCTCTGCATCATTATCTTCAGATTGATCTACAAGATCTTCATCTTTTAGAATTTCTCCATTATTCTGTTCCCTGCACAAACCATTTTCAATCTTAGTCATTGTTTCATCAAAGACCACATGTGGGGGATTCTTCTACTGTCTTAGAGTTTAAATTGTATACCCTATAGGCTCTAGATGTTTCTGAATATTCTAGAAAGATTCCGGGATCACTTTTGGGTTCAAATTTATCAAGGTCTCTTTTAGCATTAACATGCATAAAACACTTTCAACCGAAGACCTTAAAATAAGCTAGTGAAGGTTTCTTACCCTTGAGAATTTCATAAGGAGTTTTCTGGATAAATGACCTTACCATAGCTCTGTTGACTACATGGCATGCAGTGTTGACTGCCTCAGCCCAAAATTTCCTTGGTAGGTTACCTTCCACCAGCAATGTTCGAGCCATCTCCACAAGGGTCCGGTTCCTCCTCTCTACTACGCCATTTTGTTCTGGAGTCCTTGGAGAGGAAAACCTGTGGGTTATACCATTATCCCTGCAGAAGTCATCAAACTATGAGTTATCAAATGCACCACCATGATCAGACAATATATTCTGAATAGAATTGTCATTATTCTATTTTATTTTTAAATAGAACTTCTGAAATTCATTAAATGCTTCATGTTTGTGTGTGAGAAAAAGCACCCAAGTAAACCTAAAGAAGTCATCAACTAACACGAAACCATATCTTCTATTTCTTAAACTAGCTGATCTAGTGGGTCCAAAAAGATCCATATGAATCAGCTCATATGGTTTAGAAGATAGGTTTTCTGTTCGAGACTTGAATGACTTCCTAGTCTGTTTTGACTGAGTGGATGCCTCACATACAACATTATCAATCCTAAAAGATATTTCAGGAAGTCCTCTAACCATTGAATGGTTATTCAGTTTGTGTAGCATTGTATAACTAGCATGACCTAGTCTACGATGCCAAAGATAGGCTAGGTCATCCTTGTTAGCAGTAAGGCACAGGTTTGAATGAGCAACATCATCTAGGTCAACTAGGTAAATGTTATTGACTCTTTTACCAGAAAATTTAACATTATCAGAATTAGGCTCATAAATGTTACAACCAGTAGAGTCAAAAACTACCCTATGACCTTTATCACAAAGCTGGCTAATACTTAACAAGTTATATGCAAGACCTTCTACCAGCATAACTTCATCAATACAACAGGTAGATCACTTACCTACCTTTCTTGATCCGACAATCTTACCCTTGGTGTTACCTTCGAAGGTGACAAGGCCTCCATTCTTTTCAACCAGCATACAAAATTTGGCCCTGTCCCCCATCATATGCCTGGAGCAGCCACTATCCAAGTACCACAGATTTTGCTTGGCTGCCAGGCATACCTGCATCAAGGATCAAGTAGAAAAGTTTGGAACCCAAAAATGTTTGGGCCCCAAAACAACAGAAACATCATCAAAATAAGATAGCAAACATTTAGGTATCCACATTTGTGTTGGAACATATTACTTTGTGGACTTGTTTGTTTTCTTTTTATTGTTGCCCTTTTTGTTGTCATTAATGATATGGACAACATTGGGTGAAGTGTACCTTGGGTTGGTCCTAGGCTGACCATAGGAAGTGTGTTTCTTTGGGTTCCATGTCCTGGATTGCCCAAACCAATTTCTAACCTGAGGTCTATTCTTCTGAGTGGGATTTGAATGGTATGTAGACCTTCCATAAACTCTATCCTTTTCAGACCTACTGAACTGATATGGCTGTGCAAAATGGTATGTATGGTAGGTCTGATCTCTGGGATAGTTTCTATTACTCTCTGATCTCCCGACAGTAGTGAGTCCACCTGGAATATGCAAGGGAGTGGTTTGTATTTTCCAGTTACCTTTCTGTGGAGACCTACTGGAGTTATTCTGGGGTTTTGATATAACAGGCAGTTTACCGCTATACTTGTGTCTGCCGTGAGGTGTAGACTTGTATGTGCGTGAACTACTGGACACCTCCACTTTTTGTTTGCCCTTGTTCTGAGCGTTGGGCTTTTTCTGATTAGCAATTTTTATAAAAAGTTTTTCAGCATTGTTTCCACTAAACATTGAAATAAGAGGGGTGTTCTTTCCTTTTTCTGCTACAAATGAACCAGTTTTGAATTCAAAGCTTCTTTTAGCAGTGGGATTAAAACCAAGACCCTCTTTTCTGAAATTCACCCTTGTTCCCAAAAGAGCATTTAAGTTTTCAGTACCTTGGGTCATGTTCTCAATGGTTTTCTATTTATCCTCATTTTCTTTTTCAAGATATTCTATTGATTTCTTCAACTCAACATTGACATTCAACACAGCTTCATACTTTTCATTAACAATTTTCATACCATTTTCACAACTTTGAAATTTCAGCTTCAAGTCATCAATCACATTTTTCAGCATGTCATTTTCCTTCCTAGCATCAATTAAAATGGATTTCATCTCATCAAGTTCAGCAATAGATTGTTTTAGACAGTTATTTTCTGTTTCAAGATATGCAATTCTTTCAGACACGGTGGTATCATTAACAAGAGAATTGACTTTTCTTTTTAACTGTCTATTTTCTCTTCTAATATCATCAGCTTTATCTAATAATTCACCGTAAGCATCTTCCCAATCAATAAGAGTGTAATTTTCAAAGGAAGATGTTACCTCATCATTTTCTTCTTCTCTGTCGCAGTCCCTGGCCATCAGGCATACTTGACTCCCTTCTCCTTCACTCTCCGAGGTACAACTGAGATTGCCCTCATCCTCATCACTCAAGGTACTAATCATAGCTTTACCTTTCGTGTTTCTCTTCTTTCCTTTTTCCTTCAGTTTCTGGAACTCCAGGCATTCTACCTTCATGTGGCCAGCTTTCCTGTAGTGATAGCAAACAGTGGTGCCAGTCTTTTTGGCATGATTAGTTTTATACATTGTCTGTCTTCTGTCACTGTGATGTCTTCTTCCAAAGTTTCTTCCCTCTTTTCTCAGAAACCTTCTGAATTGTCGAGTCAGCATAGCGAGCTGATCTGCTTCAATCTCTGACCCTGAGGAGCTGTGATCGCTGGATGACCCACTTTTACAGGAGTTGGCCTTCAATGCAATGGGTCTCTTCCTCTTCTCCAACTCATCTGCCTTTGGCAACTTCATCTCATATGTCATGAGTGAACCAATTTGTGGCACCCCCAATAAAGCAATATAGGAATTAAACTTCTTCCTAAAGAATCTTACATGAAGGCCTTATATAAAGAACCCAACCTTATGAGGACTACTATATAAATGTGCAAGACAACATCATTTTATGCCAACACATGGGTAGTACGTAAGTGGGGTTTCCTTTTCCAACACAAAGGGAATGGGCGCCCCTTTACAAGGGCGCCATTCACCAAAATGAAGTCACCACAAAAGGCGTCATTTCCCTTGCGGCCACCTGTAGATATATTTCTCCTCCCGTCCGTTCTTTAATGCCTTCCCATGTCTATCTTACCACATCCAACATGGGAAATGAATGAAGACAGAGGGAAAGGGAGGAATAAAAACATGTGATCACCACCAAGGTGCCGAACGTGATGGACACACCGTACCTTGGAAAGAGGGAGAAGTACTCACCTGGGGTGCAGCGCTGCAAAGATGTACGGCTTAGGATGAACCGCCTATAATGATGCACGGTCTCACGACAGACCGTCTAAGAACGCTGCAGAGGACGCGGGATGAAGCACTCCTGACAGGTGAACGATTCTATCACAACCGTAGGAAGAAGAAGGATGGTCCAGGTTGCACTGCACGTCTCCTTGAACGGATGGGAGAGAACCGCGCAAGACCACCACGCCAGAAGTTGCAAAAGAGTCCAACCTCCACCCTTTCCGACCGGCCAGAAAGGATGGGCCTCACGTTAGTGTACTACTGACCTGCAAAACAAAGTGTAGAACACCAGGAAAAACCCAAGTTGGAAACGTGGAGTGTAGCAAATGCTCGAATGAAGGGAAATGAACATAAGTATTTGAATGGGGGATACCTGGGGGGTTTTTAAACCCCTAGGGCGTCAGAAAGCATGGGAGGGTGTGTGCATGACAGTGCAAACAATGAAAACGTGGGAGAATGGATGTGTAGAAACAAACATGCAATGAGAAGAAATGAGACCATCAAATGCAAAAAGACTCAAGACTAGGACTACTCCCTGAACCGGAGGCCTATATGGACGTAGAAGGCCTCCCTCCTTGGTTCTAGGTCGCTCAAGAATTCAACAGGGCTTCGCAGTCGACCAAAATCTCCCCCCCCCCTCTTCAAACCTGGCCTCTAGGGTCTATTTATAGAGCACCTAAAGCCCTAGCTCGAAATTAGGGTTTAGAAGCATTTTCAGGTCGAGATTATTAAACAAAAGATGAAGATAATTCCATTATCTTTCATCTGGAAGAAATGGCACTCGAAATGGATGAGGATTCGCGGAGAAATCATCGGATGAAGTTTGGGATAAATCCATGAGGAGAGAGAGAAAATCTGTTGAATCTTCAGCAATCGAGCAGATGAACGGTCTAACGATAGATCACACAGCCATATGGGCGGCCCTTTATGGGCCGTCTAACCTCGTCGGTGGAAATTCATCAATTCATAAAATAATCCAAATTATCCACTGAACTGGCCGAATAGTTCACCGCTGGACTCTCATAAATGCACGGCTATGATGAGACCGTTCAAAGGTAGAGCGGCCAAAGAACAACCGTTCTAGCCTTGTCGGTGATAAATAGATTAATTGGGTAATTATCTGAGAAAGCCACCAAGCGTGGGACTCTGAGAGACGAGCGGCTATTATCCGTCCGTCTATCATACTGAATGGCTAGTGGAAGACCGCATAAATGATTGTCGATGGAAATTCAGAAAATTAATCAAAATTTCCATGAATGTATGGACGGCCCATAGACAACCGCACACTGATTGAGCGGCCAGGGATGAACCATACATGTACATGGGCGCTTGAAGCTCATAGAAAAGCTCAATCAACCAAAACCAAGGCCCATTAATCCCAGAATTGAAACAAACCTAGCCAGGGAGAAAGGTTACCCATAAAACTGACCCAGAACGTGCCTGAAAATAGCCCCAACGAGTGATGGACAACTCGAGGCATCAACAAATGGGAGTAAGGGGAACGACTCAACTCATCGGCAAAAAATGGGTGTCAATAGATGCCCCTCCTTAATGTCCTCTTTGCAGGGGAGCGAGCGGAGGTGAAGCGAAAGTGACATGGAACATGGAGATGAAGCGGAAATGCAACGGAGTGGACTGGAAAGCGGGCGTTAAGGTAAAACGACACCCATTTTTTACCAACAAGCGACAGGAATTTTCCGGAAAACTCTAAACCAAACGCAAGGAATGATAAAATCAAAAGCGACACCAGTCTGGAGGAACTAAACTAAACGAAATGAAACAAATCGATAAGACCAACCTCATGGGGGACACAATCCTGTGGTCCAATGAGGAGGCCAAAAGCAGGCAGCAAAAGTAAAGGAAACAGGCTAAAGCTCCAGACGGGGACCTCTTAATCAACCTAACCAAGCGAATTGACCAAAGAGAACCTTCCAACTCAGAGTGGAACTAGTTCCTCTTACTCAAACACTGAATTCACAGCTAACCATCGCTGGTGGGACATTCTACAGGCAAACCATGGGGCATGAATGCTCAAAAAGATGCGTATGATGCATGCTGGGCTAAAATAAAAGAAATCGTTAAAATAAATGCAAAGAAAGATTAAAATATAAAACACTCAAGAATAATATTGCTAAGCTGGGAAAATCAGAGTCAAGATACCATCTGCAACCACAGCGTGCAGGATAGAACCATCCTCCCCAGGCTTTCCCAACCTAACGGCTTATCCGAAGATTAAACGCGTGAACCTAGATCATCATCATTTTTGTTAAAGGGGAACATCAGATCCTAGAACACGCGAATAACCAACTGGTTCTCAAGATAATATAACACAATACCATATAGTAATGTAATAAGGGTGATAAGGTTAGAAGGTCGTACCTGACTTACCCCTACAGGTGAAACGGCAAGTGAGAGGTTGATGCTGCACATGAGATTGTTAGCAAGATTCTCAATGATATCACGAAATACCTAGAATTCATCAATTGAATATCAAGAAATAAGAGAAAGATCATTTCTTCAGACATGCACGGTCAAGCATAAACCGCCCAAATGGAAGAATGGCTAGATATTAGCCGTCTAAATAGCTAGAATTCAAACCGACTTAATCAGCATACCGTTGGAGACGAACGGTTATATCCAAACCGCTCAAATGAAGGAAGGTCTATCGTTAGACCATATAACCTCTGCAACTTCGAAAGGCTAAAACCCTTCGCCTCCCTCCCTCCACCGTAACCGACTGTGGGAGGGAAAACGAAGGGAGGCAACCCAAACACAACCCCCACTCTCCCCTTGATCCCTCTCATTCTTAATCTCTCTCACTCTCCCATTCATTGATGAGGACCAAACACCAAGCTCAATGCCCCACTATAGTCGGCGAGGAGAAAGAGATATTGCCTCCGCCACCGGCGGATGCGGCCGTGGAGGTGCCCGTCGCGGCCGCGCAGGCTGCCGTTGTGGAGGAGGAGACCACGGCGGTCGCCGTGCCCGAACCTGAGGAAGAGGCCACCGTGACCGGAGAAGAAGTGGAGGAAGGAGGAGATGCCACCGCGCCACTGGCGGCGGCGGCGAGGGCTAAGCCGGCCCGCTACCCCGAGGTAGGCCTTCCCCCCTTTTTAGCCATTTTTCTTTAATTTTAATGTATGCATGTTAGTTCTAGGAGTTTTAAGGGGAATAGGGTGCTTAGGGAGCCGGTCTGGTGGCCCGTGGAGCGCCATCACCGGCGGGGGAAGCCCTCACCGTCGTTGGAGAAGACGACGGTCGAGCGGTTCAAAAAAGACCGTACAAACCATAACACACGGCTCACATAGAGCAGCCCAAAACCCACACGGCCTAGGGGTGGCCGTACAACGCTAGAACCGAAACAAAGAAAGACGGTGAGAGGTTCACCGTACAAACGACGAATAGGCCACATTGGTCCGTTCATCACCTTGCCAGCCCAGAACAATACGGTCCTCATCAGACCGCCCTGCCTCCAAACGGCTCAGGAGTGGCCGCCTAAATCCAAAAAACCAGGGAAAAAATAGTGAATGATAAACCGTTCTACATAAGGACGGCCAATGCTGGCCCGTTCAAACAAGGAACCTCAGGACTAGAACGGCCCATATGAAACCGTTTAGGAGGAAGAGTGGTCCAAAGGAGACCGTCCTTCTGACAGAGAGTTGAGCCTTGATTGTTTTTATTTATTTATGAAATGAATGTTGGGATCGGTGCGATGGATTCAGAGGGGGGTGAATGAATCTCCCCTTTAAAAATTTCTCCCAAATAAAATCTATAACAATCAGAGACGCGGAATTAAAGCAAAATGGAGCCTCGATAGACTTGGGTCCTCACTTCAAACAACGAGAAATAGATCAGATGAATTAACCTCTAGATCTACCCTATGCAAGCTATGCAAGCTACATAGACTACTCAGTTTATCTAAACAAATTGGTTCTCATGGAACCGGAATCAAGTGTTTAGTGTGCAAACCAAATTTCCACTAGACTGAAGAAACAGATCGGCCTAAGCATGCATCTAGCGAAACACAATAGGCAATCAAACCACTACACAGAAGATTTTTAAGGTGGTTCAGTCCTCCAGACCTACGTCCACCCCACACTCAAACCAGAGTGTGGATTCCGCTGCCAAACAGCTTGAAAACCGCTGGGTGACACAGCTTGCCTACAAACCGCTGACTAACAGCTTGACCGCTGGGCATTACAGCTTCGCCATCCGCTGGGGCTTACAGCTTAACCCGTCCAGAGGATACCACACCTCTGCAACCGCTGGGGACTACAGCTTAACCCGTCCAGAGGAATCCTCCTCTGCCCGCTGAGCAACACAACTTGCTCTGCTGACAAACTGCTTGAAACAAAGGTAAAAAGAAAAACAAAATATGGAAAGGATAGAGCAACAGAAAGCTATAGACGATAAAACACAAAGTGGCTCTCAAAGCGCTGAATGGCCTGGATTTGATCCACGGTCCAGTAGAGACAAAGCTTCAGATGACTCTCTCCTTCTTCTTCTAAACTCTCGATCTCTCTTTCTTCTTCTTCTTCTTCTTTACTGCTCACTCTTTCTTTTTCGAACACTCTCCTCCTCTACTCTTCTTCTGCTCTCTCTAATTTTCTTCTTCTTCTGTCGGAGAGATGACTTCTTGATTGCAGGAAACAGAGTATTTATCCTCTATCTGATGGAGATTACGTAGTCTTGCCCTAGGCGTGTGGAGGGAGCGCTCCAACTTAGAAGCTTTAGGAGACACTCGCCACTTGTCAGAATATGGATGAGTACGAGTCCACGTGGCAGCATCTTGGAATGAGGATTGTTATTGGATCACGTGCCTTTCTTAAACTCCTCGAGCAGATATCCTGCCAATGTCAGACTTAATATTTGTTAGAAGCAATATGAGGATAGTAGAAAGATGCACATAGTTGGTTCGAGAATGTATAGACTTGCTAAGTCATCAAGGCAACCGTGTGTAGACTTGATATTCATGCACGAACTTTATGTATGTATGAAACAAGAGATGCACAGACATGCCACAAAAGAATGTATAGACTTTGTGTGCACTGTACAAGAGATGCACAGACATGCCATCGAAGAATGTATAGACTTGATGCATATAATGCATATGCATATAAGAAAGTATGTATAATGAAGATGAATGCACGGACATGCCTTCGAGACATGTACAGACTTGATGCATATAATGCAGTATGCATATAAGAAAGTATGTATAATGAAGATGAATGCATGGACATGCCACCAGAGAATATACAGACCTTGTGTGCATGAAGCAAAAAGATGCATCGACTTGCTACTGAAGAATGTACATACTTTGTTTAGAAAGATGCACACATGCACTGAGTTAGTCGCGCGCAGCAATAAAAGTTGTACAGACTTGAGTTCATGCTGCAACAGGAGTTGCACAAACTTGGTGACTAAGTATGCACTGACTTTGTGTATGCATGAAATCAAAAAGAATGTGCAGACTTGATGGCGTGTAATGCAGTATGCATATAGGAAAGTATGCACATTAAAAGAGGAATGCTCAGGCATGCCACCGAGAAGTGTACAAACTTTTGTGTGCATGGAACAAGACAATGCACCAAGTAGCTGTGCCTAGAGTTTAAACATGAATGCATAATGCACAGACCCAATGAAACTATGCACGAACTTAACTGCTTGTATCAACAAGGTTTGTACAGACTTGTGTTCTTGCAGCACCAAGAGTTACACGGACTATGTGTATGCGTGAAGCACAACGATGCAAAAAGATGCACTGACTATGTTTATGCGTGAAGCACAACGATGCAAAAAGATGCACTGGCTATGTACATGCATGAAGAACACGGACTGTACTGACTTAGCTGCGAACTAAGCTAATGGATGAATAGTGCTTGCACTTACTTGGTCGAGTGTACTGACTTGGTCGAGTGAAACAACAGAGGTTGTACAGACCTGATGGCATGCAGCGATGTATAGACCCGATAGATGCAATGTACAAAGTATGCACAGACTATGTATACTGAAAAATGAAACTATGCATTGAACCATGTATGTAGAGATTGCATGCAGAACATCTATATATTCTAATCTCACATGACTCATAGTGTTTGCTATCATCAAAACTACACAATATCATCAAGGCACAAGGGGCACAACAATAAAATGCCTAAATAAATTACTAAATGCATTAAAATGAATGAATGAAATGCAGGGAAAGCGCAGGACCCGCACCTCGTGGCTGCAGGTCCAAGCGGTGTACTTGGCACTGTCGGACTTTCAGCAGGAGCGGTTGGCTGCCATGGGGTTCGCCCCGTTTTTGAGCATTGAGGTGTGTCGGTTCGACACGGCTTTGCTCTATGCCTTGCACGACCGCTGGGACCCAGTGAGTCGTACGTTCCTCTTCCGGTGGGGGCATATGGTCCCCATGCTGGAGGATGTGGCTAGACTCGCTGGCCTTCAAGTGCACGGGCTATCGGTTAGCGGGACCACTTTTCCCGACTACCGGGTGATGGCTCGGGGGCTGCTGGGCTTAGAGCTGCGGCGCCCCGAGAGGTAGTCGACCCTCCTACCTCGGGCTAGTCTCCAGGACAGCCTGGGATTACGACGGGCGGGAGTTGCAGTTGGTGAGTGGCCGGAGGAGCACCTGCAGCGGCTGGTGGAGCTGGCGCGACCGAGGGTAGCTGTGGGGCCGGGAGCAGAGGCGGACAGAGTGCTACGGCGATTCCTGATGCTGATGTTCAGGCGACTCCTCTTCTCCACCAGGGCAGACGTGATGAGCTGCCAATTCCTGCCTTTCCTCGAGGAGCTCAGCCACATAGGCGACTACGCATGGGGAGCAGTAGTCCTCGCATTCTTGTTTGACACGCTGAGTTCAACGGCCCATCGGATGATGCTCGGGGGCTTCTCCCCCTTACTCCAGGTACGACCCCTATCCTAGACCTAATTATGCAACTCTATGTGCTTCCTAAATGCTGGCACGATGCTGTGATGCAAGTGTGGGCCTACGTACACCTACGTGGGTTAGGCAGAGGGGAGGAGACCCGTCCTGGGCTCCTGCCGATTGCACGGAGGTGGACAGCACCTCGAGAGACTGCAGCCTTGAGACGACAGGTCCGAGAGTTGCCGGATGATCTGCACGCTCTACCGTTTGCCTCGGCAAGCTTCTAAACTTAGACTCCTTTAATTAAATACAATTCTTATATGATGATGATGTTGATGCGACTTTCTATTTCTTGCAGGTACGGTGGACACCTTACATAGAGGAGGGCCAGGAGGGTCAGCCTTGGGTGGTTGGCGCCCTCGCTTTTGTAGGACGAGACGTGTGGCTTCACTGCGTGAATGTTGTGGAGCCACTGCACTATAGATTGGCGATGGGTCCATCAGCCCGCGGTGGAGTTCCCGGTGCCTGAGAAGGCGGGGGAGCGCGTGACGAGGACCACTCGGGGCCTGGTGGCAGCATTTGATTGGACGGCGAGGAATGCTACGCAGGTGGTCGACTGGACAGCTCTTGGGTGAGTGGTGACCGCGCGAGCAGAGAGCGACTTAGCGTACTACACCGCGTACGCTAGACACTACCGGGACCAGGTGTTCCAGGGTGCCCATCGACTGGTACGACTTCTAAACTCAAACTCTACTTATTATGCTTATGATTTCTATATGATGATGCACTGACACTTGAACTTCTAAATGCAGATTGACCATGAGGGACGACTGGCGGAGTTGCAGGGGCTCCTGCACTCCACCATCAGGGAGCGGGACGAGGCCCGATAGGCCCTGGCCTTACTGGTGAGTTTTCTAAACCCTAAAATCTCTAAATTATGCAAATGCTTATGATTATGACTATGTATGTGACTGACCTGGAGTTTTGGATGCAGCGTGCCGAGGGGGCCCAGCGACAGGGGGCCGATGCTCCTTCTTCTTCTTCTACCCAGACTCCTGCAGATCGGGCCGAGCAGGAGGCCAACTTCACTCGGATGGTAGCGTGGGCCAAGGCGGTCGAGGTGGCCCTCACCGAGAGGGTACGCAAGATCACTACATTTTCCCTTGTTGTTTATGCTTATGAAATGTATGAAATGCATTTGACTGACTATGATATGTGCATGCAGACATCCGAGCTGACCCGTCTTAGAGCATAGCTAGAGCAGAGCTGGGCAGCGGCTAGGGAGGAGGTGGCCCGTGCACAGGAGGAGGCAGCACAGAGCCGACCGGCCGACACCCTCGAGACGGCCCTCCTGCGAGCGGAGCTAGAGCGACTCCGAGCTGGAGTGGAGGAGCTAGTGCGGGTCCGAGCGAAGCGGGATCAGGCTCTGATCGAGGCGTCCGGGCTGAGTGGAGAGCTGCGGGCCTATAAGGAGATGAGCCGGCGATCACGCAGCGGGACCCCGAGCGGCAGCCACAGCACACACGGCTCTGTGAGGAGTTACTCCACGGGTTCCTCTGGTCACCGGAGGAACGAGGAGGACAAGTAGTGCCGGCGACGTCAGCGTGACGATACGACTTCAACGATGCCTCCACCAAAGAGGCACGGGGGCGGTGGAGACAGTGACGGGGGCCAGGGAGAGGGACAGTCCTGACTTTTGTACTCAGGGCCCGACTTTTGTACATGATATGATATGACAGTGATTTGCCTTTCTTTGTTTTGATTTTGTGGATGTATGAAATGTATGTATGCATACAAATGACAGACATTGACTATGACTACGACACGAGTGAGACAGACACGGGTGAGAGAGAGAGAGACGGCACAAGTGAGCGACAGAGTGAGAGAGAGACGACACGAGTGAGCGAGAGAGAGCTGAGTGTGAGTGAGAAAGAGACGACACGAGTGAGCGAGAGAGAGCCGAGTGTGAGTGAGAGAGAGACGACACGAGAGTGAGAAGAGGGACGCCAAATGAGTGAGATGAGGGACGCCAAATGAGTGGGATGAGGGACGCCAAATGAGTGAGAAGAGTGACGCCAACTGAGTGGGATGAGGGACGCCAACTGAGTGAGAAGAGGGACGGACACGACTACTAGCGACATAGGTGTACAACTGGTTGAATGAAGGCTTCAGATGAGTAGAACGGTTCCCAGTGGGCCGCCGAAGGAGACATACGGTCACTCTTTAGACCGTACTAAAGGAAGATAAATGGTCCTCTGACCGTCGTCCAGAAAGTAGAACGGCTTATAATCAGCCGCTCGATAACAAGAACGGTCTGTCTAAGGCCGCTCAAACTTCAGCGGTCGAATTCACTGGAAGATGTTAAACGGTCTCTCTAAGACCGCTCAATAGGATAGACGGTCTATCGTGAGACCGTCCAAATGGGCGTCCTGCGAATTTGAAAGGGACTCTACTGGAAAGTCCTAACCCGAGGGTAAACCATCTAACTCCATCCAAACCTTATCTCAACCCACCCTAAACTTATCTAATCCCAATCTTAAGAGACCTAAGCTCCCTAACAAGCCCTATAAGTAGGAGGGGAGTCTAAATTCATGATTCGCACATCCTCCCTCTTCTAAGTCTTGAAACTTTTGCCATACTTCACCAAACCATCATGAAGAGGGCCCTAGAGGGGAGTTCCATGGAGTGAGCATCTTTTGAAGGGCCAAAGTTGGCTAGGAAGGAGCGGGAAGTGCTCCAACGACTGACCGCGGTCCCATGACATCTCAGCTCGCGCCCTCTGAGAGAGGTAAGTTAGTCATGATTTCATTTAATTCAATTCTTTCATTTACTTACATGCTTTTCCTTCCTCTCTCTTTTTTTCCATCTTCTTTCTTCCCACCTCAGCTTCTCCCTAGCGCCAGGCGGTATTCCACCTTGAAGTGGTTGGCTCCCATGGTCCGCGCCTTGCCCCTAGGAGTGACATCTATCCTGAGATCTTGGCACTTACAATCTCTCCTAATACTGGGTCAGAATTACCCAAAGCTTTCCCCTGATTGGCACAGCATCTCAGCCTTAGTAGAAATCTAGCACCCACAGACCCATACATTCATATCCTACTGGAGGAGGTAGAGACCTACTTCTCTTTACCTAGGTCCCAGGTGGGAGGGGAAGACTCAGTGTGTCACACTCTTGCCCCTGTAGATCCTAGGCTTATCTTGGGAGGGTTCATACCATACAGTAGGGATGTCCACACTTTCATAGGCCCACGTCAGATTCACCTTCTTCCTCTTAGCTAGTGGGTAGTGGAGCATTGCAGGAACAAGTGTGGGTGGGATGAAGCCATAGCTAAGGCTACGTCCATTTGCTTGTGCGGGGCTATCTTGTTTCCTTCAGTTGACCATGTTCTAGAGACTCCCCTTCTTAGCACCATCAGCGGCCTATGGCAGGGACTTTCCATCTCCCAGGCAATCCTTGCCTACTTGTACAAGGGCCTCACCTCAGCAGCCTTAGGAGGTCGCCTGTTTGGTTCTATGATCCTTCTAGAGTGTTGGATGGGTGTTAGGATGGGTGTTAGGATGAAATTCATCTACAAGGAGGACGTCACTTCAGCTAGCAGGATCTTCGGGAGCCACCCCCTCTTCTTCATAGGTGGCGCATTCGGATTCTCTCCACAGGTAGAGTGTAGGACAGCAGAAAAGAAGACTAGGGATGAGTGGCGACTGCACATCAACAGGCTGCCCCTGGATTGGTTCGTGATGCGCCTGGACTTCCTCCGTCACACCACTGTCAGAGTTCCCAGGAGGCCAGGCTTGGACTTGAGGCTCGTGACCGACACTGCGCTGGCGATGTACAGCCCGCACCGGTGCTACCTACAGGTTGGACTACCCCGGACTGTTCTACCAGCACTACCCCACCTTCCTGCACTACAGGTGAGGAGGATCGGTACAGAGGAGGACGAGCAGGGAGTCAGGAGTGCCCTGATCATGTGGGAGGTGAGCAGGGTGCTTACCCTACCAGCAGAGGTTGCAGAGATCCCGGCGACACGCCAGGCCTATGTTAGAGACTTGAGAGAGATACGACCCCGCGGGGATGCCCAGCGGAGGATTGAGTGATTTTGTTTTGTTCTTCATGATGGTATTGATGTAGAGATCTGTGCTTAGAGAATTTGATATGAATGAATAAAGCTAATGATTTGATTTGAGTTGAGTTTGGGCTTTGCCGGTGTGAATGAGTGAGTTGGGATATGATTCCAAAATGTACGTGGTCACGGACTAACTGATCCTTCAACTTCAACATGCTCCTGTACACACACAAACGCAAATAAAAAAGACAGACTTAATCTGTTTTAGGCTTAACCCCTTGCCTGTGGTAAGTTAGGAAATGACCAGTTCTTGATTTTTGGTCAAGGGGGTAAGCCTTATTAAATAGGCAAATAAAATGACAATGAATGCAATGGATGCTATGGATGCAAATCATCAAACCCTTTTTTTGTAATTTTGAAAATGTAATTAATTTTCTTTTTTTGGATTTTGGAATGTTTGGATTTTTTTTGTTTGAGTTGTTTTTCATTTTTGAAATATTTGATTTTTTTGGATTTTTGAAATATTTTCTTTTTGGATTTAAAATATTTGATTTTTTTTCGGGTTTTGAAATATTTTCTTTTTTTGGGTTTTGAAATATTTGATTTTTTTGGAGTTTTGAAATATTTGATTTTTTATTGGTTTTGAAACCAGCTTAAACTTAACAACGGGGAACCTCCCATCTCACTAGGGGTCTCCCAGGTCCAACACGTGCTAAAAGGGATCGCCCGTGGCCTGGGGCCAATCTCGCTTAACGGTGTCTCTACCGAGGCCATACCCGGGGTGGGATCCATTCCTTGGAAAATAAAACAAGATTTAGCAGAAAAGTTGGCGGTAGGTATAGAGGTTTTTAGGGCTTGAGTTCTTCTCACGACCCCCCCCCCTTTTAAAGAATTTCGTCTGTTGCGCCGGGACTTTGTGTCCGTCATCGAACCTACATCCGCTCTAGGCACGCATACAACCGGGCTCATAACGTCCCGCGGGGAAACTGTACTGCCACTCTTGCCATGCCTAGTTTTATTATTTTGGAGAGTTTCAAACTTTTGAGAGCTTCGAGCTTTGGGTGAGCTTTTAGCTTTGATTTTTGCCCCTTTCTTTCTCCATTTCTTTTCTTAGTCTTTTTCTGGCTCTTATACCCTGCGGAATAAGGTCATAACGGACTGCCCCTATTTGAGACCTCTTTTATCGGGGGGTCTAGATCAGTTCTCGCCCCCTGATTCACCACTTGCCCCTATTTTCAGCCGAGAGAGAAGAGAAGCAAGGATCTTCACCCTTTCCTAAGCATGGCCAAGGGAGAGACGGTGTTGCGCAAAAGAGGAAAACCGAACCACGGGGGGGTAGTGTAGTGTGTGAAATGTTAAACCGGGGATCCCCCTTTGCAATCAGGTGAAGGCACACCCCGCCGCCGGGCTATCGCTGGCTTGACTCTATGGATAAAAGCGTTTTAAATATAGCCCATTCCACGGATTCGGCAATTCCTCACCTTCCGCGTTGATTAGACGATACGCATTACTTGGATAGACTTCCTTAACTACAAACGGCCCTTCCCAGTTGGGTTGCAGCTTAGACCTGGGACCTGCTGATCTGATAAATTTACGTTTCAAAACCATGTTACCTACTTGGAATTTTCTTTCAATAACCTTCTTTTGGAAATACCGCGAGACACATTTTTGATAAACTGAAACATGATTGGCCACATTAAGCCTCTTCTCGTCTAAGAGTTCTAGTTGGACTAGCAACGCCTATCGACGTTCATCGAGATTAAGTTCTTTGTCCAGCTGCACCCTTAGGGAAGGGATCAGGATCTTGTACGGGAGTACCGCCTCCATCCCATAGGTGAGAGCAAAAGGAGTTTGCCCCATGGGAGTACGGACGGAGGTGCGATAAGCCCATAGAGCTTCTACCAGTTTATCGGCCCAATCAGCAAATTTGTGTGACTCGCATGTTTTCTTTATGACTTTAAGAAGGGTTTTGTTCATGGCCTCAGCCTAGCCATTGCCTTGAGGGTAGTATGGTGATGAATGATGCAATGATATATTATATTTCTTATAGAGGTCCCGGAGTTCTTGAGAAACGAATTGAGGCCCGTTATCGGTGATGATATCACTTGGCACTCCAAATCGCGAGATGATATTCTTCAGGATGAAGCGGCATACTGTGGTGGCTTTGATTTCTGCATAAGCTTCAGCTTCTACCCACTTGGTGAAGTACTCCGTAGCCGTCAGGATGAAGGACTTCTATTTGACTGTGGAATTCGGGTCACCGAGAGGCCCACATGGAGAATGCCCAAGGAGCAGAAAGAGGATGGAGAGAAGAAGCCGGAGTATGGATCTTGTCGACATGGAGCTGGCATTGAAGACACCTACGGACATAGGTGGAGCAATCTTCTTCTAGGGTTGGCCAGTAATAGCCCTGCCTAAGAATCTTCTTTGCCAATGCCTGCCCATTTACGTGCCCTCCACACTCACTAGAGTGAGCTGCTTCCACAACCTTCCAAGCCTCATCGTCATCTAGACACCTCATTAGAACTCTATTGAGAGACCGCTTATACAATTCTCCAGCAACAATCGTGTATCTTGCGGCGACTCTTCTAATGGCCTTTCGCTGCTCGGCATTTGCCGTCTCCGAAAATGAACCATCCCTACAATACTGCTCAATCTCATAATACCACGGCAACTCTTCTTCTTCTATGATCTCCTCAAGCTCAGTTAACGAAACTTCTTTCACCTCTTCCCTTTCTACCTTCCTTTCTACAGATTTCCTAAGGTTGTCGAACCAGGGATCCTGAAGAGAAGGGGCGTCCAACCGCTGGAGCACAATGGTCTCAGTGGTGCGACTGAGGGGGAATGAAGAGAAGAAGTAAGTGATGTAAGTGCATCAGCCAGGATGTTCTGAGAACGAGGAGTGTGAATATAGATAAGCTTCTAGAATTGTCTAGCCAAGAGTGTGACCAGATCTTGATGGGGCTTAAGCTTAGGGTCACGGGTGCGGTAAGTTGACAGAACTTGATGCAGCACCAATTGAGAGTCTCCTATGATGTTAAGGTATCGCGCGCCCAAGAGGTAGGCGTGCTTCAGATCGGCAAGGAGAGCCTCATACTCGGCTATATTATTCGTGGTAGGAAATGAGAGTTGATAAGCGATAGGGATGGTCACCCCTTCCGGAGTGAGGAGAACGGCGCCGATTCCACAGCCCTGGGAATTGAGAGCACCATCGAAATGGAGAGACCAAAAAGGAAGATGAGTGATTACTGCCAAGTGTTCATCGGGAAACTCATCTTGGATTGAATCCGTGCGAGGGATAGGAGAATGAGCAAGATGCTCAGCAATGGCATACCCCTTGATCACTTTCTGGACAATGAAGGTGATATCGAACTGGGAAAGAAAGCTCTGCCAGCGAGCTAACCGGCTAGAAAGGACAGTCTTTTCTAAAAGATAACGAATGGGGTCCATTCTAGAGATCAGCTTGACCTCATGGGTAAGAAAATAGTGTTTGAGCTTCTGACCTACCCATACTAGTGCTGCGCAGGTCTTCTCCAGGGCAGTATACTTGGATTCAGCGGGATTAAACAACCTCGACAGATAGTATGATGCCCTTTCCCTTCCTTCATCATCTACCTGAGCCAGGATAGCTCCTAGGGAGTCCTCAATCACAGAAATGTATAGGATCAGGGGTTTCCCAGGGACGGGTGGTTACAGAACCGGGGGATTAGAAAGATAGACCTTAAGATCCTCGTAGGCCTTTTGGCAGTGTTCATTCCATTCAAATTTTACTCCCGCCTTTAATAATTCATAGAATGGGCGGCATCTTTGTGAGTGTTGAGATATGAATCTCCTGATGAATTGTAAACGCCTGATCAAACCTGTGAGCTCGGTGATGTTCTTAGGCGGCGACATCTCCATAACGGCCTTTGCTTTATTCGGATCGATCTGAATCCCCCGTTTACTAACTATAAAACTGAGTAACTTCCCTGATGCAACTCCAAACATGCATTTCTTTGGATTCATCTTCAATTTATATTCCATAGCCCTTTGCAACACTTTGGCTAGAATGGCAGGGTGTTCTTCTTTGGACCTCGACTTTACCAGAATGTCATCCACGTAAGCTTCTAAGTACACATGTATCATGTCGTGGAAGATATCCATCATTGCCCTCTGATAAGTAGCACCTGCATTCTTTAATCCAAATGGCATAACAACATAGAAATATGTGCCCCAGGGCGTGGTGAAAGAGGTCTTCTCTTGATCCTCAGGAGCAAGACATATTTGGTTATATCCGAAATAACCATCCATGAATGAGAGGGCCTCATACCCAGCCGTGTTATCAACTAATACATCAATGTGCGGAAGCGAAAAATCATCTTTCGGACATGCCTTATTTAAGTCCCTGAAATCGATACAAATCCAAATTTTGCCATCCTTTTTCATTACCGGGACTATGTTTGCCACCCACTGCGGATATAAAACAACTCTAATAAACCTGGCCTTATGCAATTTATCGACTTCTTCCTTAATTCTTAAGGCCATCTGTGGGTGGAATCTTCTTGCTTTTTGTTTAACGGGTGTTGCCCCTGGTTTAAGAATCAATCGGTGTTCAACCAACGTAGGATCAAGACCCGGCATGTCCTCGTAGGACCAGACAAACGAATCGCTATACTCCCTCAACACCTTGATTAGCTCCACTTCAACCTGAGGAGAGAGATTAGCAGAAATAAGTATGGGCCTGGGGTCCTCTTCTATTCCAAGATTAATTTCCTTAGTGGGTTCATCCACTGCCGAGGACGGTTCGTCAAACCTCTTCAAAACTTATGCATACAGATCAGCAGTGTCATCCACATCGCTTTCCTCATCATCAGCTGGGTCCTTCTCATCCACAATTTCATATACCCCTAATCCGTCATTGCTCTATACCCCATCCAATTCATCATCTTCTTCTAAAACAATTGCGGTCTCTACAAACTCTGGGCACCTAAGGAGGGCATGGCATCTTTCGGCCAAATCTCGCAGAAACCTATCAGGGATAGATTTAGAATGACACATCATAGGGTGCGCCGCAGATGTGGATGGGCTGACTAGACTCAAACTAGACTCTACCCCAGCTGACTTGACTATCCTAGGAGACTATGCACATTGTACATCTAACCGAGGAGATAAAAAGTCTAAAGAGAAATAGGCAGGGGTCTCGTGCCCCTGGGGAGAGGACGGACTGAAAACAACATAATCTTCCATTGAAACCTCCGTTTTAAAATCGGCATTTTTTTTGGAGGTCGGAAGTGATAACAAGACAAGAGGAGGAAGAAGACGGGGGAGGAGGTAGTTGCATGGGGAACAAATCGGGGAAGATGTAATCGAAGAATGGATCAGAGGATCGAAACCACATCTCGTGGAGTTGGGCATTGGGGGGAGGAGGAGTAAACAAAGTTGAAAGATCAATAGGTGGGCAACGCCCACATGCACACGGCACGAACAGAATTTCACGCGGTCTCTCCGTGAAGTACGGGTCGACCAGAATTGGAGGGGAACGGGGGACAAACCCCAATTGTTGAAACAAAGAGGCAAGACGGGACGAGGACAGAGAAAAGGTAGTGATAGAGCTCCCCACTTCCTGTGGCCTCCGGCGGACTAGCTGCGTTGAAGAATGCTTCACCAGTTGCATCTCCTTCTTCCTTGGGTGGTCTTCTTCGTTGCTGAACAGCTTTTCAAAACAAACACAAAAATCATCCATATCACCCACCAGCCCCTTCAGCGGTGGCGGTGGGTCAGAAACATCACAGGCGGCATCAACCTTCACATCAACACATGGCGGTGGTTTCTTCAAAGTGCCGGGCTGCAGCGGGCCTTTCACAAAATGTTGTCGATAGTCCCACGTTAATGGCCCAGAATCTCCAAGTATTGACATTGCTGAATCACGGTAGCCAAGGCCTCGGCGGCCCATCTTCCTACCTTTAGGGATGGGCTTGGTCCGTCCCTATAATTGTGCGCTGAGACCCAGGCCCGGCTGATAACCCAATTTCATAATCATGTGCCATCCTTTGTAATCTCTAATCTTGGACTTAATCTTGACATTTGTTGGTGCAGTGGCGGGCTTGCATGACGCATATGCCCATGAATAATTTAAGTCCATTACTGACAAAACTGGCCTATTGCTTGGCCACAATGTAGGGAGAATCTTATCTGTAATGGCATCAACAGACTGGACGGTGGAGATACTTTTCACTTTAACCACCCGACCCTGGAATGGGAATTTTAGGCATTGGTGGGCGGTCGAGGGAACGGCATTCAAACTGTTTATCCATGGACGACCCAGAATTTCTTTGAACATTGGGTCTATGTCCAACACATAAAATTCCCCGTCCATAACTAAAGGCCCTAGCTCGGCCTGTACAGTCACGACCCTATGACAAGCACGCCTGGAGTTGTCATATGTTGCTATTGTGGTCGGCGTGGGCTTAAGCATGTCTTCTGAAATGTTGCAGGCACAGAGGGTACTCAATGGACACACATTTATCGATGCTCCTGTGTCTACGAGAGCTGACTCGACTGCCACCTTATTCAAAGAAATGGTGATACAGAGTGGCATCTGCTGTGCCTCTGGGGAGCTAGTTCTGACTCAGAAAATGAAATAGAAGGCCCCCTTGTAATTGTTGCCAACACCGTCGGTAAACTGTCCACCGCTACGTCTTCATTCACCATTACTTTCTGCAAAAAAGTCTTCAAGGCATCCTGGTGTAGCGGCGACCTTTTGATCAACTCCAAAACTGAAATCTTGGTCGGCATCCGGTCCAAGTGTTGTAACAAATCGTACTTCGTGCCCAGTACGGGGTCTGCATCTTCAGCTTTTGAGGGAGAAGCCCGAGGGCTAGGTGCGGGTACACGAGTAGAAGGGTAAACTTTATGGAATGGATTCCCGCTCTGAAGGGTGTAATGTCGGGCCGGCACGACCTGAGACGGACCCCCGTTTGGCCCAGTGGGGTAGGTGGAAGGGGTAGAAGTGGGAGTGAGGATGACGGTGGTCGGCCTAATGGGCCCTGGTGAAGGGGAAATGGGCGAAGGGTTAAGTGGAGGGGTGATGATGGAGGGTATGATGGGTGATGGCGAAAGGACTGGCGGTATGGAGGGGAATGCGGTGGGCCTGATGGGTGATGAAGAGATAATAATGGGTGGAGTGGTGGTCAGAACGGCAGGCCTGAGAACGGAGGGGATAGCAGGTGCGGGGGAATGGTTGTGGTGGAAGGCCAAGAGGTGTGCGGGGGTTTCATCATCAAAAGTCCACCCAGCATTGGGGACTGGGTGCTGAACAATGTTTACCTGAGCCGGTGCCGGCCCCGGCGGCTGTTGTTGTTGCTAAGGAGCGGGCTGGTGTACTGGCATGGGATTCTGATAGATCCCAAGGTCTTGTTGCTATTGCTCCTGTTGCTGGGGTTGTTGTTGCTGTGGGGGTTGCTGTTGCTGCTGTTGCTGGGGCGCCACCTACTGCGGCCTGGCTTGTCTCTGCCTCTGCTTGATGTCATCGATCAGCTGGTGCATTTGGGCCCAATCAATCCTCTGGCCCTCGTGCAAATCATACACCAGATCTCTAAACTGATAGCACTGCTCTATTGTGTGCCCGGGCTGTCGATGATATATGCAATATCGGGACTGATCGGTGACCGGATTCCAATTCTGACGCTCCAGAGGCAGTTGAATATCACCAGTATACATCAAAGCAGAGAAAATATCAGGCAATGTTTCAGGAAGAGGAGGGTAATGGGCCCTTTTCGGGCTCAGTCGGGCAGGTCTGTAAGCGGTCGGTGGAGGAACATCATGATATTGCGGCGGCCGCTGAGGCTGTTGGGGTGGTGGTGGTGGTTGTTGCGGGTGTTGAGGAGCCGGGAAAGTGGGTTGGGGAGCTTGTGGAGCGACGAACTGGGGGGTGCGTGGAGGCTACGGGAAGCGAGGTGGAGCGGCTTGGTAGGGAAATTGAATAGCCTTGACATGCTCGTTGATTTGCACTCCCTCAGTGACGGGGCCCTGGGACTTTCTGGCGGTTTTGGGTTTCTGGGCCTCAAATAGTGAATGAATAGGGGAGTCTTTAAACTGCGTCTATATGAATCGAGCCCTCCTGTATAGCTGGTGCATATTCGAAATGTCATTCATTGCCAAAATATTTCTAAATGTCGGGGTGGCATTGGAGATCAACAACTTAACTTTCTCTTCTTCCAAAATTTGCCCGGGCACACGTGAGGCCATCTGCCTCCATCGATCCGCATAGGTTGCAAAATCCTCCTCCGGCTTCATCTTTTCCGCTACCAGGCCGGTGAAGGAATACTCGAGACCGACCCGATCTTGGAACCTCTGAATGAACTTCTCCTTGACTATCTTGAAATTTTTTGCCTCCTCTAGAGGCAAGGTATAGAACCACTCCAGGGCGACCCCCTCCAATGATCGGCGGAATAAGTAAGCCATCAGGCGATCATCATGCTGGAACTGCGCCGACTCGTAAAGAAACTCCCTGACATGAATGAACGGGTTGCCATTCCCGTCATATTTTTGGTACACGGGGAGCTCGGACTGAGGAGGAAAATGAATGTCCCTGAAGTTAGGAATAGGGACATCAGCCAAAGACTGCGGGCCAACCCGCTTGTGGAGGAGGTCAATTTGTTGCTGCATAGCAGCCCATTTGTCAAGGAGTTCCCGCTCCCGGGAAGGAGGGGACTGAGCAAGAAAGATAGTGCCCGGATGAGGAACGGAGGGTGTAGACACGCCGTTCGTGACGTTACCGTGAGTAAATCTCATATTACACTATGATACCCCAAGGCGGCCTTCACATTTTTAATTACTCTGGTGATTTCCTATTTTTATGAATTTTTTTATATTTTTTTGAATTTTTTCGTGAAAAATCATGGAAGTGTCCAGGCGCCTGGACACCTCCATCAATGACCAAAAAAAATAAAAAAATCAAAATCATGGAAGTGTCCAGGCGCTTGGACGCCTCCATCAATGACAAAAAAATAAAAAAAATCAAAATCATGGAGGCGTCCATTTGCCTGGACGCCTCCATCAATGCAAAAATAATAAAAATAATATCAATAATCATAAAAAACAAAAAAAATCAAATAAAAATAATATATTTATGGAGGCGTCCAGGACCCTGGACGCCTCCATCACCTTGCTCACGGGGCCCCGCCCACCGATCGTCAGTTTGGCGTGTGTGAAAAAAGCCAATTGTGGAAGCGTCCAGACAACTGGACGCGCCCATTTCTGAATCACGAGGCGCCGCTCATAAAACCACGCGTTGTGCCAAACCGCGTGCGGCTTTCGGTGGAGTTCGGTGGACCTTATTGAGGCGTTCGGGACCCTGGACGCCTCCACGAAAATATTTGAAAAAAATGAATAAAAATAGAATAAAATATTAGTTCGGCCCTGATGGAGGTGTCCAGGGTCCTGGACGCCTCCACCCTCCGGAGCCCTATAAATAGAGGCCCACCCCCCTCAGTTCTGAGGGAGCTTCTAAGAGATCCGATAGGCTGTCGGAGCCCAGAGGCTGCCGGAGTCATTTCTAACCCGTGGGGTCTTTTTTAGGTGGAGGTTCTGCCGGCTTCTTGGGTGCCCACGCTCGCGAGAGGAAGGTCGTCTTCATCCACGGCGCTTCCACGTCGTCCCTACGCTGCCGGAGCTCCGCCGGATTTCGCCATCGGCACATCCAATAAGCCAATCCTTTCCTTTTCTTCGTAGTTTTTTTACATTCATCATCTCGCATCCTCTATCCCCCTTCATAAGGGCGCCTCTTCTTATATACTTCTTGCATCCATCATCGCATTTCCTCCTACTCATATCCGAGAGGGGTTTAAAAGACAACACCAACCAGGTGTGTGTCTTGCCATAATTTCGTTATTTTTATCGCAAGGATTTGAATAATACACCTTCATCTTTCTAATCCACTCGTTACTTATTTGTCGTTGTTTTGCAAGGGTACCCAAGGAAAGCCCTCTCCGTCGGCCGGCCGAAGGGGGAGGAAGAAGCAACCCGCCATCTCCCGCTCTTGAGGTAGGCGCGATCACTTTCTTTATTTTGGGGTCTTTTGGCCCCTGGCGATCACATCATGTTCTCGAGGCCGCGGCGAGTCACTTCCCCAATGGCCGTTTAAATTTTCGTTCTTATATTCTCTTTATATTCTTATCTGCTCATATTCTCGAGGCCGCAGCGAGTCACTTCCCCAATGGCCGTTTAAATTTCCGTTCTTATATTCTCTTTATATTCTGTTATATTCTTATCTACTCATATTCTCGAGGCTGCGGCGAGTCACTTCCCCAATGGCCGTTTAAATTCTCGTTCTTATATTCTCTTTATATTTTGTTATATTCTTATCTATTCATATTCTCTAGGCCGTGGCGAGTCACTTCCCCAATGGCCGTTTAAATTCCCGTTATTTATATTCTCCTTATATTCTGTTATATTCTTATCTGCTCATATTCTCGAGGCCGCGGCGAGTCACTTCCCCAATGGCCGTTTCAATTCTTGCTATTTGATTTCTGCACCATTCCCGTCCCCCCGAGGCCGCGGCGAGTCACTTCCCGCTATGGTCGTTTAACCCCCATATCTTGCTATATTACATTTGTCCCACTCGCCCCGCCGGAGCAATCTCCCGTGGTGGCCCCTTCTCTTTTCTCTTATTTCTGTGTTGCAGCAAACAAGAGGAGCCCGCGCACTCCGCGTCTTCTTCGTTCCTCGAACCGCGTGACGTCGCTCACAGATTGGCGATCACGGTGGGACGTCTACTGCTTCCTTTTGGCTACCCTTGCAAGTTCGGCACCGTTCGTGCCTCTCCACCTTGGCTTCCTCGCGCGCCCCTGTTGTGCTCAAGGCAGCACTATCAGTTGTGATTGGTTGGGTGTTTATTATATGTTTGTTATTTCTGTTGTTTTCTTACTCTATATCTCCGTCAACATTCCATTGCATACATCCATCCATCTTTTATATCCTTTTTCATTTTTTTTAAGGATCACCCTTTCCCGGTGAAGGAAGGACTCTCCGTTTGAGAATTCCTCTGAACGGACTAGAATCTCCTCCACTGGGACCTCCGTAAGTCCCCGACATCGAAGAATCTCATCTTCGTTCACTGGGCTGGTTGTACCATTGAAGTTCCCCGGAGTTAGTCATCCCATTCGTGGTGAGACGAGAGACCCTGGTTGACACGGCGGTGAAACAAAAATAAACTAGGGTCCCTATTTTGTGTGAACTTCGGATCTCGCTAAAAACACAAAAAAAATCATCAAAATCAAAACACAAAAAGGGCGTAATGGCATCCACTTGTTTGATAATCTCTGCTACCTGCTTGCTAGTGTATGTTTTTGCGTTCTGGAAAAACTGTCAGCATGGCTCACGAGTCTTTTGAGGAGAACCACCCTAGTCGTGGTTTGTCAGCCGACCCGCGAGTCTATGCTATGGACTCGGGTCCTTCTCATGAGCCCTCGCATGAGGTGCAGGTTATTGCCGGAGACACGTCCCCACCACAGGATATCTCTTCCTTACTGGGCGTCCTCGCCAACACGGAGCTTACCTATGAACAGCTCAGGGCCTTCCAGGCCATTCTGAAGGGGAAATCTGTTTCCCCCACGCCCCAGGAATCAACTCCGGCCATCGCACCTCTCCAAGAGTCCGTACAGGTCATTCCATCTCCTTCATTGGCGTAAGCCATCTAGTCTCCCTCGCTTCAAGGACAAGCGAGCCAACAACCACCCTCATTCCAGTTCCCGTCACAATCTCAAACTCCCGTTGTTCCCCACATACCGCTTCAGCCAGGGCCAACTCTCGGCGGTCCGACAGCTCCCTCTCATTCGGGGTTCCCCCCTCAAGTCTTCGGGAGACAGTTTCTCCCCCAGTGGCATGTGCCACCTTCACCTCCAGAGGAGATCACCCAATCGCTCCTCAATAGGTTCAATCGCATGGACGAGCAGTTTCAAAATCTGGGAAGAATGGTGGATGTTAAAGCCACCCCGGAGGTTACTTTGCCAATCCTTCCCATCATTCATCTTCCTCCCTCCGAAATGCCCACGTATCGCAGATATAATGGTACCGGCAACCCCTTCATTCACCTCAAGGATTTCATGTATGAGTCCTCCTATTGGTAAAATGATCAGAGGTCCCTGGCATACATCTTTCGGAGATCATTGGATGGTCCCGCGCTAGAGTGGTTCTATTCTTTGGAGCTCCGCGAGGTCGAGAATTTTGAAATAGTCCAGAGAAGGTTCTTGCAAAAATATAGGGATAGGGTCGATCCCTCACTCTCCATTACCGACCTAGTGACCGAAAAGATGAAGCCCGACGAGGATTTTGTCCGCTATGCTGATAGATGGAGGTCTCTGGCGGAAAGAATAAGGGATACCCTCTCCGAGCCCGAACAAGTGAAGATGATTGTGTCTAATGCAACCCCACAGTTCAGACACATCCTGGCCATGAATAAACTTACTACAATGGAGGAACTCTATGAAAGGGCCCGATACATCCAAACCCAGTTAAAAGACTCCCCCATTATGAACATGTTTGAGTCATCGAAGCCCAAAGTGGTCAGAAAGACAGGCGCTGGTGTCCCGGGCGGAGCCACAGAAGGGGTCGTGACAAATGAGCAAGTGGGTGCGGTCAACAATGCCAACTATGCAGTCAACCCAAGGCCTCCACAAATGCCCCGACTTCCCCTCCAACCAGGTCCTTTCCCTCTTCGTCCTCCACCCCAAAATAATCCACCCTAGGATAATATGCCTCCATTACGTCAACCCCAGCAACAACAACCACAACCTCAGCAACAACAACCACCACTTCAATACAACCAAGTTCCACCCCCGGGGAATTATGGTCCCCAACAGCAACAAAGGAGGCCGGTCGGTCCCAAGAGAGCCTACTATCCACCATTGCCAGAAACTCTGGAGGATATTTTCAACACCCTCATGGCCTCAAACATACTTGTGCTACCCAGGGAAAGGCCCGTGTGGCCCCCGAATGTTGATACCTCCAAATACTGCGTCTACCACAGGTAGTCAGGACACACAGTAGATTCCTGCTTCCATTTCAAAGATTACATCCACGATATGAATGATGAACATCAAATAGATTGGGATGAAATGAGACGATACGTCGCCGCTCTAAAGGCTAGGAGACCTCCTCATAGGCCACAACAGCAGTTACAACAGCAGCAGCAGCAGCAACCACAACAACAACAACAGCCTCATCAGGCCCCACAACAACAGCCCAACATGGGCATAATCCAGAATCTATTACCGGAGCACCAACAGCCCAATCATCAGGTTAACCCCATCTCCTCCTTCCCGGAAGTCGGGAGAGAGCAGGTGTGGCACCCGGAAAGTACCTCCATTCTTTCTACCGCCAATCCTATCATCACGCAACACCCTTGCCTTGCCCGGGTAGCACCTCTCTCTCATCAACCCGCGTCAGTATCACCTTCACCATTTCCACTACCATTACGCCCTCTCATCCGCACCCCGATCTCCTATCAATCGACACTCTCCACTACGCCTTCACACCCTCTCATCTTCTCTCACTCCCCCACTTTACCATCCACCTCTACCACATTTACCCATACACCTTCTAAACCCCTTATCATCTGTCAACCATACATAACCCCATCTTTCTCCACCATATCACCACTAATGCCTTCAAAACCACTCATTACCCATCACCCACCTCAAAATCATTGCCCGCTTCAAGCCCTACCCACTTCTACTTCGTCTCCACCTCCACCTTCCAGACCCCTTATCCTTCATAATCCGTGTGATATCCCCTCTACCTCCACTATGCCTCCACCTAACAAACCCCTCATCAGAATCCCTGCTCCCGTCATCACCCCTGCTTCATCAACCATTCCTCACCACTCCCCCTCAAATCCCTGTTAAAACCCACTGCTACCCCCACAGAGGTACAAAAGCCGCAGGCAATGGTGCTCCGGAGTGGAAGGATTTTCCACAGGGTTTTCCCCCACAACAGTCAGAATCCTGAGCAATCTCAGCCAGAGAAGGATGATGGAGAACAACCAGAAAGGGCTATCCTTGGAACACAGTATGATCTATTGAAACACTTGGACAAGACGCCTGCTCGGATCTCCATCCTGGAGCTACTTCAAAGATCCACATCCCACCAGGCGGCCTTGATGGAATATCTTCAAAAAGTCATGGTTAATGAGGACCTCCCCGTGGAGAAGATTTCGACCGTCCTGACCCAATAGACACACAACCGGCCATCATGTTCCACAACTACGAGCTCGCTCCCAAGGAAGCTCGAAAATATGCATTGTGCATTTCAATAAAAATTAATGGGGTATCTATAAACCCGTGCCTTGTAGACACGGGTTCGTCCATAAATGTGATTTCCATGGACACCCTTCAGTTGTGTGGGGTCGACGAGGAACAAATAAGACCTTCCTCGATCATGGTCATGGCTTATGACAATAGCAAAAGGCCCCCGCAGAGGATGATTATTCTGAAGGCAGAACTAGGCCCCATGTCAATCCCCACGGTATTCCATGTCCTCGACATGGACCCCACATTCAAGGCTATACTGGGTCGCCCCTACATTGAAACCATGGACGATGTGCCTTCCACCAACCATCAGTGCCTGAAGTTTCCTTACAATGGGAGGATTATTAAAGTGGTCAGCACTCCTGTCCTTCACACAGTGGATGCTATCAACACCTCTCTGCCCTCTGTTTGGCCATCTCATCGGCCCATATTGTCATTGCTGGACGTGCGTGATCTATATCACGTTCCACTAGCACCAAAGGAGCCAGTCAGGGCAACCGCAACATCATATCTCCCTTTTCACTCCAAAGGTTGGGAGATTATGAGGAACATCGGCTACCAACAGGGTAAAGGTCTGGGTGCACAGTTACAGGGTAGGCTCAAACCACCAAAGGAAATTAGGTCGAACCACAGGTTTGGCCTAGGCTTCAAAGGACCGTTCAAGGCGGATTGGAAGCCCCTCACATGGACTCTATCAAACCACTTCAACAGAGGGCCCGTTGTTCAGATGGGATATTACCCACGAGAAGCATATGGGGGATCACATGCTGTATATTTGGCTGAAAAATGTCCGAGGATCACCAAAAGAGGCAAGATCAAAGATCCAGAATGCGAGTGGAACAAATGGTTCGACATACGGGACATTTCCGTTGCACTGGAAAGGATGTTCTCATCTCCGCAGCTTGAAGGACCACCATTGATCTCCAGAATACCAGAGAATATTACCACTCTTGCCAAGGTTCCAAACTATCCTCGTCCTCGCCAGAAGGACCCTGTCATCGACGGATCTTCATCCGTCCTCAACATTGCCGTTGACGGCTCATTAGCCGCCATCTTCTCCATCCACTCGTCTTAGCCTTTGCTGATATTTTCTTCCTGGGCCAGACAATTGTCTGATGATCTTCCCAGATCCCCTTCTCTGCTTACATACCTACGCGGGCTTCTCAACCCGCGCCAGGTCTTCAACCATGATCTGCTCTATGAGCCTCACAATCCTCTAGCCATAACCACTTTTCTCTCTCCTCCAATCTCTTTTCACTGCTTTGTCATCAAAAATGAAAATGAAAAAAAAACGTCAATTTTCAAACTCCTCAACAACACATCTTCGTTGAGGAAACCTCCTACATCTCCCACGGGTGCGTCTCGCCCTGCGGACCACCCGTCCAAGGTCCGATGAGCGACCTTTTCTACCCCTCCTCTGAGGGGTCTTCTCCTGTACATTCTACAATATTCTCTTCGTCTTCCTCTTCTTCTGTAAATATTGTCAGTCAATCTAGGAATGATAGGTCAAGGGTAGTACCTAGGAAGAAATCCAAGGGTAGGCAGATCCCTCGTCGATTCCTTCTGGATTTAGCCGCCAGGTGTCAGGCCCTTCTTGCCATCCCCCAGTTGTTAGAAAATCCCATCCGGCTACCGGAAATAGAATGTGAGGGCGACTGTGCATTTGATGAAGGGTATGGAGTCTACGAGATCACGGATGAAGAATGCCCCACTGAAGATGAGGGTGAAGAATATGAGGATGTGGCGGGCGCATATGCTAGTGAAATAAGGAGATTCGACGAGCCGTCAACCGCCGTAGAAGAGTCCACCAAAGAAGTCAACTTGGGAACTGAGGAAGACCCTAGGATCATCCTTATAAGTGATAATCTACCACCCTCTGAAGAAGAGGCATTAACTGAAGTTCTCAAGGAATATAAGGACACGTTTGCATGGAGCTACGAGGATATGCCGGGTCTGGATCCAACCCTGGTCGAACACCGTTTAACCTTAAAACTAGGGTCCGTCTCGGTAAAACAAAGGTTAAGGCGTTTCCACCCTCAGATGGCTTTGAAAATGAAAGAAGAGGTCGATAAGCTCCACAAAGCCAGGTTCATTAGAGTCGTTCTTTATCCTCAATGGGTGGCGAACATTGTTCCGGTCATGAAGAAAGATGGGAAAGTTAGGATTTGCATCGACTTCCGGGACCTTAACCGCGCGTGTCCGAAGGATGATTTTCCCTTGCCTCACATTGATGTGTTGATCAATAACACAGCAGGTTATGAGACCCTCTCATTCATGGATGGATTTTCAGGATATAATCAAATTCGTTTGGCAGAAGAGGACCAGGAGAAGACGTCATTCACTACCCCTTGGGGAACATATTGTTACGTGATCATGCTGTTTGGGTTAAAGAATGATGGAGCTGCTTACCAAAGAGCTATGATGGCCATATTTCATGACATGATGCACATATACCTGGAAGTGTATGTGGATGACTTGTTGGTGAAATCAAGGACCAGGATGGAACATGCAGAAGTTTTGGCTAAGGTCTTGCAGAGGTCAAGGGAGTTCCAATTGAAAATGAACCCGAAGAAGTGTGTGTTTGGTGTGTCGTCGGGTAAATTACTGGGTTTCATTGTGAGCAAAAGCGGGATCGAGATAGATCCCGACAAAGCCAAGGCTATCAGGGATATGCCGCCTCCCAAGAATTTGAGGGAAGTCCGTGGTTTAATCGGGAGGTTGCAGTTTATTCGTCGGTTTGTGTCCCAACATTCACAAAGGTGTAGACCTCTCTACGAGTTGACCAAGCCAGGAGTAGAATTCCACTGGAATTCTAAATGTCAGAAAGCTTTTGAAGGGTTGAAGGAATATCTGGCTAGTCCACCTGTTCTCATTCCACCCAAACCAGAAAAACCTCTGATCCTTTACGTCTCAGTCTTGGATGACTCTGTGGGAGCCGTCCTCGCACAAGCTGGTGAAGAAGGCAAGGAACGGGCAACCTATTACTTGTCCAAACTTCTCAATCCCTGTGAGCAGAAGTACACCGTCATGGAGAAAACCTGTGCTACCCTCGTTTGGGTAGTGCAGAAATTAAAGCACTACTTCTTGGCTCATGAGGTCCACTTGATTGCTCGAATGAATCCTATCAAATTCCTTCTGGAGAAATCCGTCCTTACAGATAGGCTAGCACGCTGGCAAAGTTTTCTCTCTCAGTTCAACATCACCTACATCCAGCAAAAGGCGGTTAAAGGCTATGCCATAGCCGAGCATCTCGCTCACCATCCTCTTCCCAAGTTCTATCACATCCAATCAGAGTTTCCAGATGAGGAACTAATGTCCGTCAACCAATCAGATGAGCCAATGTGGATGCTATATTTTGATGGAGCTCTGAATTCTCAAGGGAGAGGAATCGGCGTCGCCCTCCTGTCGCCTGAAGGCCTCACATTCCCATTGGCATACCAGCTCAAATTTCCAGTTACCAACAATATAGCCGAATATGAAGCTCTTCTAGCTGGCCTAGAACTCGCTCATTCTTTTCGTATCACTGAGTTGCGAGTCGTAGGTGATAGTCAACTCATCCTTCGCCAGGTGCTCACTAAATATCGCACTCGTGATCCCAAACTCAAGCCATACCAAGAACTCACTGCTGCCTTTGCCAAACTGTTCACCAAATTGATCTTTGTTCATGTCCCTCATCATCAGAATATTCTCGCCGATGCCCTCGCCTCGTTGGCATCATCCATAAGGTTCCCTCTAGGAAGATGGTTTGAGTCCATTTCCATCTACAAACTTCACGCCCCTGTAATCGATGATGCTTCCTACGTAAATATCAAAGACATGATAGCAAGGAAGATCATGCAAGAAGATATCCTTGAGAAGAGGGAAATCATGTTGGTAGAGGCCGAAGAAGAACTGGCTGATGAAGAGAAACCATGGTTCCATGAAATCGTCAAATACTGCCAAGATCAGTCTTATCCTGAAGAGGCCACCACAGAGGACAAGAAAGCCATAAGAAGGGTGGCTCAGAAATACACATTGGTTGGAGGTCTACTCTATAGGAGGAGCCTTACAGGTATTCTGTTAAGTTGTCTTGGTGACGATGAGGTTTGGAAATGTGTAGAGGAGACGCACTCGGGTGTGTGCGGTGGCCACGTGAATAGTCAGATGCTCGCCAAGAAGATCATTTGCCAAGGCTTTTATTGGCCCACTATGGAAGAGGATTGTGCTATCTATGTCCGTAGGTGTGTCAAGTGTCAACTTCACGCCGATAAAATCCATTCACCATCTTCCTCACTTCATCCAATATCCTCCTCGTGGCCTTTCTCCATGTGGGCATTCGACATCATTGGTCCCCTAGGTGATCCCAATTCCCTCACCAAGCAAAAATCTTTCATCCTTACTGCGACGGAATACTTCACCAAATGGGCCGAAGCCGAAGCTTACGCGAAAATCAAGGCGTCAACAGTCTGTAAGTTCATCATGAAGAACATCCTCACCAGATTCGGCGTCCCAAGCACAATCGTCACCGACAATGGGCCACATTTCATTTCTCAGGACCTACAGGACCTCTGCAAAAGGTACGTAATTGCATTGCATCATTCATCGCCTTATTACCCACAAGGTAACGGCCAAGAAGAGGCCACTAATAAAACATTGATCAAAATCATCAAGAAAACCTGCGAGTCTAGTAAATTTTCAGACTGGCCAGAAAAACTTATCGAAGCCCTATGGGCCTATCGCACTTCAATCCGTACCCCCACCGGGCAGACTCCATTTGCCCTTACTTATGGTATGGAAGCGGTAGTCCCGTACAAGACTCTGATCCCTTCTCTCAGGGTACAATTGGACGAGAAATTTCCCCTCGACGATCGTCGTAATTCACTCCTCGCCCAGTTGGAACTCTTGGATGAGAAGCGGTTGGCCGCTGCCGAACACGCGCGTGTGTATCAAAATAGACTCGCTCGCTTTTACGAAAAGAAAGTCGTTGAGAGAAAATTCAAAGTCGATGAGATGGTCGTAAAAAGAATTTTTGTCAAACCTGGAGGGCCGCGTTCTAAGCTCCAACCCAATTGGGAAGGACCATATGTAATTCAAGCCGTGTACCCTGGCAACGCCTACAAGCTAATCAACGCCGAAGGGACCGAGTTATCCCACCCTTGGAATGTGCTTTATCTTAAGAAATACTACCCTTAGCATAAAACAAAAAAATGATGAAAATATAGAAAACATCAAAAAACAAAGAAATATTGAAAACCACTAAAAATAAGGAAAATTCAAAATGCCAATGCCTGGTGGTCACCATGTAGTCAAGTCATTACATCTAACCTTCATATTAGGATAGGGCCCATTAAGGCTTGGTAGGCACCGGGTCTTGGTTTGCCAGAACCGTGGAGATCCCTGTCTGGCCACGTCGGCCTATGCTCACTCGAAGGAAGCTAACATGTGCTCACTTATGTATTTTATTCAAAAAAAAAGTCGGTAGCATCACCTACGGTGGGGCCCCACCCAGAAGATCTCCGGAAGCTGTAATCTTTATTCTTTTCTCTTCGACCAAATGAGACAGTCGGCGCCCTTAAAACGCTGAGCATGAGAAACCGAAACCCAAACCCCAAAGGTAAGAGTAGGATCCATTTCCTCGAGCATCGATCAGAGCACGAGAGGAGGGCAGTGTCCCCGCAGGCATACGAAAGGGAGCCCACAAACGTCAAACGACTATATCTCCCTCACAAAAAGAAATACAAAATCAAAATCAAGAGCCTAGTCGTGACCGTGCCTGATGCGATAAATGGAACCCCTCAAAGCAAAAGTTTGAATCCACAAAAGGGGGGGGGGGCTATGGAATGTAAATGCTCGAGATTTGGTCGGAAGTTGTCCGAAAGGAAAGAGTTAATGGGCCCTTATTCGCTCGCCGGGTTAACGGCTTTGTCGTTCCTCTCAGGAGGTTTATCCCCTATGCTCTTCCTTCTTCCTTTGAAGATGAAAGCTAGATGGAGTTTCTAAATGGTGAAACCTGCCCAGGGTCTGCGACCTTATTTTAATATACACATTTGGTTGCCTACTTTGAAAAGCAAAAGCTATCGCTGCGAAGGAGTCTCTGTATTTTTGGTTGGTCAACACCCATGTTTACCGCCTTGATGTCTTCTTACTTAACCTTGGGCTTAGGCCAATGCAAGCGCGTCACCTATGGGTGCGACGGTGTCTGATTCCGGATCAGCGTCGCGTGGTTGGTCGTTAGGGTTCCAGGGTGTTCCATCATATACCATCTAGAGTTGTGAGGAAACAGACCCAGGTCGGGCAAATCATTTACCTCAAACATCTTTTGGGTGAATCCCTGTGGTCGGAAGCGACTGGGAGCCTAAGCATGGCATGACGGTATTGTCATCAGGGTAAGTCTTAGCCAGCGGGATCATCATTCGAGGGATCTAGAGGCCCAAATCAACCTAAATGTGCACTTAGGATACTTGGGAGGTTAGTAAGAAACCCATGTTCTCACGTAGGTTAGGTGCCATTTGGGTGCTTGACAGGCATTAGCAACAAAAAAATTTTATAATAAAAGTAACAAAAAAAATGGGAAAGAGAAAATGTACATATTTGCAAACAAAAAAAAATCGTTTTTATGATAAAATAAAAAAATGTGAAATATAAAAAAGAAAACAAATCAATTTTACATGATTGCATTTACGTGCAGCATCTCACTTTTAATACCGCTTGCATTCGTGTGCTTGCCTATCGCATTTATCATCACCGCATCTTTCCCTTGCCTTCGTTAAATAAAGGCTTGGCCCCTTAACCAGTTATCAAGGATAGTCATAGTGACCATTTGCTCATTGAGCAAGGGGCCAAGTCAGAACAGAAATTCTGATTTGTTTGTTTCAGTGATGTGTGCAGGGATTTAGGCAACATAAGCAAAGGTGAAAACCAAACAAACCGAACCTTTTATTTTATTCTAAAAAACCAAAAAAATTACATCAAGTTCCGCCCTCTCTCTCTGCATTACTCATCCCACTACTCTCCGGGCAAAATGCTCTCAAAGGTGCTACCCAACTATGAAAAGCGGTACTCCTACCGCTCTGTACTCCCCTTCCTATTCCCACACCCTGGCGTTGATCCACGGAAGCAGCAGAGAAGATACCAACACGAAAGCCACGCTCTCGTGCTCTTCGGTAGCGCTCCTCACCATCTCTCAGCCACTGTTCAGCAAGACCAAGGCTGGTTCGGAGTTCGAACAACTGGGCCTCCATGGCCCTTCGTTCCTCCATTTCAGTCAATCTGTTGGCTCTTTCTCTCTGTGTGTCTCTTTCTCTCTCTGCACGTTCTCTCTCACGATCTTCCCTCTCCAACTGGAGAGTCATCCTCAGTTCCACGGCATCCCTAGAGGAGTTGTCATCAGGATGACGCAGCAGTTCCCTCTCCAGTTCTGCTATCCTAGCCTCCCTCTGCGCAGCTTGGGCAAGAGCTTCTTCCGTCTCTTTTTCCTGCCGAGTGTACCATCTCAGATACGCGATAAGGCGTAAACAAGGAGAACTCAACACTGAAACTTTTACCTGTATATAGAGCATCCCTTCTGCCTCTGCAGCACGCTGCGTGGCGTGAGCAAGTTGCTCATGAAGCAAGTCAAGTTCTGAGGTGGGAATCCACAAACTGGAAGAGGCACCACCTACTCCCATCGCTGGGAAAGCCGCGCCAATCTGGGCATGCTACGACCACGTGAATTAGCAGCCAACATCTGGAATCTGCGATTTTAATTAGGAACGCATTGTACACCTACCAAGGCGCTCGTAGCTCCGAGGGTGTAGATTCTAAGAAATCCACTTAGAACAATTAAAAGGAAAAGAAAATGAATAGAAGAATGGGAAAAGAGGGAGAAAAGGGGAGCATGAGAGGATTCTAAGGGGAATGTGATCGCCAGAGATGCGAGGGCCTCAAAGGATATAACAAATAATCAATGGAGGGATCGCGATATAAATACCTTAAATGCGGGGGAGATTGTGAGTGCACCTTCTCTTTCTATCGGCCGGCCGATGAAGAGAGTTTTCCTTGATTGATTACCCTTGTAAAATTAACAAACACCAATAAACAAACATGGATTAGAAACCAAGATGTGTAGCATCAAATCCAAATGTAAATATGGACATAGAAAGCATGGATATGAACACACCTTATTGGTGTTTGGCCTTTAAAACCCCTATGCAAAAGGGTAGGTAAAAGATGATGTATGATGAAGAATAGAGGGAGATGTGCAAGTGTTGCACTATGAAGATGTGCTAGAGTGCACAATAGGGGAAGATCTCAATAAAGAAATAAAAGAAAAAATGATATGATGCATGTAATTAACTAAAGCAAAAATAAGAGATAGGAGGCGAAAGCTTAGTGTTTTCTCCAATTTGGCTTCAAGCTAGGATGAAGATCTTCAATGAAGGAAGAAGATGATGTAGAACTCCATGGATGTAGAGTCTTCAAATCTTCAACAGAGGAAGAAGAACTCCATGGATGAAGCTTTTAGGTGCATGGGAGTCTTCCTCCTTGAGCCTTTGGTCCGACAGCACCTCCTCTTGAATTGATCTTGATGATTTTTCACAAGGGAGAGAGAGATTCTATTTATAGGGTTGAAATTCGGAATTAATTCCAAGGAAAATTAGGAAAACATGTTTTAGTGGGATTTGGAATGAGATAAACATTAGGCAAGTGTCCCTTCAACATTGAAAAGTCATAGAAACCCTTTCCCAAGTGGAAAAGGAGGTTAAATGAGGAAAGGAAGGGAAATTCGGAATTAATTCCAAGAGAAAATAAGAAAACATGTTTTAGTTGGATTTGGAAGAGATAAACCTTAGGCAAGTGTCCCTTCAACCTTGGAAAGTCATAGGAACCCTTTCCCAAGTGGAAAAGGAGGTTAAATGAAGAAAGGAAGGGAAATTCGAAATTAATTCCAAGAGAAAATAAGAAAACATGTTTAGTTGGATTTGGAAGAGATAAACCTTAGGCAAGTGTCCCTTCAACCTTGGAAAGTCATAGGAACCCTTTCCCAAGTGGAAAAGGAGGTTAAACGAGGAAAGGAAGGGAAATCCGGAATTAATTCCATAAAAAATTAGAAAACTTAGTTTTAGTAGGATGGAAAGGGGGATCCTTCCTCCAAGTGTCCTTTCAATATTAGGAAGCCATAGGAACCCTCTCGCAAGTGAAAAAGGAGTGTAAGTGAGGAAAGGAAGGGGTGCCGTTGGAGTTCGGAATTGAACAAGAATTGACGACCTTGGTCAAGGCGTTAATTGAAATCACGACTGGGACAAAGGCGTTAATTCACGGATTTAATTTTAGCAATAAAAACTTTCTGTATTTAAAAATGATGAAGAGACGCCTGAGGGAGAGGCGTTATTTAAAAACACGACCCAAGGAGGGTCGTTAATTCTTATTTTTCTATTTTGGAAATCAGAAAATTCCAGAAACTGACGCCTTTGCCTCTAGTAGTCCTTTCTTCAAAACGCGCCTCAGACCAGGCCGTTAATTAAAACACGCCCCACTTCAAGTCGTGAAATCCAAAAAAAGAGAAAACTGCCCAAAAAATCCAGAAAAATAGGGAACAATAAGAAGAGGGAAAAAAAGGGAGAAATCCAAGAAAATTGGGGAAAATAACTCAAACAAAGTTAATTGGAGGGTCAAATTGGGGCATTACAAGGTAATACGAGATGCACTCACAGTAACGTCAATTTTGGTGTGTCTACAGCTGCCCCGCCTTGGCGTCTGCTTTGCAAGGGAGCAGAGCAAACTGAAAAGTAGATGCCAAGGTGTGATGAGACATGCAATCAACATCACTTGATGAGAATGAAATCAAAAGCTCGAGATGAAGCAATCCCAAGAAATTCAATGAAATCAATGATGTTTGGATAAGAGGAGGAGTGTGCACGCGGGCACGACGGAGAATGATCAACTTCCAGCGCGGTGGAAGTACCCCAGGTCACAAACCTGTAGGTTTCACCATTGGGGAGCGGTTACCAGCCAATGTGGACGTGCTGCAGCCAAGGTGGATCAAAGTAAAAGGATTGAGATAAGATGATAGAAATCCAAACAAGGAGCTTTCGAGAAAACGACCCAAAACAGTGACAAAATGAACTGAGGATTCCATCAGTAATGAATATCTCATATCTGGAAAGATTAAGATCAATTTGACTCTCCAAATCAGCTTATCAGAATGATTTTTTAAAAATTGTTTCAAACTCTTATATGAATGCATGCTGGGTTTAAAAGAAAAAATTAAAACAAATGAAAATATAAGATAATCAAGGATAATATTGTTAAACTGTCAAGACTGGGTCAAGAAACTCATTCTGCGAGCCGATACTAAGCCGAAGCCCGTTTATCCACGCATCAACTCGCAAAAGGGAACCATCATCCCCAGTATTGGACGGCTCAACGGCCTATCCGTGTGACTAAGACTCCTCTGGAATCATCATTGTTTTTGATGAAGGGGAACTCAAATCCCAGATTTACCAAAGTCACAAGGTCCTTGATATAATCTAGTAGCGTATGTAACATATAGTAGAATGCATACAGGGGGGATGGTGATAGCAATGAGCATGGGGGAACTGAGAAATGAGGTGGAAGCACCGTGGGGCTTGGATGATGATGCCCAGTCGGTGGGACCAAGAGCTTCTTCTTGCGCTCAAAGATTCATCAGCCAAGATATAAAAGATAACAAGAAATGAATAAGGCATTTAAGCATAGCAAGCATAGCATGAATCAAAGCATCAATAGCAGGTATGTATCATATTCAAGAATAGCATAGATAGCATCATTAAAGCATAGATAGCATAGCATCATTGTTTGTCGTTTGTCATGAGGATGACAACTTGGCTAATCAAGATTTGGAGTTGAATGATCAAGATCTGATAATGCCCATCGGCGGAGTGATCAGTAAGATTTGATAAAAAAGATTTGGAGATGAATAATCGGAGTAATGCGTAGCAAATTATGAAGATGTGATCAATTGTGAACATGGGAAGAATCAAAAGGTAGATGACAATGAATGGAGAGGACTCATCCCATGCTCTTGGTCCTTGAAAAGTTGTTGTTCCTGTAAAAAGCACCATCAGAAAAATACAATGCAATTTTTTTTTGGATTTTGAAATATGCAAATTTTTATGAGTTTTGAAAATATTTGAATTTTTATGTGGATTTTGAAAAATATTTGAATTTTTATTATGAATTTTGAAAATATTCAATTTTTGTTGGATTTTGATCAGGAAATATTCAATTTTTTTTGGATTTTGGCTTAGAAAATATTCAAATTTTTTTTTAGATTTTGACTTAGGAAATATTCAAGTTTTTTTTTGTTTTTTTTTCTTTTGATTTTTTTTATTTTTTTTTGTTTAGACATTGTTAATGCAGCATCAAAGGGTATTTTTGAACCACTGGCTAGGGGTCCTTGTTCCTTCCCCTTTTGCTAAAATTACCCAAAGCCGAGCGTGCATTGAAGGGTGGCGCCCTATAACTGACTGCCCTTGATTAACAGTGCTCCTACCAAGGCCATACCCGAGAAACATTTGGTCTTAGAGGGAGAAGAGAAGAATAATTGAGGATAAGCTTTATGCAGGATGGGAGATGTCGGGACTTGAATTCCTTCCAAGGTGTTTCCCCTCAAAGAGGTAGTCTGTTGTGCCGGGGCTTTGTGCCTTTGATTTTTAGACCCTTGACATGCATACGACCAGGGTTTTCCCTGCGGGGACTTTGCCACTCTTGACATGCCATAATTCATAATTTTGCTTTTATCAAAATTTTGACTTGATTTTCATAATAGCCCTTTTGGCGAGATGTATATCATGAAAACTCATATGAAAACTCATATTAATTTTGGGTCAAGACTGCCCCTATTTGAGACTCCTCTCGTATTGGGGATTACCCTGGGTGGGTCATCTCATCTGTCAACCTCTTGCCCCTGCACGCGGCCGAGTAAAGAAGAGAAAAAGACTTTCAGGAATTCTCATGGCATGGCCAAAGTAGCAACGGTGTTTTAACCAAAGGAGCCGGCTAAGGACGCCGTGAAGTGTGTGGAATGCCCAGCTGAAGGTTACTCTTAACAAGCAGGGAGAGAACGTTGAATTCCCAGCGTGGGGTTTTTATTACCAAAAGTGCTGCAAAAACAAGCCTAAAAGACTGTTTTGAGAATGATTTAGTAAAGATAAAGATTCGACCTAGGATAAAGGTCTTGACTACCACTCTTAATCTTGTTAAGAAGCACTTTATTTTGAAAATCATCGTGAAGCAATGAGATAATGATATCATGAAATGAGTACTTACGCCGATATGTTACCTTGCAACCTTTGTAGACGCAGCTGTCAGAGGCGAGGTTGATCATCGTGGGATAGTCCTCTTTGGCAGTCAAAAGGATTGGAAGCAAAGGGTTTGAAAGTGGCTTAACAAGAAGGAGTGATGCCAATACCAGACTCAGACGAATAAGGAGAAAAAGGAAGAGAGGCGAGGGCTAGAACTCCCTCACTAAGGTGTGGAGACCCTGATCACATGAAAGGTCTACAGAAGAAGCGGAGAATTAGAAGGAGGAGTGAGGACTAAAGCCTCGAAAGCAGTGAGAGAATGGGCAGATGCCCAAGACAGTGGATGTGGAAGAAGTTGGGTCGGACCCAGGATTAGGGGGAATCAGAAGAAGAAATTGATAGATGGAAAGAGGCGGATCTGGAGGGTATGGGAGTAAAGGAGGAGAATCGTGATAGGAGGAATCATCCGGAGGCTCCGGAGGGATAAGATATCGAAGGACGCGGTGCCCAGGGAAGAAATAGGGAAAAAGATGATGGAAAAGGAGGAAGAAAATGAAGGATGTGATGTCTCGGAGGAGCAGAAAGATGAATCGGAAGAAAGATTGAGGGTCCGGAGGTTCCGGAGGAATAAGATGCCGAGGGACACGGTGCCCAGGGAAGAGTGGATGAAAAGGATCAGGAGGGTCCGGAGGTTCCGGAGGGAAATATCGAGGGACGCGTTGCCCTCGGAATGGAAAAAGATGATAGAAAAGGAAGAAAAGAATGAAGGACATGATGTCCCGGAGAAGCAAGAGGATGAATTGGAGGAAAGATGGAAGGTCCGGAAGTTCCGGGGGTAGAAAATGGAAAGGGGCGTCATGCCCAAGGGATTGAGAGAGGGGTGAAGGATCTGGAGGTTCCGGGGGAAGAATATAGAAAAGGGCGCGATGCCCTGGGAGAAAGTCCGGAGGTTCCGGAGGAAGAAGACGGAAAGGGGCACGATGCCCAGGGAGAATCAGTAAGAAGCCCAGAAGATCCGGACTTGAGGGTGTGCAGGGGCGCGATGCCCAAAGAGCGAGATCCGGAGGTTCCGGAGGAGGAAGATACCATGGGACGCGATGCCCAGGGAGGACGGGAGAGAAATTCGGGGAGTCCGGATGCAATGGTTGGAAAGGGGCGCGATGCCATGAGGAAAGATTGGAGAGGGTGCAATGCCCGGGCAGTGTAAGGGGACCCGCAGATCCTGAGGATGAAGATGAATAAGATGGGAAATGTGGAAGATCCGGAGGTTCCGGAAGGCGGGGAAGATACGGGTCCGGAAACCCGGGAAAGAAGAAGTGCAAATGTATGTGGATGCAATGCAACAGATGCAATGAATGCATGAAATGCAAAGAATGTGAAGAATACGAGGGATGAGAGGATGAGATCCTCCTCTTCGCCTGTGGAGTGGCCCATGAAAAATAGATGATAGATGTGAATGTGGGTGAAGTTGAATAGAAGGTGGAAGGTCCCTTAGTGGAAGCATGTCTACCCCTCCACGGCAGCAAAAGTGTACAACCGGATAAAATCAAAGTCTGTGATGAAGCTTTAACAATCACTGCCAACTCCCTTGGAGGGTGAAGAGTGACAATGTGAGAGAATTGGAAAATTAGAGCGTGAAGCATTGTCATATCCAAGGATTGTGGTGTTTGAAAAGTGTTGAACAAAGCGGGCGTTCGCCCCTTGTATGAAATAGAAGGTTCCAGATTGAAGGATCGGAACAAGGGGTGCCCTGTCTGGCCCTTGGACATAGACTTATACGGCATCAACGCTTGGCATTCTCTTCTGGCGAGTAGCGGCGGGGGCTTGGCCTCTTCAACCATTCTTGGCACAACAACCCGGATTGGCATTCGACAAATAAGTTCTTGCATCTTGAACATCATGGCTGCGGCCAAATCTTTCTTTTCTGGCACTCGATCATCTTCATCACAAGTACTTACAGAAGGACACCCGTTCCGAGTAGTAAAGGGGGGTGAAGCGGAGGCGGAAGGTTCCATAGATGGTGGAGGTATAATGGAAGGTGTTGGAGAAAGGGTGAGTGGAAATGGCGGTTCAAACATGTCGAGCTTCTCCCTTTGCTCGGAAGCAGTCGGGGTTGGTTTGAGTGCAAAAAGGGGTGAATCCTGCTCAGGATTAGCCACGGGTAAGGGTGAAGGGTTAAGTAGTGGAATAGGAGTGGCTAGGTCATGGGTTAAAGGTATAATGGAGGGCCAAGGTGGCGGTAATAGGAGGTTAGCTGATGAAGTGGAGGCTAATGGTATAGCAGGTGGAGGTTTAGCGGAGGCCGGTGCTGTGGAGGCTGATGGTATAGCAGGAGGTGTAAAAGTATCAAGTTTGGTCTGGAGGAAACGCCGGATGGGGCGAGCGGTGTCTGGGGTAGGAGACATGTCTTGGTGCGCCGACATGGGTGATTGGAGTATTGATCCGTCGTCATAACACCAATAAGTCTTAGAAGCGGGGGTTATATTAAGGACGATGGCATCATCTTGAGCAGGGGGTTCATCCAGTGGTAGCGGAGGGAGAGGAAAATGAAGAAAACTCGGAAGGGATGCCTGCAGAGCTTCATCATCATGTGCCGTCTTGAATTCTTCAATTGTCGGTTCTTCATTATCGAGTTCAAGTGGATGCCATGGTGGAGATGTATTAGTAGGTGGTGGAATGTAATGGTATTGCAGATGATGTGGTGAATGCAAGTGTGAATGCGTAGGTGGAGGCGGAGGGCCATATGAATGAACGGGGTGAATGGGTGGAGGATGGACAGCGTCCACTTGAACGTTGAAATCTGCCGGCTCTTGCTTGCTTGAACTGTCGACGCCGTAGCCGTCTCTCCTATCTTTCCAATCTTTCTTCATCATTGTAATGTCATTTAGAGCCGCATAAAGGGGATTGACTGGAGTAGGAGGAGCGGGCCGTGGGCTCGTAACCCTCTTTAATTGTTCCTCCAACAAAGTGACTTTGTCGAGAAGAGTTTGTTGGAGGGGTGTGACTTGAGCAACAGAGGGTCGACAGGGCCTTGAAGGAGGGGCCGCACAAAAAGGCCATGGAAGGGGATTAATGGGATGACCCATAGAAGAACCCGGATGGGCCGGGTTGCAAGGAATAAATGGGCCTTGGGGCCATGGTGGAGGAGGAATAAAAGGAGGCGGGTGACGGGCCACCCGAATGGGGGTAGGTGTGGACGAAGGAGGCGGGTATTGGACCACCCGAGGAGAAGTGTGAATAGGAGGAGATGGGTGATGGGCTACCCGGCTAGGAATGTGAATAGAAGAGGGAAGTGGGTGATGGGCCACCCGCGTAGGATTGGAAGGAGGATGAGGGGAATGAGGTGCACCCTCAACAACGGCCTTAAGGGCTTGGATTTGTTGAGGGGTGAAATGATCTAATGCATGCAAGATCTGGGAGACCTTCTCATCTTCGGGAGGAGACGGTCCCGTAGGAGTAGTGGCTCGCGATTGAGGCGAGGGACCATGGGATTGGATATTGCCCATGGGTGGGGCAAAACCGTGAAGATGAGGGCGTGGTCCCTTTAAAAGATTATCGTGAGAGTTGTGATGAATATGTTGAAATTGAAGGGAATAAGATGTGCTAGGCTGATCACCCTCATGAATATTAATTGAGTTAAACATGTTGACTTTCTTATCAAGGTATCCCAAACAATTCAATGTGCAATGAAAACAGCTCACATAGATAGCAAACAAGCTAGGATGGGGTTACCTTTGATTTCTTTTATTTGAACCTTGGCAAATTAATTGATTTTATGCAAATTGATGTGATCACTCAAGGGGGGAACCTAGTTTCAAATGTGGTTTTCTCCGATGCCAACTAGGAACACTCTCTCACCATGCATAGGCCAACTAAACCCGGGACTTCAAAGGTACAACCTGCCCAGCGTCCGTGAGGGAATCCACGGGTGCGGGGACTTATGGAGGCTTGGTTTAGGAATTTTCGGTCCAATGAGACGGAGTGCTCAATGGAGGGTCCTTCCTTCACCAAGAGGGTGGTGTGACTCCTAAAAGTGTGGGGAGAGGAGGTCTCCCAAACCAATGCAAGGATGAATGCAGCAGACAGTATCAAGCAGATAACAACACAGAATAAAAACAAATCACGACCTGGGAATGGGCGTTACATCCATAAATCGCGTCTGAGCGTCAGTCGCTAGTCACTGTAAAAAGTGCAAGCAGAGTAAAATAGCGCCTTAGGGTGAGGTGCTTTCTCTAGAATGGACGCCCGGGAGCAGGGGCGTCAAATGGCAGTAATCAGCACGAATAAACAATGATAATAAAAATGACGCCTTACAGTAAGGCGCTATTCAAGTGAAAGACGCCTTGATGTGAGGCGTTATACTGATAAAAGACGCCTCTGAGAGGGGCGTTAATTACTTCAATACTTCAACAGCCATAGGGCTCAAACAGTGGAAAATACCGACATAAATGAAAAACACTCACAATCTCAGTATAAGAATCATGGCAATCAAACATGACAAGGGATATAGCATGCTCATCATTTTTTTAAAAAAAAGAGATGGATAAATGAAATTTCTAAAAACCTATCAAACTGACAAATCACATAGGGAGAGTGCTACGTGGAGCACAAAGGGAGACGCACCGTGGGTGCAAATGGGGAGATGGCACACGTGGGTGCCCAAGGGGAAAGGGTAATCAAAAGGAAAATAAAAGGTGTCCCACCGTGATCGCCAATTTGTAGATTCTAAGAAATCCACTTAGAACAATTAAAAGGAAAAAGAAAATGAATAGAAGAATGGGAAAAGAGGGAGAAAAGGGGAGCATGAGAGGATGCTAAGGGGAATGTGATCGCCAGAGATGCGAGGGCCTCAAAGGATATAACAAATAATCAATGGAGGGATCGTGATATAAATACCTTAAATGCGGGGGAGATTGTGAGTGCACCTTCTCTTTCTATCGGCCGGCCGATGAAGAGAGTTTTCCTTGATTGATTACCCTTGCAAAATTAACAAACACCAATAAACAAACATGGATTAGAAACCAAGATGTGTAGCATCAAATCCAAATGTAAATATGGACATAGAAAGCATGGATATGAACACACCTTATTGGTATTTGGCCTTTAAAACCCCTATGCAAAAGGGTAGGTAAAAGATGATGTATGATGAAGAATAGAGGGAGATGTGCAAGTGTTGCACTATGGAGATGTGCTAGAGTGCACAATAGGGGAAGATCTCAATAAAGAAATAAAAGAAAAAATGATATGATGCATGCAATTAACTAAAGCAAAAATAAGAGATAGGAGGGGAAAGCTTAGTGATTTTCTCCAATTTGGCTTCAAGCTAGGATGAAGATCTTCAATGGAGGAAGAAGATGATGTAGAACTCCATGGATGTAGAGGCTTCAAATCTTCAATAGAGGAAGAAGAACTCCATAGATGAAGCTTTTAGGTGCATGGGAGTCTTCCTCCTTGAGCCTTTGGTCCGGCAGCACCTCCTCTTGAATTGACCTTGATGATTTTTCACAAGGGAGAGAGAGATTCTATTTATAGGGTTGAAATTCGGAATTAATTCCAAGGGAAATTAGGAAAACATGTTTTAGTGGGATTTGGAATGAGATAAACATTAGGCAAGTGTCCCTTCAACATTGGAAAGTCATAGGAACCCTTTCCCAAGTGGAAAAGGAGGTTAAATGAGGAAAGGAAGGGAAATTCGGAATTAATTCCAAGAGAAAATAAGAAAATATGTTTTAGTTGGATTTGGAAGAGATAAACCTTAGGCAAGTGTCCCTTCAACCTTGGAAAGTCATAGGAACCCTTTCCCAAGTGGAAAAGGAGGTTAAATGAGGAAAGGAAGGGAAATTCGGAATTAATTCCAAGAGAAAATAAGAAAACATGTTTTAGTTGGATTTGGAAGAGATAAACCTTAGGCAAGTGTCCCTTCAACCTTGGAAAGTCATAGGAACCCTTTCCCAAGTGGAAAAGGAGGTTAAATGAGGAAAGGAAGGGAAATTTGGAATTAATTCCATAAAAAATTAGAAAACTTAGTTTTGGTAGGATGGAAAGGGGGATCCTTCCTCCAAGTGTCCTTTCAATATTAGGAAGTCATAGGAACCCTCTCGCAAGTGAAAAAGGAGTGTAAGTGAGGAAAGGAAGGGGTGCCGCTGGAGTTCGGAATTGAACAAGAATTGACGACCTTGGTCAAGGCGTTAATTGAAATCACGACTGGGACAAAGGCGTTAATTCACGGATTTAATTTTAGCAATAAAAACTTTCTGTATTTAAAAATGATGAAGAGACGCCTGAGGGAGAGGCGTTATTTAAAAACACGACCCAAGGAGGGTCGTTAATTCTTATTTTTCTATTTTGGAAATCAAAAAATTCCAGAAACTGACGCCTTTGCCTCTAGTCGTCCTTTCTTCAAAACGCGCCTCAGACCAGGCCGTTAATTAAAACACGCCCCACTTCAAGTCGTGAAATCCAAAAAAAAGAGAAAACTACCCAAAAAATCCAGAAAAATAGGGAAAAATAAGAAGAGGGAAAAAAGGGAGAAATCCAAGAAAATTGGGGAAAATAACTCAAACAAAGTTAATTGGAGGGTCAAATTGGGGCATTACAAGGTAATACGAGATGCACTCACAGTAACGTCAATTTTGGCGTGTCTACAGAGGGCATCGCCCAATTGTTGCTCCATCTCTGCCAAGCGAGTTCGTAAATTCGCTATCATGGCATCACGGATATCCTGCAGCCATACGAGTCAGCATTTCCACCAGAAAACCAAAAAAGGGAGAAAGAAGAAAAGAGAAAAGGGGGAGACCTACCTCCGTAAGTCCCCGGGGTTGGAACCGCTCTGTGTACCTTGTCTTGTATAGACGCAGGTAATCCTCGCTATCCCGTGCCTGCGATATCACGATCGTGCCACCCCGTTGCCAGTCTTCATACTGTTCAGGGAACCGCACGAGCCAGTCAATGCAGGTTGCCAGTCCCCGCGTCTTTCTCTCGACGCGAGGTGGCACAGCCATATCCACCCATTCTTGAGCCAGTCCCAAAGACCTCATAACCAATCGCAGCCGAAGCGGCTCGATTTCATTCAGGCAGTGCATCCACAATTCCCGTCCAAACCGGGCACGACTTGTTAGAACCCATGGTTGGTCGGCATCGACCATGTCTGAGTAGGGTCTCCAGTTTACCATCGTTGCAGGGAACTCCTGTAGCTCCCGCCTTAGCACCATCAGTTGGTAGGTTAGGGGTGCCGCACTCATGATGGGTTCCCACCGCCTGGCTAGCGGCACTATCGTGGGTCGCTAATGCCGAGCTCTCCCCATGGGGAGGTAATAATAGCTCCACAGCTGCTCGGCGCAGGTCATCAGTACCTTGCAAAAACATAAAAAAAAATATAAAACAAGCAAAACCAAAAATACCTGGATGAATGGTGTGAAACCACTCACAGCCATCTCACGATCCGCTTCTTGGAACAGGCCTGCAAACAAGTGTGCCAGCATGGCAGCTCCCCAAGCATAGTATCCTACTCTTTCAAGGTCTGATAGCAGCTCCAGGAAGCGACATTGGATACCGTCCCCTTTCGAGCTCAGTACCAATCTCCCCAAAAGGAAGAGGAGAAATCTTCTCAAATCTATGTTGCATCTTTCCCAATTGCCGAAATCTGTGCAGTACACAGCACGACATCCTCTTTCCATCCTTTCCATGAATTCTTCTAAGGATTCATCGTCCCGTCGACGAGTCTTAGTGAGCCCTAATGCATCCATGAGGGACGCCCTGGCTACCGACCTATTTTTCCGACCATCTAGGTCCAAACCCAGTAACTTCTGGGCACCTTCTCGGTAGTCCGCGTAAGTTACTCCGGTCACTGCCTTGCCATCCACCTTGAGGCTCGTAATTCGGACCACATCTTCCAGGTTGGGCACCATGTGCCCCCAAGGCATCAAGAATGCCCGGCTCACTGGGTCCCATCTCTCACACAAGGCTTGGATCAGGACCAGGTCGAGCTCGAGTGGATCGATCCGAAGAAAGGTGCCAAATCCCATCACGTCTAGCCTGGTCTTTTAAAAATCCGGGAGACCCCTATATGCGGCCACTGCTAACTCCATGAAATGTGTGATTTCATCACACTCTGTACGTGCATAAGAAATGGAGAAGGGTGTTGTCAAGAGGAAGAAAGAAAGAATAAGAAAAGGGTAGGAAAGCTCAGCTTACGAGTTGTGATTGGGACCTTTCGCTGAAGTGCCCTTCGAGGTCCGAAAGTCTCCTGGAACTACTACCACTGGACCTGCTTCTCTTCGAGGAGTGGGAAGATTCGCCCTCCATCCAACTCTCAGAATTTTGAACTCCTCCTCTCCCGTGAGAACTTGGGCTCCTCGAGTTAGCTCTCGATATACCTGGGAGGATAAAAGGGACAAGAATTTATAGAAATGGAAGGAGTGTAGGCCAAGATTACCTCCATCACCTTTAATGATAGCCCTCGCGATGAGGCACCTACCATGCGGTCCCGTGAGTCACTTCACCGCTCGCACAGGGTGATTGATTGGATGAAGAATATGACGACTAGCCTCCCATGTTGTCTAGGGATACCCTATCATGTTTTGGAGGACGTCCGCAAAATTTGACACAACATCTGGGAAAAGGGACTAGGGCCGTCATTATTGACTTCGACGGCAGATTCCCGTGGAAAATGGTCACAACAAGACGCGATTCTCCGCTTGGGGTGGAGTCTCGGCAGACCCATCACATGGGAACAGTGCAAAGGAGAAGAAGTGTAGGGAAGAAGGAACGCACAAGAGAACAAACAAACAGCAGAAAATAAAATCACTCCATTCATAATTCTACATAAGCTGTCATAAACACTACAATCATAGAGATGAGGCGGGTCCACTGGCTCGCCAACTCGTGCCATTATCTTCGTGCTCGTCCCTCTAGACGTCCCTCTCCTCTCCCCTGAGGTGAGGGTCCCTCAGAAGCCTTCTGGATCCCCGTGCAGCAGCACCCGCCTCGCCTCATGGCGCCAGCTCCACAGCAATGACTCGCTGCTCCTCCCCTGGCGTGGCGAAGAAGCCACTAGCGGCAAAGCGACCAGACTGGCGCAGTCACTCCCCGAACTCTCGCACTCTCTCGTAGCGCATCTCCATCCCTCCTAGCCTCTGCACGATGGTCTGAAGGCCCAGCTGGAGCTCCCTCACTTGGGCCTCCAAGGCCCTCCTCTCGGTCTGATCCTGCTGACGCTCGGCCCTTCTCTCGACTCTCTCTCTCTGCCTCTCTCCTCGTCATCTACAGAAGAACCCTTAACTCCATGATGTCTGGAGAAGGTCTCTCCTCACCGCGATGTCGCAGCTCTGCTACAGTCACCACCCAAGCATCACGCTCCTCTTCCGCCCGGGCAGCCTGAGCCACCGCACCAGCAAGTTGCTCCCGGAGGGAGGCAATCTCGAGAAAAGGGGCCGAGGAACTGGAAGATGCGCCGCCGGTCACTCCCACCATCGCTGTCTGCTGGACACGCTTGAATGAATAAACAACAGCCGTCAGCTAAGCTCCACATTTAAAAATAGAAAATGCCGCATTTAGCTTACCAGGAGCGACAGTTCCTGCTGAGTGGCGGCCAGCTGCCGCCTGACCTCGGCTAATTCGGCACGCGAGCTGTTGATGTTGCGCGTATCCCCGGCTCGGGGAAGACCCACGTAACTCTCTCTCTGCTGCCGCAGGAAGTCGGCACTATCCTGCACCAGTACGCTACCTTGCTGTCCAGGGAGACGTATGCGCCAGTCTTCAAGCTTCGCCTTGCCGCGACTCTCCTTCCTGACACGGCTCAGCTCGTCTGTACTCTCCCACTCATCGGCCAGGCCCAGGGTCCTCGCCATGTCCTGCACCAAGAAAGAAGGGCCTCGCATCATAACAAAGAATGCGTCCCCTGTCTAGGATGCGTCCATCATTTGAGTGCAACACTCGCCGAACCCTTTCCCCCCCTCGCACGGCTCGCTTCAAAACTCAAAATGGATCAAAGGAGAAGATCCGAGGACCTACCAGACCGTGTTCACCTCCTTCTGCACCATCAGGCCCCTCGGGTCCCTCGGGGGCCCGAAGCGGCCCTTCCTCCTCCATGGACGCCGTTCCGTGCTCTTGCGTGTCCCTCCTCGGGCGAGGAGTCCCTCGTCCCTCTCCACCTTCACCATGGTCCGGCCCACCGAACTCCATCGATCGAGGGGAAGAAGACGAAGATGGGCGAGCGAGTTTTGGCAGAAGGCGGGCTCGTTTGCAGGTAAGGCACGGGAGAAGAAAGGCCGCCCGATGCTTTAAATTTGAATTCGAGGGTTAAGAAGCGTCCTCGCGCCTGGACGCGCCCAAAAGAAAGCAACAGAATCCCTCCGTGCAAAGTAGTTCCCTACTGTCCAGGGCAAAAGTCTCGTAAGGCATGCCTCGAAACAACTTGGTGTAAGAGAAGAAGTGTAGGAAAGGAGAGGCGCTACAATGGTCAGTCGTCAGAGTTTTGTCTAGACCCCCTTGTACTGTGGTGCGATTCTGCTACAATTCTATTACTTTCTGATGTTATTAATCCATGCTGGCCTGTGCAGGTTTTACTAATGGACGTCTTTGTCCTATCTCCTGTCCCACCTTTCAATCGTTGGTCCCACCATGTCATGCATCGTAGTATATGATACCTACACTACTAGAACATGTCAAGGACCTCCGACCCGAACGAATCTGGGATTTGAGTTCCCCTTCAACAAAAATAGTGATGATCCCGGAAGAATTTGGGTTGTACAGATCGGCCGTTAACTTGTGATAGCATGGGGATGACGGTTCCATTCAGTGAGTTGGTGCGCAGATAAATGGGCCCCAGCCCAGTGTCGGCTCACCGGATCGGTATCCTGACCCATTCTTAACAAGTTGACAATATTATCCTTGGCTAGTTTTTATTTTAGTTTGTTTTAAATTTTTCTTTAAACCCAGCATGCATTCATATAGGACTTTGAATTTATTGCGGAAGATCATCCAAGTGATTCGATTGTGAAAGCCGTTGTGCTCCAATTCTTACAAATATGAGATATTCCATTTCGAATGAAATACTGAGTTTCTTTGAAGCGGCCCTACGCTACTCTTCCAAAGGAGACCCTTGTTTGGACAGACCCTCAGATATTCCTTTGCTTTGTTTGACCCACCTTGGCCGCAGCACTTTCACATTGGCTGGTAACAGCTCCCCAAAGGTGAAACCTACAGGTTTATGACCCAAGTACTTCCACACCGAGAAGTTGGTCTCCTTTATTTTCGTGCCCGAGTGCACATCTCACCCTCCCTTATTTTAACCCTGTCCAAGCAATCGTCAAAATTTGAAAGTCCTTCTTCAAGGTCGCCTCACTGAAACTCCAAGAAAAATTCCAAACAGTAATTTCAAAAGCGTGTCTCATCACACCTTGGCATCAACTTATCAGTCCATTCCCACTCCATTTCACTCCACTTCGATACCATTCCATTACGTGTCACTCCCTTGCAAAGCAGACGCCAAGGCGGGGCAGCTGTAGACACGCCGTTCTTGACGTTACCGTGAGTAAATCTCATATTACACTATGATAACCCAAGGCGGCCTTCACATTTTTAATTACTCTGGTGATTTCTTATTTTTATGAAATTTTTAACATTTTTTTGAATTTTTCCGTGAAAAATCATGGAAGTGTCCAGGCGCCTGGACACCTCCATCAATGACCAAAAAAAATAAAAAAATCAAAATCATGGAAGTGTCCAGGCGCCTGGACACCTCCATCAATGACCAAAAAAAATAAAAAAATCAAAATCATGGAAGTGTCCAGGCGCCTGGACACCTCCATCAATGACCAAAAAAAATAAAAAATTCAAAATCATGGAAGTGTCCATGCGCCTGGACGCCTCCATCAATGACCAAAAAATAAGAAAAATCAAAATCATGGAGGCGTCCACTTTCCTGGACGCCTCCATCAATGCAAAAATAATAAAAATAATATCAATAATCATAAAAAACAAAACAAAAATCAAATAAAAATAATATATTTATGGAGGCGTCCAGGACCCTGGACGCCTCCATCACCTTGCTCACGGGGCCCCGCCCACCGATCGTCGGTTTATCGTGTGTGAAAAAAGCCAATTGTGGAAGCGTCCAGACAACTGGACGCTTCCATTTCCGAATCACGAGGCGCCGCTCATAAAACCACGCGTTGTGCCAAACCGCGTGCGGCTTTCGGTGGAGTTCGGTGGACCTTATTGAGGCGTCCGGGACCCTGGACGCCTCCACGAAAATATTTGAAAAAAATGAATAAAAATAGAATAAAATATTAGTTCGGCCCTGATGGAGGTGTCCAGGGTCCTGGACGCCTCCACCCTCCGGAGCCCTATAAATAGAGGCCCACCCCCCTCAGTTCTGAGGAAGCTTCTAAGAGATCCGATAGGCTGCCGGATCCCAGAGGCTGCCGGAGTCATTTCTAACCCGTGGGGTCTTTTGTAGGTGGAGGTTCTGCCGGCTTCTCGGGTGCCCACGCTCGCGAGAGGAAGGTCGTCTTCATCCACCGCGCTTCCACGTCGTCCCTACGCTGCCGGAGCTCCGCCAGATTTCGCCATCGGCACATCCAATAAGCCAATCCTTTCCTTTTCTTCGTAGTTCTTTTGCATTCATCATCTCGCATCCTCTATCCCCCTTCATAAGGGCACCTCTTCTTATATACTTCTTGCATCCATCATCGCATTTCCTCCTACTCGTATCCGAGAGCGGTTTAAAAGATAACACCAACCAGGTGTGTGTCTTTCCATCATTTCGTTATTTTTATCGCAAGGATTTGAATACTACACCTTCATCTTTCTAATCCACTCGTTACTTGTTTGTCGTTGTTTTGCAAGGGTACCCAAGGAAAGCCCTCTCCGTCGACCGGCTGAAGGGGGAGGAAGAAGCAACCCGCCATCTCCCGCTCTTGAGGTAGGCGCGATCACTTTCTTTATTTTGGGGTCTTTTGGCCCCTGGCGATCACATCATGTTCTCGAGGCCGCGGCGAGTCACTTCCCCAATGGCCGTTTAAATTCCCGTTCTTATATTCTCTTTATACTCTGTTATATTCTTATCTGCTCATATTCTCGAGGCCGCGGCGAGTCACTTCCCCAATGGCCGTTTAAATTCCCGTTCTTATATTCTCTTTATATTCTGTTATATTCTTATCTGCTCATATTCTCGAGGCCGCGGCGAGTCACTTCCCCAATGGCCGTTTAAATTCCCGTTCTTATATTCTCTTTATATTTTGTTATATTCTTATCTATTCATATTCTCGAGGCCGCGGCGAGTCACTTCCCCAATGGCCGTTTAAATTCCCGTTATTTATATTCTCCTTATATTCTGTTATATTCTTATCTGCTCATATTCTCGAGGCCGCAGCGAGTCACTTCTCCAATGGCTGTTTCAATTCTTGCTATTTGATTTCTGCACCATTCCTGTCCCCCCGAGGCCGCAGCAAGTCACTTCCCGCTATGACCTTTTAACCCCCATATCTTGCTATATTACATTTGTCCCGCTCGCCCCGCCGGAGCAATCTCCCGTGGTGGCCCCTTCTCTTTTCTCTTATTTCTGTGTTGCAGCAAACAAGAGGAGCCCGCGTGCTCCGCGTCTTCTTCGCTCCTCGAACCACGTGACGTCGCTCACAGAGGGGTGAACCCGCTGGGAGGGGAGCCCATAGGATGGATAATGGGCCAAGGAAAGGCCCATATCCACGTGAGCCAATTGGGCGGCCCCGGGTTATAAACGAGTGAAATCAGTCGGGGCCCGAGGGACCTGCGGTGATGGAGAGATTGTAGTGTATGGATCGAGATAAGAACTGGAGGGGACCTGGGCCTTCCCCTTATCAAGATACTGATGGGCCGAGGTGGAGGCATGGCCCGCTTCCATGCTGGGGTATCGGAGAACCTGGGAACGGATGGGAGTAAGATCAATGGGGACAACAGGGACGGGTGCTGACCCAACAATAGGAGACGTAGTGGTGGTGGTGGCAGTCACGCCATAGGAAGGAACTTAGGACGGGGCGTCTGCCCCTTGCAGAGCTTGTCGGATAAGGTGGAGCTGAGAGGGATCAAGCTGGGCCATCAAATTAAGAATTTGACTGGCCGAATTTTGTGTGGAGGAACCAGGAAGGGAGGGCTGAGAGCCCTCGATGGCAATGGTCGGGAGAGGAGGGGCAGTCCCCTCTCCTCCCTGCACATGGGTGACCCTGGGCGGGTCCTCAAGAAGTCCGCGAGGGAGAGAATCCTCGTGGGAATGGGAGAAGTCGTATGATGACATGGGGAATGACGAATCAAATAGAGGATTAAAGTAAGAAACGAAGTGAGAGTTGCCCCTAGATGATGATCCTATGGGGAAGAAACAACTCCGCATGCACTGATGATAATGGGGAAGGGGGAGGCAAAAAGCCCTAAGTAAAGAGCTAAAACAAACAACTCGAATGAGATGCACACAATGGGGGAGCGAGATGAGAAGAGAATCAGCCACTTAAGCAACCAAGTTGTCCAATGATGCGCGACAATTTTTTTAGATTCCTCTTCTAGGACCTTAGTGGATTAATTAATGTATAACTTCATTCAACCACAAAGGTACCTAATCAGGGTAGGAAATGAAAAACTGGGTGACTCTACGGAACACTCTCTCTCACGGATGCAAACCCTAGACTGGGGGGAGACGGTACAACCTGCCCGGCGTCCGTCTGGAAATCCACGGCTCACGGGGGCTTACAGAGGTCTTCAGTAAGGTCCCCTAGTCGGCTCTAAGGAGTATGGAGACGAGAGGAAACCCTACCTCAGTAGGAATGCAACTACTATGAAAAGAATCTATGTCCCTATGCGCACCAGAGTGCATGCAAAGTCTAACCTAGCAACTAGCAACCAATGATCAACCAAATATGCAAGTAATTAAAGCAAGCATGCAACAATGATATCAGAGCAGGGGGGGATCAATAATCAGCACCAAATACCATGGAGATCAACTAACATGGCAATCAAAGTGAATCACGGGTGCACTGTAACAATACCTTGGCTTATAGGTGGAGATTTCAATTGTGTTCTTCGCCCCTCGGAGAAGGTAGGGGGTAGCATGCCGGCCTTAGCTGCAATGGCTGATTTTAATAATTGCCTTAGCTCTGCTGGCCTGACTGATATTGGTTGTATAGGAAATGCAATGACCTGGACTAATAACAGAATTGGAGTTGCTAATATAAAGGCTAGACTTGACAGAGTGCTAGTGAATAGCCTTTGTCTATCCTCTTTTCCACAGCTGACTGTGAAGAATCTTCCCAGAGGTCCTTCGGACCATGCTCCTTTGTTACTTCATTTGGAAAAAGAGTTGAGTAACCCAGGTCGATTTATTTTTCAGAAGATGTGGTGCACCCATGATTCCTTTAAACAGATTGTATCTGACAGCTGGCAGCAATCTCAACCTAACGACCCTAATCCTTTGACTAGATTTTTTATCAAGCTACAGACAGTCAAGGCATCTCTTCGTACCTGGAACAAAGAAATTTTTGGGGACATAAACTCTGCTGTTAGCCATGCCAAAGCTGAAGTTGAATCTAAGCAAAGATATTTCGACTCTGATCCTTCCTATGATAATAAGGACAGGCTAAAAGCTGCCAATGCTGTGCTTAATCAAGCCTTATCCAGAGAAGAAATTTTTTGGCATCAGAAATCCCAGGTTGATTGGATTGAATGTGGAGATAGAAACACCTCATTCTACCATGCGGTTGCACAGTGTAATAGAAGAAGAAGCATTATTAGAAGGCTCAGAGTAGGGGATTCCAATGAATGGTGCTCTGATCAGGAAATTCTGAGGAAACATGCAGAGGATTATTTTAAATGTCTATTCTCGTCTGAGAATCATTCTCATGACACTGAGCTGCTCAATTGTATCCCACAGATTATTACTGAATCTCAGAACTCAGTCCTTTGTGCTCCATCGAGTCATTCAGAGATCCGTCAATCTGTTTGGTCTCTTAAAGGCTCCAGTTCCCCTGGTCCGGATGGATTCTCTGGATATTTTTTCACAGTAGTATGGGATGTTATTGGACAGGATCTGTGTGATGCTGTCATTGCATTTTTCCAAGGTTTTCCTTTGCCAAGGGGAATATCCTCTTCTCTAATAACTCTTATTCCCAAGGTTCATGAACCTAAATCATTCAGTGATTTTCGGCCTATCAGTCTTTGTAATTTCTCCTACAAAGTTATATCCAAGATCATTTCAGATAGATTGGCTCCTCTTCTGCCTAGTATAATTTCTAAGGAGCAGGGTGCCTTTGTGAAAGGTCGGTTTATTTTGGATAATATTTCCCTGGCTAGACAATTGATGATGGACATTAACAGGAAAGTTAGAGGCCATAATATGATAATTAAACTGGACATGGCTAAAGCATATGACAGAATGGAGTGGGATTTTATCTTTGCAGTGATGAAAAAGTTTGGTTTCTGCAATAGATTCACTTCCTTGATTGGTATGCTTTTATACAATTGCTGGTTTTCTATAAACTTCAATGGAATGATTTCAGGCTTCTTTAAATCCAGTAGAGGCATTAGACAAGGAGACCCCATTGCACCCTATCTCTTTATTATTGCCTCGGAGGTCTTAAGCAGAGGATTATCAGCATTATTTCAATCTGGAAGAATCAAAGGATATGCTGGACCCAGAAGGACTATGCAGATTTCTCATCTGCTATATGCAGATGACACCCTGATTTTCCTCAATGCCAGTAGAAGAAATATAAGGGCTTTCCAGCAGTTCATCAATAGTTATGAAGGTGGCTCGGGTCTAAAGGTGAATGCTGCAAAAAGTTGTTTTATCTTATCAGCTAAGGCCCCCCTATCGTTAATTCAGGCTGTTAGGACACTTACTGGATATAAGTATCATACTGATGAAATCAAATATCTTGGAATTCTAATTAAAAAGGGCAGATACCTATGTTCAGACTTCAAATTCCTTATAGAAAGGATTCAGAACAAATTAGAAGGTTGGCAATCCAAATTACTCTCTCAAGCTGGCAGAGCTGTGCTTATAAATTCTGTTATTAAAAGTATGCCAGTTTATTTAGCTTCTGCTTGCTTTATTCCGAAAAAGATAATTAGCTTCATGGATAGTCAATGTGCAGCATTCTTCTGGCAAGGGGTTCATGGCTTCAAGCGTAGGCATTGGATTGCCTGGTCTTACATACAGAAACCTCGTACAGAGGGTGGCCTTGGAATAAGAGATTTCTTAAGTGTTCAGACTGCTTTTGCTGTGAAAATGTTATGGAGTATTCTTCAGGGTTCATCATTATGGTCTTTATATGCCAGACAGAGATTCATTAAATCTCATATCTCCAGCTGTAAAAAACCTTTTCCTACTGGAATGCCTCAATCAATTTTCAGAAAAGCCAGAGGTATTATAATTGATAACAGCAGGTGTTTTGTTGGGTCTGGCGACATAACTGATTTCTTAAGGGATAATTGGATTGGTAATGGCCCTTTTTTTAATGCAGACCAGGCTGCAAGCAGAAATAATGGGAGTGAAATCCCTTTCTTCTCTGTCAGAGATGTTCTCAGAAATGCTCAGCATATGGCTTGGGGTTTAATTGGTAATGGTCAACATATCCCTAATGTCCAGCTTAACAATGTGGCTGACATCTATTTTTGGATGAATTCTCCTACATGTAATTTCACTATTAAATCAGCCTACAATCTAATCCGTACAAAAGGAATGAAGAGGTCAGCATGGACAAAACTATGGCACCCTGCATTCAACCCAAGAGCAGTATTATTCATTTGGAAACTCATTCACCGAGCAATTCTTGTTGATAGCAGGGTCATTGATTGTGGATTCCAAATGGCTTCTAAATGCAACTGTTGCTCCCTTCCTAAACATGAAGATCTCAATCATGTCTTCATTCATGGTGAACTGGCTTCAGAATTATGGGGTTGGCTGTTACCCATTATCAATAATAAAATATGGCTGGCAGACCAAATTACTAGTAGGTGCTGGAAACTATTATCTGCAACTAGTATGCTTTCAGCTTTTAGTGTAACAGGAATGTACTCTACATTTCTCATGCTTTGGGAAATATGGAAGCAGATATGTGTCTCCAAGTTCGAAGGGGCTCCAATTAATATCACTGCCATTAAAAGAAAAATCATTTCTTCTGTCCAGATGGTGCTAGATAAAATTGTTTTCCACATGCCCCTTTCTCCTGCTAAGATCAAATGCTTGGCCTCTTTTGGTTTGATGTCTCGGGTACAAATCAAACACCCCATTATGGTCAACTGCAAATTTGCTAAACAGGGATATACACTTCATGTTGATGGGGCATCCAAAGGTAACCCCGGCAGATGTGGTGGAGGCGGATGTATCAGAAACAGTGCTGGAGATCTGATAATAGGATTTGCCTTCTTCTATGGTATTGGAAATAGTGTTATTGCTGAATGCAGGGCATTACATGATGGATTATATATTGCAAAGCAAAGTGGCATTAAACTCTTGGAAACATTTTCAGATTGCTCCTTGATAGTGGATGCATGCAGGAGTGGTAATCCTCTTATTTGGGCTGTTTACCCATGGTGGAAAGAAACCTTAACTCTCCTTCATGAAAGTGGCAGTGAGTTCTATCATATTTTCAGAGAAGGAAACCGCGTAGCAGATTCACTGGCTTCTCATGCTTGTGGAATTACATCTAATCAACTTTATACCAAAGCAAAGGAGTTACCACATCATTCCAAGGGTGCTTTAAGAGTGGATAAGGCTGGCCTGCCTTCCTTTCGTCATTACTAGTCTTGTAGTAGATTGTCTTTAGTTGGGCTTAATCCTCCTTGCTTTACTCGGGCTCTTTTTTACTTGCCCTTTGCTCTTTTTAGGCTACTGCCTCTTTGTTGTAATCATTGTTCATCTCATATCAATAAAATTTAGGACCACAGGGAACGGCCAGGAGGAGTGAGAACATTCTTCCTCTCTAAGGAAGGGTGCACTCGACCTATGCTTTCTTTGATTGGTCGGTGTTTGAATAAAAAAAAAAATCACGGGTGCACTGTAGCACCACAAGAACGGTCTCTAGGAGGCCGCTCAGAGAGAAGGACGGTCTACAGACAGCCGTATAATTCAGGGAGTGACGACAAAATAACAAGAAAATCAGAGAATGCAGGAAATGAACAATGACAGAAATGAGACACGTACCAGGATGGATGGTCCATGGATAGCCGCTTAATGTTTGGAACGGACCTGCATCAACCGTGTAACAACAACCAAGCCAATAGAGTAAAGGCAGAGGCGTACCTGCGCCAGCAAGATGGACGGTGCACTCTTGGCCGCACAGACGTTGGACGGCTCGGGAAGAACCGTTCAAATTCCAGAGGACAAAAAATGCAACCAGCAAAGATCAACCAGGAACCACTCGAAGAAAAAGGATTAACAAAGCAAAAGAGAGGGTCAGCAAGCCACTAACACGATGGGCACTAGGTGTCACACCGTGATCACCACAAAAGAGGGATGTAGATATATTTCTCCTCCCGTCCGTTCTTTAATGCCTTCCCATGTCTATCTTACCACATCCAACATGGGAAATGAATGAAGACAGAGGGACATGGAGGAATAAAAACTTGTGATCGCCACCAAGGTGCCGAACGTGATGGACACGCCATACCTTGGAAAGAGGGAGAGGTACTCGCCTAGGGTGCAGCGCTGCAAAGATGTACGGCTCAGGATGAACCGCCTATAATGATGCACGGTCTCATGACAGACCGTCTAAGAACGTTGCAGAGGACGCGGGATGAAGCACTCCTGACAGGTGAACGGTTCTATCACAACCACAGGAAGAAGAAGGACAGTCCAGGTTGCACTGCACGTCTCCTTGAACGGATGGGAGAGAACCGCGCAAGACCACAATGCCAGAAGTTGCAAAAGGGTCCAACCTCCACCCTTTCCGACCGGCCAGAAAGGATGGGCCTCGCGTTAGTGTACTGCTGACCTATAAAACAAAGTGTAGAACACCAGGAAAAACCCAAGTTGGAAACGTGGAGTGTAGCAAATGCTCGAATGAAGGGAAATGAACATAAGTATTTGAATTGGGGATACCTGGGGGGTTTTTAAACCCCTAGGGCATCAGAAAGCATGGGAGGGTGTGTGCATGATAGTGTAAACAATGAAAACGTGGGAGAATGGATGTGTAGAAACAAATATGCAATGAGAAGAAATGAGACCATCAAATGCAAAAAGACTCAAGACTAGGACTACTCTCTGAACCGAAGGCCTATATGGACGTAGAAGGCCTCCCTCCTTGGTGCTAGGTCGCTCAAGAATTCAGCAGGGCTTCACCGTCGACCAAAATCTCCCCCCCTCTTCAAACCTAGCCTCTAAGGTCTATTTATAGAGCACCTAAAGTCCTAGCTCAAAATTAGAGTTTAGAAGCATTTTTCGGTCGAGATTATTAAACAAAAGATGCAGATAATTCCATTATCTTTCATCTGGATAAAACGGCACTCGAAATGGTTGAGGATTCGCGGAGAAATCATCGGAAGAAGTTTGGGATAAATCCATGAGGAGAGAGAGAAAATATGTTGAATCTTTAGCAATCGAGCAGATGAACGGTCTAACGATAGACCACACAGCCATATGGGCGGCCCATTATGGGCCGTCCAACCTCGTCGGTGGAAATTCATCAATTCACAAAATAATCCAAATTATCCATTGAACCGGCCGAATAGTTCGCCGTTGGACTCTCATAAATGCACGGCTACAATGAGACAGTTCAAAGGTAGAGCGGCCAAAGAACAATCATTCTAGCCTTGTCGGTGATAAATAGATTAATTGGGTAATTATCTAAGAAAGCCACCAAGCGTAGGACTCTGAGAGACGAGCGGCTATTATCCGTCCGTCCATCATATTGAACGGCTAGTGGAAGACTGCATAAATGCTTGTCGATGGAAATTCAAAAAATTAACCAAAATTTCCATGAATGTATGGATGGCCCACAGACAACCGCACACTGATTGAGCAGCCAGGGATGAACCGTACATGTACATAGGTGCTTGAAACTCATAGAAAAGTTCAATCAACTAAAACCAAGGCCTATTAAGCCCAGAATTGAAACAAACCTAGCCAGGGAGGGAGACTACCCATAAAACTGGTCCAGAATGTGCCTGAAAATAGCCCCAACGAGTGATGGATAACTCGAGGCATCAACAAATGGGAGTAAGGGGAATGACTCAACTCATCGGCAGAAAACAGGTGTCAACACCACCATCCTACTATATATATATATATATATATATATATATATATACACCTTGAAGGCCAACATGTGAAGGTTGCAGTTTTATTTAAAGCCATGAAGAATGGATGCCCTCATGCAGAGGCGTCATTTACATGAATAGGATCAACCAATTAATGAGTGACCCTTTACCAAGACGTCATTTCCAAAGTGCTTCTAGAAGGTTGAGGCATGAACAACCTCATTTAGCTGGCAAACCACCATCCTCTACCATGGACAATAATGATCTAGGATCTTGTTCCCCAACCGGACCCGCAAGGCAATAAACTAATGCTTTGCGTTGGAAACTAGAATTTTCCTATAACAATTTCCCTCCGTAGCACAGGTAGAGGCTACTGCCATTATCAGTGCTACTTGCAGAAGGGAATATTTCCCTTCTTTCCCTCGAAAGACATGAAGGAGCGTCTTTCTACACTCAACGTCCTACTGCTGGAGCTTTACGGTAGCGGAGGACGTGTGGCTTCTTCCTTGGATTTCTTATTCTTTCATCTGTACCATGTATACTCCTCCAAAAGGTAGGTTTTCTCAAGATCTAGCCCAACTCATAGATAAAATAGGATAACATAACATCCTAGTATACTCCATATGTCATGCCATGTCGCCTATTCCTATAGCATGTTACACGGGTTTTAAGTATAACATACTCTATATCAAGTTACACGGGTTTTAAGTATAACATACTCTATAGCATGTTACACGGGTTTTACGTAGAACAACTATAGCTTGTTACATCAGTTTTTACATTGTCTGTTATACTGATTTTACTGGATTTGAACATATCCTATCATACTAGTTTTTATAGCCTCAAATAATCATGTTTTAGCCCTAGTATATAACCTCTGTTACAAGAGATGCATACATGTTTTAAAAACCCAGAAAGTCTAGCCCTCAGGTGAATAGTGCCCCTGACCAGGGCGCCATTTCCTGAAGGGGCGTCCCAGGCCAAGGCACCATTTAATTAAAGACACTTCATAGTGTCGTCAATTCATTTCCAGCAATTATTAATCAATGCATTCAAAAATCTATATATATTGAACTAAACCATAAAATCCTTGCATGAGTATGTTTCTGTGATCCTGATATTTTTCTCTACATGTCCATGTCCTTAATTCTAAATTCTGAGAAACTTTGAAAATATGAATAGTAACTTGTATCTCAAACGTACCTGTCTGGTGCGAAGCATGAGCCCAAGTGAACAGCGCCCCTGACTAGGGTGCCATTTATCAAATTGAAGACTCTCTGCAGAGTCTTCATTTAAATGAAGACCTTGCAGAGGGGCGCCAATTACATACATGACAGAAAGAATTGAAGACCCTCCGTAGAGTCTTCAATTAAATGAAGACACTGCAAGGGGGCGCCAATTCCTTTTCGAGGAGTTTATAAACATCACGTTTAGAAAATTCATATTCATGAAACTAAAACCCAATAATTTTGCATGAGCATGATTCTGAACTCCTGAGAATTTTCTCTACCTATTCATATCCTTGCTTCCTATTTTCGTGAAACTTTTACGATATGAATAGTGTTATGAGTCACAGAATGTACCTGCCCAGTGTAAATCGGCCAAAATCAATTGGCGCCCCAAGCCAGGGCCAATTCTTTGAATAGTGACACCCCGAGGGGTCTTCAATTAATAGAAGACTCTCTGAGGGGGCTCCATTTACCTTGTTAATATATATAACTTTTTTGAAAGGCTGGCCAACCCCCATGCGCCAATTGACTGAAAGGGTGGGCAACCCCCAGGCGCGAATTGTATAAAAGGCCCCCTGAACCCCAGGCACCAATTGCCTGAAAGATGGGGCAACCCCCAGGCGCCAATTCCCTTAGAGCAGGGGTAACTCCCAGGCGCCAATTCAGTCTGTTAGTTGTCACTAGTCCCGTGATTCGTACCGAGATAACCCTAGTACATGTTCCAGCATCATATATTTTTGAACTCCATTCATGGAATCTACCTTATGTTCCTACAATGGTCACCACTTGAAATTCTATATTGGCTATAAATGAGAGTGGATGTCAAAAGAAATACATGAAAATGCTGTGCATATAGGGCCCGGTCTGGTCCTGGGAGGAGCACTCGAAGGTACTTGTGCCCGTGAGAGTTTATTGACCACGGTGTTTGGCATTGCACCGAAGTACTTGCTTGACTTGAGACACTCCACACGTACTCTCTCTACTTGCTTGACTTGACTTGCGTGGCCCGGAACAGGCGATACTTGGCTTGCGTGGCCCAAAAAAAGGCAAAATACTTGCTTGATTGACATAGCCAATTCTATTGACACGTACTTGATATTACTTGCTTGTACATGAGTTCTTACTTGTACATGAGTTCCTGCTTGCCCGAAAAGTGGCATCTACATCTATAAAGTTCTTGATATCCTGCTTGGTCAAATACTTGAAATCACGCGATACTCACTCTATATAGTTCTTGACTTCTTACTTGTCCATCATGCATAGATATACCCGTATACCTGATTTTCGTACTTGTTCATCATACATTGTTATATCTGCATTACATGTAACATGTAAATCACTTAAAGATTGCTCGAACTTGAGATGTAATTCTTACTGAGCGATTCGCTCATCCAGCTGCTTCCTAACATTTTTCAGGTAATTCGGATAGCGACATCCACCTAAATGGGAATGAGACCGAGTGAAGAGTGCTAGAGTCACCGATCATCTACTGTCAGCTAGTCGTGTCTTTTGATTTTCTTGAGTCCTTTTATGTATTTCCAGTTATATCAGTCTAGTTGATTGAGGCTTATTAAGGCTTGTAGCCCAGTATTTAGAATTGAATCAGGAATGTCATGGATTAGAATTATCACCATTTGGTTAATTGTAAGAATTGTCACCTTAGACATTGGTATTATTTGGGAATTTAATCTTAGTTATGATTTAGATAATTTGCGCACTCTGTCTTTTGTCAAAAAAATATATGTATACTACTCTGATTGAATGGTTCTATATAAGCTTGCCACGACCCGGGTATCTTCCGCGCTCGGGGCGTGACATCCTTCTTGGTATCAGAGCCTAGGATCTCAATTTCTTAGGGAATAAGAGGATAAGAAATAAGAGGTTAGGAAAAATAGGAGCCATGATCGAAATCTAGGAAAAATCCCAATCCTAAGGATAGAGTTACACCTTACACCTGGTGAGATGGATAGAGCCATGGGTTAAGTTCTATAATGACATTTGACCTTATAAATTATACATGATACTTAGAACACTTAAATTCTCTTGTAGGATAATGGCTGCTGAAAGAGCACAATGGCGCGAGATGCAGCGCACCGTGCAAGGCCTTACACAGGCACTATAGTAAGTGGCTCAAGGCAGTGCTAACCATGGAGCTGGTGATCTCCACAGGAGTTTCCGTAACATGAACCCACCAAGGTTAACGGGTTCGTCCGACCCCGAGGATGCCGAGAATTGGTTAAAGGAAATGGAACGAATTTTCCGTGTGATGCAATGCACGGACGAGGAGAAGGTTCTACTGGCCATATTCCAACTGGAGTTGGACGCTCGATGTTGGTGAGAATCTGTGGAAGCAACATTGCCAGAAGACCACGTCACATGGGATGAGTTCGTGGAGCATTTCAACAACAAGTACTTCTCCGACCATATCCAGGAAAAGAAGGCCGTGGAATTTGCCGCACTAAAACAACGAGGCTTGAAAGTGGCCGGGTATGAGGCCCAATTTTCAAGACTGGCTAGGTATGCACCCCACTTGGTGTGTACGGAGAAGATGAAGGCTAAAAGGTTCCTCAACGGGCTTCGGCCTCACTATATTACACAACTTGCACCGATAGACATCCAAGTCTATTCGGAGATGGTTCGGCGTGCCCAATTGCTAGAAGATGCCACCAAATTATCTGAAAGGATCCGAGGAAGGGATAAGAAGGAACCTGTCACAAGCCCAGGAAATTTCAAATCATCATTCAACAAGAAGCGGTTCTTCAATGGAGGGGAGTCCTCCAAGGGAAAGAAGTTTTAGAGGAATAACAAGCCATTCTCTACCACAACACCTTCTAAGGAAGTTTGCAAATACTGTGACAAACCCGGCCACAAGACTGAGGAATGATGGAGGAAACTAGGAGCCTCTCTCCGATGTGGGAGCCGAGAGCACCGAATCCCTAATTGCCCATTGATGACTGAGCAAGCCATTAAAGATGAGAAGCTCCCAACAAAGAAGCAAGGCCGTCTGCAAGCTCTCCACGAGACGGAACCCACAGAAGGTGGAATTGTGGAAGGTACTTTAACTATTTGTTCTAAAAATGCTCAAGTTTTATTTGATACCGGAGCAACTCATTCATTCGTTTTCAAGAAATTTGCTGCTTCATTTTCTAAGAAACATGAACTGTTAGATTTGGTCATATCTACACCTCTTGGGAATGAGTCCGATATCACTTATCACTATCCAAACTATGAAGTGATGATTAAAGGAAACAATTTACCTGCTGACCTGATATGCCTAGATATGAAGAGTTATGATGTCATACTAGGTGCCGACTGGTTATCCACATACCAAGCAACCGTAGATTGCCGGCATGGCAAGGTAACCTTTGTGGATTATCCCGAGCTGGTTTACAATAGCCCTCGGAATAGATCACCTCTTATATCGGCCCTCCGAGCTAGTAAACTTATGAGTAAAGGATGTATGGCTTTCATAGCATTCGTGATTGCCACGGAAGTCGAGGAGATTAAACTTGAAGACATCCGCGTAATTCGGGACTTTCTCGATGTTTTTCCAGAAGAATTACCCGACTTACCCCTGGAAAGGGAAGTGTCGTTCACGATCGACCTTGTCCCTGGTGCTAGTCCTGTTTCCAAGGCACCATACAGAATGTCCCCTGCTGAGCTGAAAGAGCTAAAAGAGCAGCTAATGGAGTTATTGAAAAAAGGTTTCATCATGCCAAGTACTTCCCCATGGGGAGCACCCGTGATGTTCGTCAAAAAAAAGGATGGATCTATGAGACTATGCATTGATTATCGGCAACTAAATCACCTTACAATCAAGAACAAGTACCTACTGTCGTGAATTGATGAGCTGTTTTATCAATTATCTAGAGCTACATATTTCTCCAAGATTGATCTTCGTTCTAGTTACCACCAACTGAAGATCAAAGAAGAAGACATTCATAAAACTTCATTCCTGAGCAGGTATGGGCATTACAAATTTTCTGTTATGCCTTTCAGACTAACGAATGCCCCTGCAGCTTTTTTGCGATTAATGAACATCATATTCAGGCCCTACTTAGACCAATTTATTGTGGTCTTCATTGATGATATTCTGATCTATTCAAAGACCGAAGAGGATCATGAAGAACATTTGAAGAAGGCATCGCAAGTATTGAAAAAAAATAAATTGTATGCCAAATTCAGTAAATGCAAGTTCTGGCTCGAGGAAGTATCCTTCTTAGGCCATGTGGTCTCGAAGGAAGTGATTTCTGTTGAACCTGCAAAGGTCGAAGCCGTGAAGAACTGGGAACGACCAACAAATGCAACGGAGATTTGAAGCTTCTTGGGATTAGCTGGTTATTACCAGCGTTTCATCAAGGACTTCTCAAGAATTGTTGTTCCTCTCACCCGATTAACCCGCAAGGAAGTGCCTTATGAGTGGAATGAAGACTGTGAAAAGAGTTTCCATGCTTTGAACGATCTCTTGACCACTGCTCCAGTCTTATCATTGCCAATTGAAAGAGAGAAATACGAGGTATATACCGATGCTTCTGGTATTGGCCTCGGATGTGTATTGATGCAAAACGGAAGAGCCATTGCATACTATTCATGACAGCTCAAGAAACATGAAGAGAACTACTCGGTGCATTATTTAGAGCTAACCGCGATGGTGTTTGTCTTGAAGATCTGGAGACACTATCTCTACGGAGAATAATTCACTATATACTCCGATCACAAAAACCTCAAGTATTTATTCTCTCAAAAGGAACTAAACATGCTGTAAAGGCGTTGGCTCGAATATCTCAAGGATCTCGACTTCACTATACAATACTATCCTGGTAAGGGTAATTCTGTAGCTGATGCCCTTAATCGAAAGCCAAGAGCAATTTTGGCCAACTGTATGATGCAAGAATGGAAGTTGCTAGAGAAATTCTCTGAGCTCAATATCAATACAGATGAGAAGAACGGGTGTATTATTCTATCTCATATGAGTCTACATACAGATTTGCTACCTGAAATTAAGAAGCTTCAAGAAGAAGATCCCGCACTAGTGGAGATAAAAAGCAAGCTGGACGAGAGACTTGATTTCAAGCTGGCACCTGATGGTAGATTACTATTTCATGAATGGACATGTGTGCCTGACTGTCCCGAATTGAAGAAGAATATTCTTGAAGAAGCTCATCGATCGAGGTACGCGATCCACCCTAGAGCCACTAAGATGTACCAAAACTTGAAAAGAACTTTCTGGTGGCCTAATATGAAAAGGGAGGTAGCGGACTTCGTATCTCGCTGCCTGACATGTCAACAAGTGAAGGCAGAACGTCAGAAACCTACCGAAAAATTGCATCCGCTAGATATTCCCAAGTGGAAGTGGGAAGATATCTACATGGACTTTATCATGGGTTTGCCCAAGTCTAGGGGTAGACATGATGGAATTTGGGTAATCATCGATCATCTAACTAAATCGGTCCATTTCTTACCCATCAATAACCGATGGTCAGTCGATGTACTTGCTGCCCTGTATATTAAGGGGATGGTTAGATTGCATGGTATCTGACCGAGACCCACGCTTTACCTCTCATTTCTGGAAAAGTCTACAACACTCTCTGGGGATGAAACTCAACTTCAGCACTGCTTTCCATCCCTAGACAGATAGACAGACCGAAAGGATAAATCAAGTTGTGGAAGATATGTTGAGAGCATGCATTATAGACTTCGGCGGAAGCTAGTATGACCACTTACCCCTAGCCGAGTTTGCATATAATAATAGCTATCAAGCCAGTATACAAATGGCACCTTTCGAGGCACTGTGTGGCAGGAGTTTCCGATCTCCAATATGCTGGGATGAAGTTGGTGAAAAATAAATTCTAGGCCCATATATGGTAAGACATTCAACCGAGAAGATACACCTTATTTGAAAAAAAATAAAGATAGCACAATCCAGGCAGAATCTTATGCTGACAACAGAAGAAGAAATCTGGAATTTCAAGTTGGAGATCATGTTTTTTTCAAGGTATCTCCCGGCCGAGGCATTAGAAGATTCGGTGGTAAGGGCAAGCTAACACCAATGTTTATTGGTCCATTCAAAGTGCTAGAAAGAGTAGGTGAGGTGGCTTATCGCATTGCCCTACCTCCGCAACTATCAGAAGTGCACAATTGTTAGCACTCAAAATATGATTAACAGCGATCAAGCCTCAAAGATGAATGACACGGCCCACTGAAGCACAGAGGCTGATGGATATCAACATATTGAAGCCCTTTCAAGTTGACAGAGCCTCAGGTCACCCTGTATGAACACCGGGGACCTCACCTCGGGAGAATCGAGATGAATTCACAACAAACCGACAGTGCGACCAAGCCTACCCAATGAACCGGCATCGACTCCATCATGTCGCATACACTATACCCGCTATCTGACCAAGGACAACGGTCTACCCAGTGGCCCGCCACCTTATGAAAGACTCTCTTGAGATGAAAGAATGCCCGTAGCTCTTCAGAATGGAGGACCGAGGGCTCTGTCGGTAGAAGATCCCGATTACCCGACACCGGTATGGCTTCTTGCCAAGTTGGGTCCGTTAGTGGCCGAATGATCGCCCAGCCGGGGAGGAACTATCCCGGGTGTTATTCCACCCTTCGAGAAGCTTTGAACACAAGGCAGGCCGAGCTAGCAGCACGAATCATAGTGCCGAAAGTCGTGTCAACGGAAAACCCGCGTGTTCAGACCAAAGATACTCGAAGTTCCGAGAGGGGCCATACGTCATCTCGAGAGCTTCGTCAAGGCTTCCCGTAAGGTTTTGAAGGACTGCAGCGAGATGAATGGTCATGGTGACTCCTAGGACCATTCCTGGACTCACCGGCTAACCCGCGTCAAGCGGAAGAAGTTAATACGGCGCGCCTCTCACCAGCGCGCCACCCCAATCCGGCGCCCTCAATTCCGACGTGCCCAAAAGCTTGGAGGATCCCTTATCCGGTGCGCTATTGCCCACGCCGGATTAGACTCTCCTATATAGCGAACACTTGGTTCAACTAAGAAAAGAAGAGGAGGAGAATGATCGAGAAGAGGTCGAAGGCATAGAGACTGAGTGATCGCCGGGGAGAGGGTGACCACCAATCAGAGCCAAGGGAGAGAGGGTTTCTTTCTTGGGGAAGAAGGGTTTCCATCGGAGAGCCTGTTTGCTGCCGCCATCTCCCTTTGCTCTGCCTGAAGCCCTTCGGAGTCGGAGAAGAAGAAGGGGATTCCGATACTCTTTTCTGAGTATAGGTGGGTCGTGTGGTTTTCTCTCGGCCGTCTTCCCCATTTCTTTTTTTTCTCTTGATCTAATGTAAGCGAAGGGGGGGGGGGGGGGGGGCGATGATATGAGCCTATCCTCCCTCCCCACCATCTGCGCATCTGTTTCTTCCCATGTCATCCCTTCTTGCAAGTAATGAAACGGCCGCCAAGCATGATGTCGGGTCGTGCCGAACCGTTGTAATAATGTGTATTTTCGCTTCCCATTGATGGATTAAACAATACGCAATGCCATGTATGCTTTCCTTATAGCTCTCTGTTCATCTGTCCAATTTCATCGTGTGTACGAATATCGGGTTTCTGATTCTCGACGCCGAACATGCCCTGGCTCTCTTCAGGGCTACATTGATCTCACCCCCCCTCCCCGGGGTTTTTCTTTACTTTGATACGTTTATACCGGGCTCTCCCCCCATACCCATTTGGGGCCCGTGATGCTAGGAGCATATAGGAGTGTGCTTCCATGGCCTACCTCGAGACCAGTCCTTCTTTACCTTCCTTCTCTCAGATCATAGACTGGAAGAAGGAGGGCCGTCCCTACTAGCTGGGGAAAGTTTCTCTCTAGCATCATTGCCGAGCATATATTACACGTTGATTGTTCGAGCGTTTGCCTTTGTCAATCCATGTAGCTCGTATACTAAATTGCTGTTTCAAAGGCCATGATATCGACCTATTCTGGCACATCAATTATCCACTTCCCCTTGGCCCATGACCAAGTGCAGGCGGTGTGACAATTAAATAGCTTTCCTACCGCATATACATCACTCACCCTGTGTTTCGTGCTCCTCAAAACGACCATCTGCGACCGGGCAGGGGGGGAACACACCCCATTGATATCTTATAACCACCGTTTGGTCAAAGGGTTCCATCTATAAGTGATGGATTCCCCACGGACTATAAGGTGAACATCAACAAGGGCTTCAGCCTGACAAATTCAAATCCACAGTCCTTCGGGACCCTGTGGTGACTAAGGGACATGTGCCCCTCGTAGGCTAGTCCTCGGGGCTCCCTTCCCCAACAGTCGTCCCTCCTTAGGATATGGTGTTGACTATGGGTCATGTGCCCCTTGTAGGCTAGCCCTCGGGGACCTCACCTCCCTCATTAGTCACCTTGAACGCTTGTTACAACCCACGGAACCATGGTGCCCCTTGCCCCTTATAGGCTAGTCCTCGGGGTTTCCTATCTGATTGGGATCTGCTGGCTGTCGTTGTGCCGACCGTCTAGTTAGGGGCTTACTCCACACGTGGGTATGACCCCGTTTCTCCCCTGCAATCCTTCAAGGATTGGGGAGATGCTGCCCAATTTCCATCAGGTTTCTTAATTAATAAAGTTACCTCCCGTAAATTCGTCTCAATAAAACATATGTTCTTAGTTAATAAACTCTCGTGCTCGAGTATGAACATCGCACTAGCTTATAACTTTGCTCCTGAAGAGCCCTGGACTCTAATTCAACAGGCAATCAACCTAATTAACCTCAAAACCCTCAATAGCATCTTAATAAATCAAAATAGTTTCAGAATGTTTCAAAAATCAACTAAAACAGCGTGGTCCTAATCCGGCGCGCCCTAATATGGCGCGATATCCACCCATGCCGGATTACCATTATATTCATAACTTCACAGTCTGGCTTGGCCCGTTCCCGGCGCGCCCTCGCCCGGCACGCCCCAAAGCCACCGCGCCGGTTTAGCATATGCTATGGCCGCGCCAGATTAAGAACCTTTTGCCTACGCTTGGCCACACCGGGGAAGCCTATCCCTACGCGTGGTCGCACCGGTTTTGAATTATTGCTCTCTTCTAATCACTCTGTAGTACCCCAGAATTTATGTTATAATTGCTGGATTATTTATAGAATTTTTTGGAATTTATTAGCAATTTATAAAGGCTAAATAGATTTATAAATGGATTATTGGGTTAATACGTCATTATAAGGCCCAATTGTGTCAAATAATCAACCTATCCTATTTAAATAAAATCCAAAAGGTCTAAGGACCAAGCCCATTAAGTTTGGCCCATATTCTAGAAGGTTATTTAGCCTATTTACGGATAATTACTATTTTTATAGATAATAAAATAGATAATTAACAAAAGAGTTTGAGTTATGTTGAAGTCTATGCACGTTGGATGTAGCGGTCTATCGTGCGACCGCAACAGCCATGTAACGCACCAGTCTTGATGCGTTACACCATGTCAGTTCCGTGAATGGAAGAACGAGAAGAAAGATTAGATCTTTGAGATCCTATCTACAAGAGACCAAATTGGGAGAACTTGTAAGGTTACTAAGGACTCTTAGGGATTAGGTTCTGGTAAATTAAGGACTCTAGAATTGATCTAATCCTCAAACCCTAGCCAAAACCCTATAAATAGGACCTAGTTCTGAACTGAGCGACCCTTACTTTTGGCTCGTGAAGAAACAAGGTAAGGAGTCATAATTTCGGGTAAGTTCTTTAGAAGATCTTATTTAGTATACTTTATACTAATAGTTCTCCAAATTTTGTGCTAGGAGATCAACCAACCAAGGAGATAGAAGCTTCCAAAGTCGCCGATTCAGTCATAGCAGCCCAGAATTAAGAGCAAAAGACCCCTGAAGATCAAGAGATTAGGACGTCCAAACGAGGTAATTAGAGTTCAGTCCTTTAGAACTTTTTGTTCACCTTAGTTTCAACTTCTTACCCTCAAAATTTCATGTCCTTAGGACAAGAGATTGGAGAGATAGAGCGACGTGAAGTTGCTGAAAAATCTTAGGAAGGGAAGAACTAGGGCGTGTCTTGCAGTCCCAAATTGAAAGATTAAAGCTCATTTAAGAAGAAGGTCATCTCATGATTGGCAAAAATATCTTGTTAGGGATAAAAGTCCTCTGGTTTGGATTGATTTCATGCATGATAGATCATAAATTTCATGTTTTAATAGTTATATACATACATGCGTCTCTTAGCCCTAAATGGAAAATAAAAGATATTATCTTGTCTATTCACTAAAACCCATGCATATAGTTGGCCTATACTTCGTTTATCATGTCTAGAACAGTTGTAGTATTTTGATTTCCAAGCATGTTATGTTTTCATAAATATTTACTTTATTTTACTGCTAGAAGACTATCCAACGCATCAAGGTAAGACCGTCACAATGATCTAATGGCCTTACAATAAGCCGTCACAACCTCTGCTGTATCTTAATTACTTTGTGGTCTCTGACGCATCTTAATAGGAGCGTTACACTACTGTAACGGCCCTACGACAAACCGTCATAAGACTGTAATGCGCCTATCGTAGACCGTTAGAGACTGTGTTCTGTCAACCCGAGACGGAATGATAATCAGTTAAAGTTTACCTATAAATAAGCTTAGATAGCTAAGTTTGGACCTGCTATCATGACTTTAAGTTTAGTTACTAATTCATAATCAAAAGTGCATGATTAAGGTGTCTTAAGTCATTTTAAGTTATGTTAATTTCTTGTGCCAAAATTCTATAGTTTTGTATCTAAATCATGATTTTCAAAGATGTATTGACGGAGTTTATCTTGGTTTCACGTTGCTACACATTCTCTCTCTATCTATAGAGTCATTTCTTTAAGTACATGGCACATATTCCGGTATGTTGTCCATTAGTTTAGACTTTGCACTATAGGAACATTATTCTTGGACATGAGGACCTCTCTATTGGATATTCCTTCCAATGGACTAGGAAATCTTGTTTCAAGGCCTCCGTAATTCTCTGTGAGCCTGGGATTCCCATTAGGACGCCGAGTTGGTTGTACCATTAAAGCCCATTTAGTAGATTACACTATCGATGTTTCTGGTTCTAGCAATGTAACGGATCTATACTGGACACTCAGGAGCATCTAACGGCCCAGTATACGACCGTCACATTTCACTAAGTCTATTTTGCTATTTCTGGATTCAGACTAATGTAACGACTCACTACTGGTGCGTCACATGAGTGTAACGGCCCAGTACTTGACCGTCACAATACTTGAGCTTGTTAACCCGAGGTTTGACCCAAGGGTTGATATTCTAAAGTTCCTAGATGGCTTGATAATGGTCTAGGACTTATCATATTGATCAAGAAACTTAATATAATGAATGGAAGTTAAAGAAATATACCGTTATGCTACTGATTTATTTCCATAAGCATAACCTTGTTTAAGTCATTCTTGACCCTCGCATTATTAAATTGAAGCATTCATTCGTTAAATAATGTTATCATGAACTTATTGAATTGTACATTCTTGGCTATACTTTATTGATACATGCGTGGAAGTAGCTTGATTTATACTTGAAGATGCGATCGAGCACTGATTGTGTTCAAGGGCTCTATGCTAGTCCCCTCGGTTTATTACCGAAAACATACTATTATAAACCATGGGGTATGATGCTACTGGCGTCGCATTGCGCTGGGAGTACTTTCTCTATAAATAAGTGAAGATCCACGATACGGCACGACATGACTTTCTTGCTTTATATTCTACAGAAATTCACGAAGTACTTGCTCATAAGCAAAAGATACTGGAGTGATGATTATGTGGCATTGCTAGTACATTCTCGATACATTTTTGTTCATGAAAGGCCAATAACATGTTCTTGTTACATTCTTGCTAGTTCATTCTTGCTCTCATTCTATCTTACATGATCATCTTGTTACTTTGGTTTAACAGCATAATTGATCGCATTTGCAAGATTTTACCTTATTTCTTTAGAGCTAAAATGTTAATTACTTTAATGATGCCTTCATGTTGATGCGAAGATACCTACTAGGCAAGTGTGCTCATTACCTATTTCCATTCTTTTTAGAAAATGAAAGTGATTCAAATTCGGATTCGAGCTATACAAGTAGCGGGTCCGAGAGTGAATGAAAGTGTTGTCAAGATGAGAGTGAAGACTTAGGAAAGTCTATATTGTTTAGATCGAGTCTCTGTAATTTTCCTATTTCTTGAGTCTGATAGGTTGAAAGAAGTTGAAAGTTGTTGTATTTGAATATTGATTATCAATGAAATAAGTTGAAGTTTGATTAAAATAATGTGCAATTGCATTTATGTGTGTGATTGTCTCGCGCTCTGATCATTCTTGCTTGCAAGAGACTTACCATGTCAGCTATTCCCATTTCTCGAGCGAGTCTTCCACTGTCATAAAGGCTCGGGGCGTGACAGTTAAGTTGGTATCAAAGCCTAAGTCTCAGGACTTAAGAAAAAGAGTCATGTCATAGGATAAGTCAAAGGTTTAAAGACCCCTACCTATGAACTAAAGAACAAATTTCCACACCCATATGAGAATTGGGTAGAACCCGGGATGAGATAGTTAATTAGTTTTAAGATTGATTTTCCTTCCAATTTCATGAGAAATAACAAGTTGTTATTTTTCCCTCAAGTACCCTATTATTACCATGGCTCATCGCGTAAATTGGGATGGCATGCAGCAAACGGTTGCTAGCCTCACTCAGGCATTACAAACCATGGCGCAAGCTGGCGCAGGAGCAAGGGCTGGTGATTTGCATCGCAACTTTCGGAGCTTAAACCCTCCGCATTTCTTCGGTTCCTTTAATCCTGACGAGACAGAGAACTGGATAGACGAAATGAATCGTATATTTGATGTTATCCAATGCACCGATCAGGAGAAGGTGCGTCTCACAACCTTTCAACTTAACAAAGATGCCCGCACATGGTGGAAGTCAGTTCCGGCACCTCCGGCCGATGCACCTCATACCTGGGACGGTTTTCTTACCCTATTCCGTGCCAAGTACTTTTCTGAGCACGTAAAAGAGAGAAAGGCTATGGAATTTGCCACTCTTCGGCAAGGAATGATGACGGTTGCCGAATATGAACTACAATTCTCAAGGCTTGCACCTTACGCACCGCATCTTATCAGCACTGATTTATTGAAGGCAAATCGGTTCATGGACGGGTTACGGTCTGGTTTCATTCAGCAGCTCGGGACCCAAAACATCCGTACTTATGCGAAAATGGTTCAACGAGCATATTTGTGCGAAAGGACCTTAGAGAAGGTCAAAATTTTAAAAGGGAAAGGAGAAGAGTTCAGCCGACGCTCAGATCGGCGTTATAAGAAAGAAAAGTTCAGCATCACGGAGCCCTACAAAAGCCGTGATAGTAAGAAAAGATCTAGGAATGGGAATGGTGGAAGTTCCCATAAGCAAAAGAAAGTCAAGGAAGAGAAGGAGCAAGTTGCTACAGCTTGCACGTTTTGCGAAAAATTCAGCCATTCCACTAAGGAATGCCAGAAGTGCCTCGGCGCTTGTTTACGTTGTGGAAGCAGGGAGCATCGCATGCGAGATTGCCCCCTTATGAAAGACCAATCGTCTAGTGGAGAACGTAGGAGGCATGCTCGCCTCAATGCCGTCTTAGAAGAAGAGGAAGCGCCCAAGGATGGTGGGCATATGGAAGGTACTCTTCAAATTTATTCCCGTCCTGCATTTGTGCTATTTGACACTGGTGCCTCTCATTCTTTTATCTCCACTACTTTTGCAAAAATATTATCAATTGCCGCAATAGGATTATATCCTTTCGAAAACCCGGTCTTCCAAGATTTTCCTTCCTTGGAATTAAGTACAAGAAGCATCCTACAATCATATCTTCTCTTCACGTTTGCAAACTTATCTCGCAAGGATGTGAAGCTTTTCTTGCTTCTGTCATTATTACCGAATCCAAGGAGATTATCTTAGCAAACATTCCTATTGTAAATGAGTACCCCGATGTGTTCCCATCTGAATTACCCAGTTTACCACCCGAGAGGGAAGTAAACTTCACTATTGAACTCATTCCAGGAGCATCACCTGTTTCTATAGCCCTTTACAGGATTTCCCCCACAGAACTCAAAGAACTAAAGAAGCAGTTGCAGGAACTACTGGATAAGGGCTTTATCAGACCTAGCACATCCCCTTTGGGTGCGTCGGCTCTATTTGTCAAAAAGAAGGGTGGTTCTCTTAGGCTATGCATCGATTACCAGCGACTGAATCAACTTACAATCAAAAACAAGTATCCGTTGCTGCGTATTGATGAACTTTTTGATCAGCTTTCGGGAGCAGAATATTTTTCTAAGATAGACCTCAGATCAGGTTATCATCAGCTTAGAATTAAAGAAGAGGACATTTATAAATCGACTTTTCGAAGTCGTTATGGCCACTATGAATTCATGGTAATGCCGTTCGGGTTAACTAATGCCCCAGCAGTATTTATGCAACTTATGAACAGTGCTTTCCAGCCATATCTGGACCAATTCATCTTCATCTTCATCGATAACATCTTGATATATTCCAAGACAAAGAAAGAATATGAAGAACATCTGAAGATAGCTTTGTAAATACTTAGAGAACATAGACTTTATGCCAAGCTTAATAAGTGTGAATTCTGGCTCAAGGAAGTTTCATTCCTAGGCCACATTATTTCAAAAGAAGGTATCGCCGTGGATCCTTCTAAGGTAGAAGCTGTCAAGAATTGGAGCCGGCCAACGACCGTATCGAAAGTACGAAGCTTTCTAGTTCTAGCTGGTTATTATAGAAGATTCATTAAAGATTTTTCAAAGATTACGGTTCCTTTAACTGGACTCACGAGAAAAGAAAATCCTTTTATATGGTCTGAGGAATGTGAAAGGAGTTTCCAAACTCTTAAGAATCATCTTACTACAGCTCTTATTCTATAACTACCGGTGGAAGGTGGTGGATTCGAAGTATATACAGATGCATCAGGTATTGGCTTAGGGTGTGTCCTCATGCAAAATGGAAGAGTAATCTGTTATTCTTCAAGACAATTGAAACGTCACGAGGAAAACTATCCTGTGTATGATTTGGAATTAGCAGTTGTCATTTTCACCTTGAAAATTTGGCGCCATTATCTCTATGGAGAAAATTTTACGGTCTACTCGGACCATAAAAGCTTGAAGTACTTATTTTCTCAAAAGAGCTAAATATGAGGCAGAGGAGATGGTTAGAATATCTCAAAGACTTTGATTTTACTATTCAATATCATCCTGGCAAGGCTAACACTGTTGCGGATGCACTCAGCAGAAAACCAATGGGTATGCTATCAAGTCTCATGATTAGTATGACTAATCTTATTCCTCAATTTACTCAGTTGAACTTAGATATTGACAGGAAGGAGGATTGTTTCCTAGCAAATATTCAAGCTCAACCTACATTGATAGAAGATCTGGTCAAGCTGCAAAATGATGATCCTATATTATTGGAGATCAAGGCCAATGTTGAACAAAGGTCGGATTTTTCTATTAAGGATGGAAGATTGCTATTTAAAGACTGAATATGTGTACCGGATCATGAGGATATGAAGAAATTGATTCTAGAAGAAGCACATAAATCCAGGTATACCATTCACCCAGGTAGTACAAAAATGTATCAGGATCTCAAAAGAAATTTCTGGTGGCCCAACATGAAGAGAAAAATAGCTGATTTCGTGTCTCGCTGTCTCACTGTCTCACTTGTCAACAAGTAAAGGCAGAGCATTTTAGACCCGCAGGTAAACTGCATTCCTTGAATATTTCTCGAATGGAAGTGAGAGAGTATAGGGATAGATTTCATTATGGGGTTACCTAAGATAAAAGGTAGACACGATGGTATATGGGTAATCATAGACCGATTAACTAAATCTGCACATTTCATACCAATCAAAAGTCGATGGTCTGTGGATATCATGGCAGCATTATACATAAAAGAGATTGTTAAATTACATGGTGTTCCAGTCACTATTATATCTGATAGAGATCCTCGATTCACATCACAGTTTTGGAAGGGTCTACAACAGTCACTAGGGACTAGATTGAATTTCAGCATAGCCTTTCATTCACAAACTGATGGTCAGATAGAAAGAACGAATCAAGTGGTAGAAGACATGCTCAGGGCTTGTGTTATTGATTTTGGAGGTAGTTGGCATGATCACTTAACTCTAGCAGAATTTGCATATAACAACAGTTATCAGGCCAGCATACAAATGGCACCTTTTGAAGCTCTATATGGACAAAGTTGTCGATCACCAATATGTTGGAGTGAAATAGGGGAAAGACAATTCCTAGGCCCCGATATTATCAGAGATTCTACAGAGAAGATCAAGCTTATTCAAGAGAATAAAGATGGCACAAGATAGGCATAAATCTTATGCTGATAATCGAAGACGCGACTTGAAATTTCAAGTAGGAGACCATGTGTATCTCAAGGTTTCTCCAGGTCGTAGGATTCGGAGATTTGGCATTAAGGGCAAACTAACTCCAAGGTTCATTAGCCCGTTTGAAATTCTTGAAAGGGTCGGTGAAGTGGCTTATAGACTGACTTTACCTCCACAATTAGCAGGAGTTCATGACGTATTTCACGTCTCTATGCTAAAGAAATATGTATATGATCCTGACCATATTATCACCTATGACAATCTGGAGATTCTGAAGGATATGACGTACGAGCAAAAACCAATAAAGATTCTGGAATGGGAAGTGCGTCAACTAAGAAATAAAGTTATTCCTATGGTCAAGATTCAATGCAAGAAAATATGGCCATATGAATCAATATGGGAAACCAAAGCAGCCATGCGGAAAAGATTACCATAATTATTTTAAACTGTAAGTACACTCTCCATAATCCATGTATTGAATTTGGGGACCAAATTCCTCTAAGTGGGGGAGGGTGTAGTGTCCCAGAATTTATGTAATAATTTCTGGATTATTTATAGAATTTTCTGGAATTTATTAAGAATTTATAAAGGCTAAATAGATTTATAAATGGATTATTGGGTTAATAAGTCATTATAAGGCCCAATTGTGTCAAATAATCAACCTAGCCTATTTAAATAAAATCCAAAAGGTCAAAGGACCAAGCCCATTAAGTTTGGCCCATATTTTAGAAGGTTATTTAGCCTATTTATAGATAAATACTATTTTTATAGATAATAAAATAGATAATTAACAAAAGAGTTTAAGTTATGTTGAAGTCTGTGCACGTTGGATGTAGCGGTCTATCGTGCGACCGCCACAGCCATGTAACGCACTAGTCTTGATGCGTTACACCCTGTCAGTTCCGTGAATGGAAGAACGAGTAGAAAGATTGGATCTTTGGGATCATATCTACAAGATACCTAATTAGGAGAACTTGTAAGGTTACTAAGGACTCTTAGGGATCAGGTTCTGGCAAATTAAGGACTCTAGAATCGATCTAATCCTCAAACCCTAGCCAAAACCCTATAAATAGGACCTAATTCTGAACTGAGCGACCCTTACTTTTGGCTCGTGAAGAAACAAGGTAAGGAGTCATAATTTCGGGTAAATTCTTTAGAAGATCTTGTTTAGTATACTTTAGACTAATAGTTCTCCAAATTTCGTGCTAGGAGATCAACCAACCAAGGAGATAGAAGCTTCCAAAGTCGCTGATTCAGTCATAGCAGCCCAGAATTCATAGCAAAAGACCCCTGAAGATCAAGAGATTATGACGTCTAAACGAGGTAATTAGAGTTCAGTCCTTTAGAACTTTTTGTTCACCGTAGTTTCAGCTTCTTACCCTCAAAATTTCACGTCCCTAGGATAAGAGATTGGAGAGATAGAGCGACATGAAGTTGCTGAAAAATCTCAGGATGGGAAGAACTAGGGCGTGTCTTGCAGTCCCAAATTGGAAGATTAAAGCTCATTTAAGAGGTTGGTCATCTCATGATTGGCAAAAACATCTTGTTAGGGATAAAAGCCCTCTGGTTTGTATTGATTTCATGCATGATAGATCATAAATTTCATGTTTTAATAGTTTTATACATACATGCGTCTCTTAGCCCTAAATGTAAAATAAAAGATATCATCTTGTCTATTCACTAAAACACATGCATGTAGTTGGCCTATACTTCGTTTATCATGTCTAGAACAATTATAGTATTTTGATTTCCAGGCATGTTATGTTTTCATAAACCTTTACTTTATTTTACTGCCAGCAGACTATCCGACGCATCAAGGTAAGACCGTCACAATGATCTAACGGCCTTACAATAAGCTGTCACAACCTCTGTTGTATCTTAATTACTTTGTGGTCTCTGACGCATCTTAATAGGAGCGTTACACTACTGTAACGGCCCTACGATAAACTGTCACAAGACTGTAACACACCTATCGTAGACCGTCAGACACTGTGTTCTGTCAGCCCGAGACGGAATGATAACCAGTTAAAGTTTACCTATAAATAAGCTTAGATAGCTAAGTTTGGACCTGTTATCATGACTTTAAGTTTAGTTACTAATTCATAATTGAAAGTGCATGATTAAGGTGTCTTAAGTCATTTTAAGTTATGTTAATCTCATGTGCCAAAATTCTATAGTTTTGTATCTAAGTCATGATTTTCAAAGATGTATTGACGGAGTTTATCTTGGTTTCACGTTGCTACACATTCTCTCTCTATCTATAGAGTCATTTCTTTAAGTACATGGCACATATTCCGGTATGTTGTCCATTAGTTTAGACTTTACACTATAGGAACATTATTCTTGGACATGAGGACCTCTCTATTGGATATTCCTTCCAATGGACTAGGAAATCTTATTTCAAGGCCTCTGTAATTCTCTGCGAGCCTGAGATTCCCACTAGGACGCTGAGTTGGTTGTACCATTAAAGCCTATTTAGTAGATTACACTATCGATGTTTCTGGTTCTAGCAATGTAATGGATCTAGATTGGACCGTCAGGAGCATCTAACGGCCCAATATACGACCGTCACATTTCACTAAGTCTATTTTACTATTTCTGGATTCATACTAATGTAACGGCCCACTACTGGTGCGTCACATGAGTGTAACGGCCCAGTACTTGACCGTCACAATGCTTGAGCTAGTTAACCCAAGGTTTGACCCAAGGGTTGATATTCTAAAGTTCCTAGATGGCTTGATAATGGTCTAGGACTTATCATATTGATCAAGAAACTTAATATAATGAATGGAAGTTAAAGAAATGTGCCGTTATGCTACCGATTTAGTTCCATAAGCATAACCTTGTTTAAGTCATTCTTGACTCCCGCATTATTAAATTGAAGCGTTCATTCGTTGAATAGTGTTATCATGAACTTATTGAATTGTACATTCTTGGCCACACTTTACTGTTACATGCGTGGAAGTAGCTTGATTTATACTTGAAGATGCGATCGAGCACTGATTGTGTTCAAGGGCTCTATGCTAGTCCCCTCGGCTGATTGCTGGAAACATACTATTATAAACCATGGGGTATGATGCTACTGGCGTCACATTGCGCTGGAAGTACTTTCTCTATAAATAAGTGAAGATCCACGATATGGCACGGCATGACTTTCTTGCTTGATATTCCACAAAAATTCACGAAGTACTTGCTCATAAGCAAAAGATACTGGACTGATGATTATGTGGCATTGCTAGTACATTCTCAATACATTCTTGTTCGTGAAAGGCCAATAGCATGTTCTTGTTACATTCTTGCTAGTTCATTCTTGCTCTCATTCTATCTTACATGATCATCTTGTTACTTTGGTTTAACCGCATGATTGATCGCATTTACATGATTTTACCTTATTTCTTTAGAGCTAAAATGTTAATTACTTTAATGACGCCTTCATGTTGATGCGAAGATACCTACTGGACAAGTGTGCTCATTACCTATTTCCATTCTTTTCAGGAAATGAAAGTGATTCGAATTCGAATTCGAGCTATACAAGTAGCGGGTCCGAGAGTGAGTGAAAGTGTTGTCAAGATGAGAGTAAAGACTTAGGAAAGTCTAATGTGTTTAGATCGAGTCTCTGTAATTTTCCTATTTCTTGAGTCTGATAGGTTGAAAGAAGTTGAAAGTTGTTGTATTTGAATATTGATTATCAATGAAATAAGTTAAAGTTTGATTAAAATAATGTGCAATTGCATTTATGTGTGTGATTGTCTCGCGCTCTGATCATTCTTGCTTGCAAGAGGCTTACCATGCCGGTTGTTCCCGTTTTTCGAGCGAGTCTTCCACTGTCATAAAGGCTCGGGGCGTGGCACACTCACTCATCTTTGGAGCGATCTTCGCCTCTCGCGATCGAGATTAATAAATCCCAATCGATAATAAACTAAATAAGGAAAGGGATGTTCAGGTCCGAACCATCTTATTATCACGCTTCTACTATCATGTCTGTTAGCATCATGCTTTCGTTATCATGCCTATGCTACCACTTTCATCTCCCTTGGTGGAGATTAATAAACTTGATTGATAATTGTCTATCTTCATAATTCTATTACCATGCTTAGCATAAGCATGAGCATCACGCATGCATGTTTGCATAGACCCTCGGGTATATCAAATGGCACTGACGGAAGTCTGGGTTACGCCTGATCGGAAGTCTTTGCCATGCGCGATGGTGGTCTTCGGACTTATGTCCTCCGCCACGTATCGAGGGTCTCCAACTTAATGAACCATGCCTCTCGTGCATGATATATAAAAGTATTTCATGTGACCTCATCACATTCATACTTTTGTAGCTTGTTTTGGCCTCAAACAGCCCACTATCTCGGAAATTAATCAAAGGTTTTCTCCCTTATGGGGGATGTAATTAACGTCATAGCCTTTACGGTATGTCAGACTGCTGGTCCCGACCCGAATCTCACTCTCGCCCACAAGGGTCAGAATGAGCGCACAATAAACTTGTCACTCACGTGACTGGCACACCCGCGCGGTCAATTAACTAATTGGTTATTTATTAATTAACTGGTTGATTGACCCGAACAAAATGACCCAACAAAAATTAACCGTCCCAACAAGTCTGGCACACCCGGTGGGACCAGTGTCACCTTTCATCTCTTTGTCGAGATATGTGGGCCCAAGGCCTTCCCGAAGACTGCTGATAAACAATGGCATCAACTAGACTAACTGGCGTCAACTTTGGCCCCGCGATCGTCGTCGGCCACGCTGAGCATGGGTACCTGGCGGTGCCCACCGTCTTCGGGACATTCCCTGCTGCTGTAGGCTTCCCCAACTTCTTGGGGTTGGCCTTTGTTGACATGCTACAAGTGGAGTCCTCGGAACCTACCGAGGAGGCCGCGAAGAAGGTCGAAGCTTTGAAGGCTCGATGCTGCGCGGGCTCGCTCAAGAGTCCGATTCCGGTTGATAGCTGCCTGGTGCACCACATCACCCATGGTGCCCACCCCATTCCTGCCAAGAATGCCGGAGGACGCCAGCGCAGAGGCTTCCGGTGGAATACTACTACTGTCACCGGATGTCTCTCTATATCCGGTAAATCCATGCTAATCGGTGGAGTTCGCGTCTTCCTGGATGGACGCGATGCTCAGGTGGTCCCGGATCGGGTCGTCCCCACGGTACCGGTTCACAACTCCTATCAGGCCCTCTCTGGAAGGAGAGCTGAGAAAGAAGAAGCTGGCCACCATGGCCGTGAGAAGCTGGCCCCTAGGCCAAAGAAATTCAAGCAGGTTTGGGTACCTAAAAAGACCCAGCCCGCCTACCAGGTCACACCAACCCGTCACCGCCCTGCATGTGACGGAATGGGAATGAAGAAGGAAAGGGGCCCGGCCCCAAGGAATGAAGAGACGGTTGTGGACTTTCCACGCCATGGAAGCTTCAAGGCTTGCGCCCGACAAGCCAACATCCCTACAGTGAGAAGAAGATTCCAGCAACTTGTCGGATGAGCCCGGCTTGCTTATATCCCTCCCGTGAGAGGTCGACAACTATCCCCAGTCCTACATCAGGGACTGAGGCAAGAAGAAATGACCAAGATGGTCAGGAATTACTTTAGGGGTTTGGCAACCCCTCGCTGGGCCAACAACGGCTACTACAAGCAGCCGTGGATGAAGAAGACTACTGCCCACCAACGCTAGTTGAAGAAGAAGAAGAAAGAAGGATGACGTCGTCAGTCGACGACAATGGTTATGAAGATGGCTTCGATGCTGAAGCCGATGAGACCACCCCTCGGCGGGAAGAAGGAAAGAGAATCTCTGTATTTAAGAGATTGACCTTCCCAGAGCATGTAAAAAGGAAGGTTCATAGACAGAGAAGAAGAATGCAGGTTTTCACCTGTAACATGGCTAGCATATCTAGCCAATATGCAAGGCTTCTAGAAGATCCTCATGAGTTGGCCCAATTGGCCGGGAGGCCGGGGCCGAACACTCGAAGGGTAGAAGCTGCAAGAGAACTGTTGGTAGCAACTAGAGGGGAGCAAACCCTAGCCCACGTCCAACGATGTGATGGATCTGTTGTCCTGACTGCCAATGTGTTGATAGCGGAAGAAGAAGAAGATGTCTTGCTCGACATCCTGCCTGAGGGTGCATCCGGGGAGACAACAGAAGCTATTCCTAGTACTGCAGCTATGGATCCGACAGTACTAATAATACTACAAAGGTACCACCAAGAGATAGAGTTGCTGAAGAAGCAACTGATGGAGAAGACAGAGCAGTCTTCGGCCTCTAAGAAATCGGAGATGCATGGCGAATCATCACGGGGAGCTGTCAATCAGAGTGACCCCTCACCACATTATGTCGTGCCCAAGCCGGCAGAACCAAGCCTGGCGATGACTCAGCAACGCCCACCACAGCCGCTAATGCTGCCGGTGCTACCACAGGTGCACCAGACACCTCCATTACTGCGTCCTCCACCGCAGGCGACCACCCTGGTCACCCCCCTATCTACAGCCGGCACATTTCTACCTAGAACCGGTTGATCCGACCATCATGAACAAAATGATGGTGGAAAGAATGATCGAGCTGAAGCTCGGTGAAAGAAGTGAAGGTGACTACATCGCATTTGATGCATATAGGGTCCCATACCCGCCACATCATGCTGCCAAGCGGCTCCCTCCTGGGATTAGCAAGCCACCGAAATTCAACAAGTTCAACGGGAAGGGATCCCCAAAAGAACATGTCGCCTACTACATGACCGTCATGGGTGATCTGGCCACCGACGAGTCATACTTGCTGAATTTTTTTGGGTCCTCGTTGATGAGGCTCACTTTTGAATGGTACTCTAGCCTCCCGGCTGGGTCGATCAGCGACTGGTCGGACATGCAGAGGAAGTTCAGAGAAAGATTCTATGTTACAGAGAGGGAGGTCACAGTGGCCGAACTCTACTCAACAAGACATAGGGCGGATGAAACATCCCTTGATTATATCAAGAGGTGGAGGAACCTTGGAATGAGATGCAAGCGGCCCCCGCATCAGGAGGACGCTGTACAAATATGCAAACAGAACCTCAGGAGAGAGGTCCTGGAAAAGATGATAGGAATGGAGATCCGGTCGTTCGACCGATTGAACAACATCGTGGCCGAGGTCAAAGCTTTCCTGGCCAGACCTACCCCTGCATCAACTACTGCTACTACACAAAAAGGTAAGGCAGTAGAACGGCGCCAGGCGCCTAAAGAAGCAAATGCCCTTGACATTAAAGCATTTGAACAACATAAGGATAAAGGCAAGAAGGCGGATGCCCCGTAGCCTACTAAAGCCGGAGATGGCAAAGAAGGTCCCTCGCTACAGGATAAAATGAAGAAAGCCTATTCTTTTCCAAAGGATAAGACCAGAATTCTGTTTGATTGGGTAACCCAATATGATAAGGTCACCCTGCCTGAGCTAAAGAGGCCGGAGGACCTGAAGACAAAAGACAGTCCAAGGTTCTGCCCCTATCACCAGATGCGGGGCACCCAATTGAAGACTGCTATGTCTTCAAAGATATTATTGAAGGCATGGGAAAGAAAGATGAAATTAACCTGGGAGAGTATATGTCACGCCCCGATGCGGAATCTCGGGACGTACAGTTAGGGGCACGCGAGCTAGAAAGAAATGGTATTATTTCCAAACCATTTACACCAGAGTTGAAAGAGACAATTAACCAAATAACCAAACTTCCTTTTATTGATAATAATAAAAGTTACAACTGAAGTAGAACAACTATAGCCAAATAGTATGACTGAAACTAGTACAATTCTTTAAACTCAACTGACTCAATTTACTAACTATCACTCGGTGTCACTCCAGTCCATCCCCGATAGTAAGATCATTACCTGGAAAAAAGGGGGGAAACAAGTAGGGTATGAGCTAACGCGCTCAGTAGATAACCATGGCAAATATAAGTGATTATCAATTTATTACAGTTTATATGAAATGCAGTAAAAACTAATGACAAGAGATAACGATACGATAAAGAAAGACAATAAACAATGTAGAGAGATATCTTGCAAGGTCAAGAAATAACTTTGTACACGAATTTACCACAAGTAATGAACAAGAGATAACAAGTAACAATAGTAAATTTGGCCAAGTAGTATAAATACGTATTCCAGCACGATCACACAATCAAGTAACGAGAGTTTGTCATAGACGTACACTGTATATTCCTGCACTCGGGTGCAATGCCACACCCTGTCATTAACATCCCATGGGCTCACTAACTTTCGGGCGCTCTCCCCAGGACCAGACCGGGCCCTTATGGTGCGTTAGCATTGATTTTATTGGATCAACGATCCACCGTCTAGACATAATCAAATTATGGCCAATTTAATCAGATGAATTTCTGTCAATGCTCATATTAGAGGACCACACTTGTCCTCAGATTCGAGAATATAATCACGATAAAACCCAAAACTGAGGGTCGTCGTACGGCAAATACAGGGCCGTACTCACACGAGTAACGAGTTACGGAGTCAAGAAAGAACGGTCGATAGTAATCCGTTCGAGAGAAGGGAAGTAAGTTCCGAAGAATGATTATACGGACCGTACGAGGCCGTATTCAAGATATACGGTTCTAGAGAATCCGTATTTAGTATAACGGTAACAATTTCCGGTCGTAGTCAGTACGACTAGAAGAGAAGTAAAATATGCCAAATGGCTTCCGGGTCGCCAATGACAAGTAAACCAATATGGTTACTGCCCAATGGTCGATTCCGGGCTCGAATATGACCGAAGATTTAACCAAGGGTAGTCGGTCAATTAATCAAATTAAAACGATGTGTATCGGGCCATTTAATATACTCAAGTAAAACCAGTAATCATGTAATCCTGTTGCCAACTCGGGATTTACCACGGTAAAAATGTCACACGGTAAAAATAGGGTAATTTACCGAATGGAGTGTCCGGTCTAACTGACCAAGACTTGCCATAAGTCTGCCATTTAAATTTCTGTTCTACAGTAAAATTTACAGAATTTACCCAAGGTAAATTTTAACATGATTAACCAATTTACCAAGAATTTTACAAGTGAATAATTTCACTTTAACCATGTTTTAGTAATTTTAACCAGAATTTTCCAAAAAGTAAATATTGCAACAGAAAGTAAATTTTTATCATTTACTCATCTATTTATTCTGTTGTTATATGGGTTGATAATCTTGTTGATTAACGTTGTTTTACCCTGATTAACACTGAGTATTTTTGGTCTCTGGACTGAATATTTTGGTCTCTGGACAATTTAACGGTCTTAAATTGGCCGCTAAACCTACTAGACATACAGCGATTCTAATTAGGCCGTTTTGACATATATACAGCGGTTTAATTTGGGCTGTTATACAACTGGGGTGTCAAAAGAGTTAAAAACAAGTACTAACCGTTAAAACGAACAGAAGTCCGATCAAACCAGGAACTCTTAAAACTGAGTTTAAGCATGATAACGATGGTGATAAGTTTAAGCATGATAACGATGGTGATAAGTTTAAACATGATAACGATGGTGATAAGTTTAAGCATGATAACGATGGTGATAAAATCTGAATTAAATCATAACTGTAATGATAAATCATGATTTTGCTACTAAATGAAAGCTAACATGATTACTAACAATCCATATTTTCACTTTAATCATTTGGGCCTTAGTTACCTACCTTAATTGAAGGACAAAGAAGAATACGGAGGAAGAAGAAGATGAATAGTATCTTCCTGTGATCCCTTGCAGCAACAGAGCTTAACAGGGCTTTAGCAGAGAAGGGAAGAGGCTAAGCCTCCTTATTTATAGGGTTGCATACTCGTAGAAGACTCTCCTGCGCCAAGGGTTAGTCGGACACGGCGCCGCAAAGGGGATGGCCGGCGTTGACGACGCGGGCTGCCGACTGAAACACGTTTCCACGTGTTTTTTTGGGTAAGGATTTGGCTAATCCTCCTTAATCATGTGATTAAGTATTTCTAACTAAAACCACTAATTAACCTCACTAAATGATTTTTAATGAGTTTGACCCAGAAGACAAAATTGTTATACAACTTATGAGGAATCCATTTATTATTTTTGTGGATTTTTTTCACAAGGTTAATTTCTAACCGATCCAATCTTAGGATTAAAATAATAGTTAATCAAATTCTAACGAATTCTAACGATTTAGTCGATAGATAGAGTTTCTGATATTTTACCGATTATACTCAAGAAGACAAAGTTGTTAATAAAAATATGCTCGATCAATTGTGATTTTTATAGATTTTTCTAAGGTAGTCGTATTTTACTATGAATAGTGTTTTTCGCGTTTTTAAGTCAGGCTTAAATCACCGATTAAGCCATGTAAATGATTTTATTAGGGTCAGGCACAGAAGACCAAAGTGTTTATCATCGTGTTTACTATTTAACTACCATTTTTCAGAATTTCTATATGATAGTCAAAAATTTCACTATTTACTATTTACCACATCACTATTCATAATTTACTATTTACGAAATTTAATATTCTATACAGAAAATTGGGGTCTTACACCCTCCCCCACTTAAAGAATTTGGTCCTCCAAATTCACTGAACCAAAAACAGTAAGGGAATAAATAGCTCACCTTAGAACAAATCGGAATACCGCTTCCGCATAGCGTCCTCAGATTCCCAGGTGGCTTCCTCGGTTCCACGCCGACTCCACTGAATCTTGACCATCGGTATGGAACGATTCCGAAGTTGTTGTTCCTTCCGATCCAGAATCTTCACTGGTCTTTCTTCATAAGTCAGATCCTTCTTTAACTCAAAATCCACATGCTGAATGATGTGAGTGGGGTCGTACACATATTTCCGCAACATAGAAATATGGAATACGTTATGTACGCCAGACAACTGCGGCGGTAAAGCCAGTCTATATGCAACTTCACCCACTCTATCAAGGATTTCAAATGGACCAATATATCTCGGGCTTAGCTTGCCCTGAATACCGAATCGGCGAATTCCTCTCGAAGGAGAGACTTTTAAGAACACATGCTCGCCAATTTGAAATTCCAAATCTCGTCTTCTATTGTCGGCATAACTCTTCTGCCTCGATTGAGCCACTAGTAACCGGTCTCGGATAATACAAATATTCTGTGATGACTCCAAGATAAGATCCGGTCCAAGCCATTGCCTTTCGCCTACCTCATCCCAACATAATGGAGAACGACAGCTTCTTCCATACAAAGCCTCGAAAGGTGCCATCTGTATGCTGGATTGGTAACTATTGTTGTAGGCGAATTCTATTAATGCCAAATGATCACTCCAACTTCCGCCGAAGTCGATCATACAAGCTCTCAACATATCTTCTACTATCTGATTAGTCCTTTCAGTCTGTCCGTCTGTCTGCGGATGAAACGCAGTGCTGAAATTCAGACGCGTACCGAGAGATTCTTGTAATCCCTTCCAGAAATGTGATGTAAATCTCGGGTCTCTGTCAGATATAATATTCACTGGAATACCATGAAGTCTAACCACTTCCTTCAAATATAAAGCTGCTAGAACATCAACTGTCCACTTGGACTTAATAGGTAAGAAATGTGCCGACTTAGTTAGTCGATCCACAATTACCCATATTGCATCATAACTAGCTCGAGTCTTAGGAAGACCCATAATGAAATCCATGCCAATACTCTCCCACTTCCATTGGGGTATATCGAGTGGCTTTAATTTTCCTGCCGGTCTGAAATGCTCGGCCTTCACTTGTTGACACACTAGGCATCTACTCACGAAATCAGCAACTTCCCTCTTCATGTTCGGCCACCAAAAAGATCTTTTCAAATCTTTGAACATCTTAGTGCCTCCCGGATGGATAGTATATCGGGATCTATGAGCTTCCTTGAGAATCCGATTCTTTATCTTTGCCTCATCCGGTACACAAGTTCTACCTTGAAATAATAGCCTTCCATCATCAGCTACCGAGAAATCAGGTCTGCTATTCAAGCTCCCTTTAATCTCTACTAGCTCGGGATCATTATCTTGTAATAATTTGATTTCCATTAATAGTTTGGGCTTGAGTTGAATCTGGGAAATCAAAACCCAATCATTATCTACATTGAGATCCAAACTAGCCAATTGTTCCAGTAGTTTCCACTCTTGTAACATAAGACTGGATAACTTAACTACAGTCTTCCGACTTAAAGCATCGGCCACTACATTGCCTTTGCCAGGGTGATACTCAATAGAGAAATCGAAGTCCTTTATATACTCCAACCATCTTCTCTGCCTCATGTTCAAGTCCTTCTGAGAGAACAAATATTTCAAACTTTTGTGATCTGAGAATACCGTGAATGTCTCACCATATAGGTAGTGTCTCCAAATCTTTAATGCAAATACCACTGCTGCTAACTCCAAATCATGAACTGGATAATTAACTTCATGCTTTCTTAACTGCCTAGAAGAATGGGCAATCACTTTGCCGTGCTGCATAAGTACACAGCCTAAGCCAATACCTGATGCATCCGTGTATACCACGAAACCACCCTCACCAGAAGGTAAGGTCAAAACAGGTGCAGTAGTCAAACAATCCTTTAGAGTCTGGAAACTCCGTTCGCATTCAATTGACCACTCGAACTTGATCTCTTTGCGGGTTAATTTCGTAAGAGGTACTGCAATCTTCGAGAAATCCTGAATAAACCTTCTATAATAGCCAGCTAGGCCTAGAAAACTCCTTACTTCAGTCACACAGGTAGGCTGTTCCCAATTCTTTACTGCTTCCACCTTCGATGGATCAACAGAAATTCCATTCTTGGAAATAATATGCCCTAGAAAGGACACCTCTTTCAGCCAAAAGTCGCACTTGCTCAATTTGGCATAAAGCTGATGATCTCTCAGCAATTGCAAAGCCATCCTCAGATGCTTGGCATGCTCTTCTTCACTCTTGGAATATATCAAGATATCGTCTATGAATACCACGACCCACCGATCAAGATAGGGTCAGAACACACTATTCATTAACTGCATAAAGGCTGCCGGTGCGTTTGTCAAACCAAAAGGCATAATGACAAACTCAAAATGACCATACCGGCTGCGGAAAGCAGATTTATAAATATCTTCATCCTTAATCCGCAATTGATGATATCCAGATCGAAGATCGATCTTAGAAAAATACTGAGCTCCCGCTATCTGGTCAAATAACTCATCAATCCTCGGTAATGGATACTTGTTCTTGACTGTCAACTGATTGAGTTGCCGATAATCGATGCACAGTCTCATCGAACCATCCTTCTTCCGAACAAACAACACAGGGGCTCCCCAAGGGGAAACACTTAGGCGAATAAAACCCTTCTCGAGTAATTCCAACAATTGATGCTTCAATTCCCGCAATTCCGCAGGAGACATATGATAAGGAGCCTTAGAAACAGGAGATGACCCAGGAATAAGATCAATAGAGAATGTGACTTCTCGCTCAGGCGGAATTCCTGGTAACTCCTCTGGAAAAACATCAGGGAAATCTCGGACAACAGAAATGTCCTTAATCTCGATCTGTTGCTCCAGGGACGCATAAACGAAAGCCAGAAAAGCTCCGCATCCACGTCTCAATAGCTTATCAGCTCGAAGCGTCGAGATAAGAGAGATAGAGCTAGGGTGTTTAACTCCCTTGAAGGATAATCCGGGGTGTCTAGAAAAAGATACGGAACAAGAACTGCAATGAACATTGGCCTCATATCGAGCCAACCAATCAGCTCCGAGGATTACATCGTAATCCTTCATGTCCATGCAAACTAAATCAGCCGGAAAATTCTGATCATTCACCATAACCTTGCTAGAAGGATAAAAATGCTGAATAGCTGATCTAGAACCAATAGGGGTTGATATTTCTAACGGAGAACTCATCAAAATAGGTTTCACAGCTAAAGACTTAGCGAATCGCCGAGAAATAAAAGAATGTGTTGCACCAGTGTCAAATAGAACAAAAGCTGACTTGTCGAGTATAATGAGAGTACCTTTGACGAGCCCACCGTCATCGGCGGTTTCCGCTTTATTAACATGAAGAGTCTGGAGCTTTCCTTGCGGCTTCTTGAAAGCCAAAGGTTTTGCCGGGGTAGCTTTCTCTGCCAATAAGGGGCAATCAGGGATACAGTGCTCCTTGCTCCCACAACGCAAACATGCGCCTATCTTGCGCCAACATTCCTCCATCTTATGGCCAGGACGATCACAAAACTTGCAGATGCCCTTGAATGGTACCATAGTGTCAGGTTTCTTGTCTTCTTGTCTCGGCATCTTGCCTTTCCACAAACCAGAACCAGAGCTAGAACCAGTTCCAGAACCAATAAAAGGTCTCTTCTTGCTAGTGCTAGTGCCAAATCCGGTTTTGGCATTCTTGAATGGCTTTGGTTGTTCTTGCTTGTTACCTTGACCACGAATACGCTCCGTCATCTCAAGAGTATCCTCCAATACTTGTGCCTTTCTCACCATCTCAGGATAGGTAGAAATTTCCAACGGTGCCAGTTGATTAATATAATGGAGCTTCAACCCGTTGAGAAATCGTCTCGCCTTCATCTTCTCAGTAGAAATAAGATGCATTGCATAGTGAGAAAGTCGGGCGAACTGTGCCTCATACTCTGCCACTGACGAACCTCGCTGCTTCAAAGCTGCGAAATCCGCTGCCTTCTTTTCTTGGACATGGTCAGAGAAATACTTCCCATTGAAATACTCCTCGAATTCTTCCCACGATACTTGGTGATCACCGAGAGTTGCTTTGACGGACTCCCACCAAGTACGTGCATCTCGCTCCAGTTGGAACGTAGATAGAAGGACACGCTCTTGGTCAGTGCATTGCATAACCTCAAATATTCTCCTCATATCATCGAGCCAATGCTCGGCCTCATCCGGGTCGGTAGAACCAGCAAATCTAGGCGGGTTCATTCCTTGAAAGTTCCGGTACAAGTCACCAGTGCCATGATGTGCTGCGGCTCCAGCTTGAGCCACTTGCTGCAACGCCTGTGTCAGGCCTTGGACCGTACACTGGAGGTTCCTCATCTCAGCGCAGTCAGCTGCCATTTCTAGTACCTTTATTTAAAATAGTCAAGAGCTTATTTATGAGAGAAGAAGAATTTATTTATGAGAGAAGAACTTCTTCATAAAAGAAGAGTATGATTTACGGCTAAAGACTTAACCCAATTTCTACCCAATCTCACCAGGTCGGGTTCTTAAACTTAAGCCTATAACCAATAACCTATAACCTTAAAGTAAAATACCTAGGACAAATTGACCTAAGCTCTGATACCAACTTAACTGTCACGCCCCGATGCGGAATCTCGGGACGTACAGTTAGGGGCACGCGAGCTAGAAAGAAATGGTATTATTTCCAAACCATTTACACCAGAGTTGAAAGAGACAATTAACCAAATAACCAAACTTCCTTTTATTGATAATAATAAAAGTTACAACTGAAGTAGAACAACTATAGCCAAATAGTATGACTGAAACTAGTACAATTCTTTAAACTCAACTGACTCAATTTACTAACTATCACTCGGTGTCACTCCAGTCCATCCCCGATAGTAAGATCATTACCTGGAAAAAAGGGGGGAAACAAGTAGGGTATGAGCTAACGCGCTCAGTAGATAACCATGGCAAATATAAGTGATTATCAATTTATTACAGTTTGTATGAAATGCAGTAAAAACTAATGACAAGAGATAACGATACGATAAAGAAAGACAATAAACAATGTAGAGAGATATCTTGCAAGGTCAAGAAATAACTTTGTACACGAATTTACCACAAGTAATGAACAAGAGATAACAAGTAACAATAGTAAATTTGGCCAAGTAGTATAAATACGTATTCCAGCACGATCACACGATCAAGTAACGAGAGTTTGTCATAGACGTACATTGTATATTCCTGCACTCGGGTGCAATGCCACACCCTGTCATTAACATCCCATGGGCTCACTAACTTTCAGGCACTCTCCCCAGGACCAGACCAGGCCCTTATGGTGCGTTAGCATTGATTTTATTGGATCAACGATCCACCGTCTAGACATAATCAAATTATGGCCAATTTAATCAGATGAATTTCTGTCAATGCTCATATTAGAGGACCACACTTGTCCTCAGATTCGAGAATATAATCACGATAAAACCCAAAACTGAGGGTCGTCGTACGGCAAATACCGGGCCGTACTCACACGAGTAACGAGTTACGGAGTCAAGAAAGAACGGTCGACAGTAATCCGTTCGAGAGAAGGGAAGTAAGTTACGAAGAACGATTATACGGACCGTACGAGGCCGTATTCAAGATATACGGTTCTAGAGAATCCGTATTTAGTATAACGGTAACAATTTCCGGTCGTAGTCAGTACGACTAGAAGAGAAGTAAAATATGCCAAATGGCTTCAGGGTCGCCAATGACAAGTAAACCAATATGGTTACTGCCCAATGGTCGATTCCGGGCTCGAATATGACCGAAGATTTAACCAAGGGTAATCGGTCAATTAATCAAATTAAAACGATGTGTATCGGGCCATTTAATATACTCAAGTAAAACCAGTAATCATGTAATCCTGTTGCCAACTCGGGATTTACCACGGTAAAAATGTCACACGGTAAAAATAGGGTAATTTACCGGATGGAGTGTCCGGTCTAACTGGCCAAGACTTGCCATAAGTCTGCCATTTAAATTTCTGTTCTACAGTAAAATTTACAGAATTTACCCAAGGTAAATTTTAACATGATTAACCAATTTACCAAGAATTTTACAAGTGAATAATTTCACTTTAACCATGTTTTAGTAATTTTAACCAGAATTTTCCAAAAAGTAAATATTGCAACAGAAAGTAAATTTTTATCATTTACTCATCTATTTATTCTGTTGTTATATGGGTTGATAATCTTATTGATTAACGTTGTTTTACCCTGATTAACACTGAGTATTTTTGGTCTCTAGACTGCATATTTTGGTCTCTGGACCATTTAACGGTCTTAAATGGGCCGCTAAACCTACTGGACATACAGCGGTTCTAATTAGGCCGTTTTGACATATATACAGCGGTTTAATTTGGGCTGTTATACAACTGGGGTGTCAAAAGAGTTAAAAACAGGTACTAACCGTTAAAACGAACAGAAGTCCGATCAAACCAGGAACTCTTAAAACTGAGTTTAAGCATGATAACGATGGTGATAAGTTTAAGCATGATAACGATGGTGATAAGTTTAAACATGATAACGATGGTGATAAGTTTAAGCATGATAACGATGATGATAAAATCTGAATTAAATCATAACTGTAATGATAAATCATGATTTTGCTACTAAATGAAAGCTAACATGATTACTTACAATCCATATTTTCACTTTAATCATTTGGGCCTTAGTTACCTACCTTAATTGAAGGACAAAGAAGAATACGGAGGAAGAAGAAGATGAATAGTATCTTCCTGCGATCCCTTGCAGCAACAGAGCTTAACAGGTCTTTAGCAGAGAAGGGAAGAGGCTAAGCCTCCTTATTTATAGGGTTGCATACTCGTAGAAGACTCTCCCGCGCCAAGGGTTAGTCAGACACGGCGCCGCAAAGGGGATGGCCGGCGTTGATGACGCGGGCTGCCGACTGAAACACGTTTCCACGTGTTTATTTGGGTAAGGATTTGGCTAATCCTCCTTAATCATGTGATTAAGTATTTCTAACTAAAACCACTAATTAACCTCACTAAATGATTTTTAATGAGTTTGACCCAGAAGACAAAATTGTTATACAACTTATGAGGAATCCATTTATTATTTTTGTGGATTTTTAACACAAGGTTAATTTCTAACCGATCCAATCTTAGGATTAAAATAATAGTTAATCAAATTCTAACGAATTCTAACGATTTAGTCGATAGATAGAGTTTCTGATATTTTACCGATTATACTCAAGAAGACAAAGTTGTTAATAAAAATATGCTCTATCAATTGTGATTTTTATAGATTTTTCTAAGGTAGTCGTATTTTACTATGAATAGTGTTTTCCGCGTTTTTAAGTGAGGCTTAAATCACTGATTAAGCCATGTAAATGATTTTATTAGGGTCAGGCACAGAAGACCAAAGTGTTTATCATCGTGTTTACTATTTAACTACCATTTTTCAGAATTTCTATATGATAGTCAAAAATTTCACTATTTACTATTTACCACATCACTATTCAAAATTTACTATTTACGAAATTTAATATTCTATACAGAAAATTGGGGTCTTACAGTATAGGGTAGACCCTCCACAACCTCATGAGGCTCCTCTGAGGAGGGCCGTTGCCAATATGATCTCTGTGTACCAGGCACTACCTGAGGAGTTCTCTGAAGCCAGCACTCGGTGCCCTTATGAACTCTGTTTCCTTGCGCCAATAGAAGAACAATAGGGATGGTTACAAGTCCCTGCAAAGAATAAGAAAAAGATGGCACTTTGCCCAACAGTGGGGGCACACATTCGTGGCATCACACCTTGACCTACCCCTCCGGTGGCAGCACCTGTGTGGACCAGTCCACCTGCAGCCATCAGGATACCTACACACAATCGGAGAAGACAGACTCCCCTACCAACGGTCAAGGAGATTAGTCCAGAGGCCTGGTGGCTGTAGGAATACAAAAATGGGCTAGATGAATATGTACAACCCGAATTAGAACCCTTGATGGTGTGGGATCATGTCCCATGGCAAGAACTGGAGCAGTTGTCACTCAAGCAGGAGCAGCAAGCTAACACAACATCCGACAAGGATGGTAGCCTATTCTGGGGGCAGGCGCCAGCCGAAGAAAAGAAGAAAAAGAAACAAAAGAAGAAAAGAAAGACAGCCAGGGTCAACAAAGAGCAGATTGTGTCCTGCAATACTCTCTCGGCTCTCTTCAACTTGCCTGGTGAAGAGGATGAGGAAGAAATATGCTTTGCACCCGCCGTAGGGGCAGGCCAGGCTGAAGCAGCCTCTGCAGCACATGCAACCTGGTCAGGCCGGAAATGGGGGCGCCAGCCGCCCGCTAACCATAATATCATATTTAGGGGAGAGCAACCCTACAAGATACCTCCCCCGAAGGTCAAAGGGGTCTAGATCCCTCCTCTGTTAGGCCTTTATAACCAGAATGGGGGCAGTACTACTACCCCTTCCTTCCTGGAATTTCTGAAGATGTCCAAGGGAAAGTAGCCATGTCAGGATGCCGATCTTGCAATCGGGGATACCTACCCGCAGCCCCAGCAATCTTCCGAAGCTCCGGATGTAGATAAAGCTTGTCCGACGTTAGCCGATGAAGGGCAACAAGAATATGGCACCAAGCAGAAGAATGCAGAATCTGAGCCCAATGAGGCAGGATCGTCAGAGACCGCAGTCTAAGACTCCTCCAACCCCAGATGGGCCGATGAAATGAAGATGTCCAATGTCCGAGCAGGGAGCTGTGTAGTTAAATTGCTGAAAAGCTCCCAGCAAGATTCACTGTTTGAGAAATTCTCTCTCTTAGTGAAGAGACCCGACAGGTGATTATCACTGCTTTACAGATGCCCGCCCAATATGAAACCTGCTTGGCTGAAGCACTGCCAGAGGCTAGCATCACCTCACTCAGGAGGACATGTTGCTCCCTACTATCAGCCACAATAGGCCGCTCTATATGAGGGGGCACCTAAATGGACAGGAGCTGAACAGGATCATGGTCGACCCAGGCACAGCCATCAACATTCTGCCATACAGAATATACCAGAGGCACCACTTTAATGTACGCCTCGATAAAACCGGAGAGATGCATATCGCCAGCTTCAACCAAAAGTGTGAAGTATCACTGGGAGTAGCAGAATTCACACTCACTCTAGCAGACTTTACCACAAAGGTGCAGTTTCATATCATCGACTCCCACACCTCGTACAAGGAGTTGCTTGACCGCCCCTGGCTGCATGAAAATATGGTGGTGCCATCCACGCTCCACCAGTGCATCAAATACAGCCTCGAAGGGAAGGAGGAGAGGATATTTGCTAATCTCCACCCATTCGAACTGTCCGAGTGTCACCTGGTAGACATTCATCTATATGCAGAACGGTCCCAAGGGACCCCTGAAGCCAAGACCCCTGCAGGGGCACCCAAAAGCACCTCCGGCGACAAATGGTTCCCACCACCGTCGCACGGATATGTGAAGCCCAAGGCGGTCTCTCATATTACCGTCACTGGAGACGTGGGCAGGCTAGCACCTCCCGCTATATGCCCCGAAGCCAATGAAGCCGAGGTCGATCAGCAGCACGACCATATAAGGGTCCTAGAAGGCCTTACCAAGCCAATCTGCAGCCTCGATAATGCAACTGTCAAGTCTTTCAAAGCTTGGGAGGTGACGCGATAGATGGCCCCTGCAGCTTGTTCTATACTGCTGAGGAGCACCCTACCCGGGAAGACACTGATTGTCATCTACCCGAAGACATAGAGAATCCGCTAGCTCCCGTTCATGCTCTGGCATTCACGACGAGTCGAATGGCCAGGATGTTCCAGAAACAGCACATCCCCTCCAACCAGTCGCGCAAAGAAAAAAAAGCATTCCATAAGATGTGGTATCCCGCGAGTCTGGACAAAGAAATGAGACGTATTTCTCAACATCCAGGGTTGGGCTTCACTCTTGAAGAATATTATTACAGTGGGCGCTATGAGGTGGATACCATCTCCACTTTCTGTTATGCTGAAAACAATCCGCTGGGGGCAACTTTTGATGAATACCCAGCAGAAGCAGAATATGCTGAACCGGCTCGATCAAGAGACCCGAAAACAAAGGCCATGGCTCCTTGCCGATGTTAGAAGCAAGTCTATCCTGAAGAAGCGGCCCTTCAAGCCAGATTTGACACGGCCAGTAGTAGCGAAGCCAAAGATGTTGAAGAAACATGGATGTCTCCCTCTGGCGGGTCTCCGCTAATGACGATTCCAGCACCTCTCGTGCCGATCGGAGAGACTTCTGTCGAAGCCGAGCAAGAGATGCATGCTGTTGAAAAGAAAAGTGCCACCCCCACTGAGGACACATCGACCCAAAGGGGGGATAAAACTGTTAACTCACCCTTCAAAGCCGCAACGGCAATGGATTCGTTCATGGAACATTTTGCACAGCCGCTTCTTACCGAGGCGGAGATCCTTGCTGAAGTTCAAATAGAACCAAATGAAGAGACCGAGGTCCTTGACCTTGAAGATGACATTCCAGACTTTGTCAACCTTCAGTCGGCACCCCCGAAAATAGAAGATGGAGGCCAAGCCACAGTCGATGAGCTGATAGAAGTTAATCTGGGAGATGAGGATGACCATAGGCCGACCTTCCTCAGCGCCCAGCTATCTGCTGAAGAACAGAAGCTGTACATCCAGCTACTGCAAGAATATCAGGATTGCTTTACCTGGACCTACAAGGAAATGCTAGGACTGAGCCCCGCAGTCTCATAACACGAGCTAACAATAAGCCCTGAAGCCGAACAGGTGAAACAACCACCGCGGCGCATGAGGCCAGAGCTCATCACTAAAATATGTAAGAAGTGGACAAGCTCATTGATGTGGGTTTCGTCGAAGAAAATCAATATACCACGTGGCTGGCTAACATTGTGTCCGTGAAGAAGAAGAATGGACAGATTCGGATATGTGTTGACTTCCGAGATCTGAATAAAGCATGCCCCAAAGATGACTTTCCAGTGCCAAAAATAGAGGTCATGATAGATACAACAACCGGTCATGAGGCTCTGTCATTCATGGATGGGTCGTCCGGCTATAACCAAATATGGATCGCGGAGCATGACCGGGTCCACACTGCCTTCCGAACCCCCAAAGGCATTTATCACTACAAGAGGATGCCGTTCGGATTAAAGAACACCGGCACAACTTATCAGCGGGCGATGACTAGAATATTTGATGAGCTGCTCTACCATAAGGTCGAGTGCTACATAGATAACCTGGTAGTCAAAACCAGGAAGAAAGAAGACCATCTGCAGGACCTCCGAGTAATCTTTCAGAGGCTAAGGCAGTATGAATTGAAAATGAACCCTATGAAGTGTGCGTTCAGAGTATCGAGTGGGAAGTTCTTGGGCTTCATTGTCAGATACTGGGGAATTGAGATAGACCCCACAAAGATCAAGGCAATTCAGGAGTTACCCTCACCAAGGAACCTCTCCGAGCTGAGATCTCTTCAAGGCCGCCTGGCTTACATCCGGCGGTTCATATCCAACTTGTTAGGGCGATGCCAGCCCTTTCACAAGCTAATGATGAAATATGTACCCTTTTACTGGGATGAAGATTGCCAGACGGCCTTTGACAAGCTCAAAGATTATCTGAAGACTCCTCCAGTGCTGGGTGCACCGATAAAAGGACGGCCGTTGATTCTATACATAGCAGCCACATATAACTCTCTGGGGGCAATGCTGGCCCAGAACAATGAAGAATGGAAAGAACAAGCCCTCTACTATCTCAGTCGAAGAATGGTCAGAACTGAGGAGAGGTACACCTATATCGAGAAGATGTGCTTGGCACTGGTCTTCACGGTCAAGAAGCTTCGACACTATATGCTGTCACATGAAGTTAAGCTAATCCCTAAGGAAGATCCGCTTAAATATATCATGTCCCAACCGGCACTCAAAGGTCGCTCGGGCAAATGGGCGGTGATCCTCATGGAGTTTGATATCTCCTACATACCGCAAAAGGCCGTCAAGGGCCAAGCCATCGCAGACTTCTTTGCTGAGCATCCAATACCGGAAGACTACCCACTGGAACCGGAGCTTCCTGAAGATGAAACCCTAGAGGTCGGCCAGGTGCAGCCCTCTCTATGGCAGCTATATTTTGACGGCGCTTCCAGAATCGACACCTCAACTACTGGGTCGGCCAGAGTCAGAGCGGGGGCAGACATAGTCCTGAAATCTCTCGAAGGAGAAGTCATATATACATCTTGTTCCATAAACAAGCCATGCACAAACAATGAAGCAGATTATGAAGCCCTCATACTCGGGTTGCAGATTGCTCTGTTAATGGACATCCAAATGTTGGAAGCATTCGGAGATTCCATGCTAGTCATCAAACAGCTGGAAGGAGAGTTTGATGTGCGGAAGCAAGAGCTCCTCCCTTATTATCAGCTGGCCCTCCGATTGATGGCGAGATTCTACTTCGTCAAAATCAGGCATATTAACTGAGGACAGAATGCTCAGGAGGATGCCCTCGCAAAGCTGGCTAGTTCTTTGGCAATCCCGCCAGACACAAGCCTAAATATAGCCGTAATCAACCGTCGACAGGTCCCCAGTATGATGGAGGTTCTGGCTGATGCACACGAAAATGAAGCGGTAGCTGTAGAAGAAGTTCAGTAGCCCGATAGGCAAGAGCACCTTCTGCGTTGGTTCCAGCACCAACAGTTCCCGAAAGAAAAAGAACAAAGAATGAAGCTCCTAAGGATCAAAGACTCTTACGAGATGAGAAGCGGAACCTTGTTCCGAATAATGGCCGTTGCCCGAAGGAAAGTTCTGCTCCGTTGCTTGTCTTCAGTAGAAGCTAGGCAGGTAATGCAAGAAGTCCATGCCAAGTCAGCGGGAGCGCACCAGGCCGGGCCGAAGATGAAAATTGAGATAAAGAAATAGGGATATTATTGGCCCTCCATGTTTGATGATTGCTGCAAGTTTGCTAAAGCTTGCCAAAAATGTCAAGAGCACGCCAACATGTCCTGGAGACCACCGGTGCCGCTACATCCTACCATACCAAGTTGGTCGTTCGCCCAATGGGGCACGGACGTGGTAGGGCCACTGCCAGCATCTTCGTTAGGGTGCAGATATATCTTAGCAGGCACAGATTACTTCTCCAGATAGGTAGAAGCAGTTGTGTTAAGAGATGTAACAGGAGAATTGGTCGCAAGATTCTTCTGGCAGAATATAATATTCCGGTTCTGGGTTTCCAGCCGAATTATCTCTAATAATGGCAGCCATTTCAGAAACCAAAAGGTTTATCGGCTGGTTGATAAATACAAGATTGATTGGAGGACTTCGTCCCCCTACAACCCTCAAGCTAATGGACTTGTAGAAGCCTTCAATAAAATGCTATGCGCACTGCTGGCAAAGACTGTCATGTCTAACAAAAAGGACTGGGAAGAAAAGATGTATGAAGCGCTTTGGGCCTATCGTACGGTCTATAAAACCCCAACCGAATTTTTGCCATTCTCCTTCGTATATGGGTCGGAGGCTGTGGTGCCGATTGAGTTTGAAGTCCCCTCGCTGCGAGTTGCCATCCAGCATGGTTTGGCTAGCGACGAACAGATTAATATAGAAAGAAGATTGGAAGAGCTTGCCGAGCTCGAAGGAAAGCGTCTCCGCGCATAACAAAATAGTCAACTCTACTAAGCTCGCATGGTCCGTGCTTTCGAAAAGTTGGTCAAATGTCAATAATTCAAGAAACGTGACCTAGTAATGGTCAAAAGAAGAGAAGTGATGGCCTCCAACCCTAAAGGGAAGCTGGTCTATAACTGGGTTGGACCATATGTCATCCATCGAGTATATGAAGGGGGTGCGTACATCCTTGTAGATCACAAAGGAGTGATCCAGTTCTCTCCCCTTAATGGAAAACACTTGAAGCTGTATCACGTAGCTCAACCGGCATTCTCAGAATGACCAAGACCTACCTTAGTCTAGTGGCACTCCGCCCTAGCTAAGTCCTACCTACCTTAGCCTAGTGGCACTCCGCCCTAGCTAAGTCCTACCTGCCTTAGTCTAGTGGCGCTCCGCCCTAGCTAAGTTTTGCCTACCTTAGTCTAGTGGCACTCTTCCCTAGCTAAGCTCTTCCTACCTTGTTCTAGTGGCATTCCGCCCTGGCCGAGCTCTTCCTACCTTAGTCTAGTGGCACTCCGCCTTAGCTAAGTTCTACCTACCTTAGTCTAGTGACATCCTGCCCTAGCTAAGCTCTTCCTACCTTGGTCTAGTGGCATTCCACCCTGGCCAAGCTCTACCTACCTTATTCTAGTGGCACTCTACCCTGACTAAGTTCTTCCTACCCTGGGTCCAGTGGCATTCCGCCCTGGCCAAGCTCTTCCTACCTTAGTCTAGTGGCACTCCGCCCTAGCTAAGTTATACCTACCTTAGTCTAGTGGCATCCTTCCCTACCTAAGCTCTTCCTACTTTGGTCTAGTGGCATTCTGCCCTGGCCAAGCTCTACCTACCTTAGTCTAATGGCACTCCACCCTGACTAAGTTCTTCCTACCCTGGGTCCAGTGGCATTCCGCCCTGGCCAAGCTCTTCCTACCTTAGTCCAGTGGCACTCTGCCCTAGCTAAGCTCTTCCTACCTTGGTCTAGTGGCATTCTGCCCTGGCCGAGCTCTTCCTACCTTAGTCTAGTGGCACTCCACCCTAGCTAAGTTCTACCTACCTTAGTCTAGTGGCATCCTTCCCTAGCTAAGCTCTTCCTACTTTGGTCTAGTGGCATTCCGCCTTGGCCAAGCTCTACCTACCTTAGTCTAGTGGCACTCCACCCTGACTAAGTTCTTCCTACCTTGGTCTAGTGGCATTCAGCCCAGGCCGAGCTATACCCACCTTGGTCTAGTAGGCATTCGCCCTGGCCGAGCTCTTCCTACCTTGGTCTAGTGGCATTTCGCCCTGGCCGAGTTCCACCTACCTTAGTCTGGTGGCATTCCGCCCTGACTAAGTTCTACCTACCTTGGTCTAGTGGTACTCTACCCTAGATAAGCTCTACCTACCTTGGTATAGTGGCACTCCGCCCTGGCCGAGCTCCCAAAAGATATATATATATATATATATATATATATATATATAATAGCATACAATACAACACTGCCATTACCGGCCTTACACCCGAATCGGCACAAAATCTATCCTTTGCATTAGCATTTCCTTCTTGTTAACGAATAAACTCTTTTTCCGACGCAAGACTTCGTGTCCTAGCCAACTCTTCTACAATATCGCCATTACGGGTCTTATGCCCGAATCAGCACAAAATCTACCCTTTGCATTAGCATTTCCTTCTTGCTAACGAATAAACCCCTTTTTCGGTGCAAGGCTTCGTGTCCTAGTCGACTCTTCTACAATATTGCCATTACGGGCCTTACGCCCAAATCGGCACAAAATCTATCCTTTGTGTTAGCATTTCCTTCTTGCTAACGAATAAACCCTTTCTTGACGCAAGACCTCGTGTCCTAGTCGACCTTCACTCAACATCACCATTACGGACCTTACGTCCGAATTGGCTAAAGCTCCTCCTTTACGCTGGCACCGTTCCTCTGCCAACGAATAAACCACCTCTACTAGCATGAGACCATGCGCCTCAGTCGGTAGCTATCTGACGTCACCAAGGGGTCAAATATCACATGTTCACCTCTCAACATCCTCCTGTTATGTAAAAAAGAAAAAAAGAAAGAAAAAATGGAGCTTAGATTAGAGGTGCCCCGTCGGCCTTGGTCCTACATTTGGACAAGGGCAAAAATGGCTATAACCCGGCTGTGGCGAAAACCTGAAAGGGCGCAGCAGACAAAATCGGATATCCCGTCACGTGAAAACCCGAAAGGGTGCGTGGGCAAAAGTAAGAGGGGGCTGGCTTCGGTGAAAACCCGAAAGGACGCTTAAGTCAGTAATGTGGCAATTTAAAGTTCCTCTTCACCCCCATCCCAATGAAACTCTAGAAAGGGTGATCACCCCAGACCCTGCCGGAGATCTTTTCCTCAATATCCTTTCGACCCTTGCCATCATCGGCAAGACCGGTCGACCTTTTCCCTTAACCTGGACCTTCCGTCCTCGTTAATGAATAAACTAATCTCTTGCTTCAACACTTAACCAATGTCAATAAACAAACCCGCTTTTGACCCTCGCCATCATCAGTAAGGCCGGTCGACCGTTTCCCCTTTAACTTGGATCTTCCATCCTCGTTAACAAACAAACCTATCTCTTGCTTCGGCATTTAACCAATGTTGACGAATAAACATGTGACTGACTCTTGTCATCACTAACAGGATCGATCGACCTTTTTTCCTTAACTTGGACCTTACGCCCTCGTTAATAAACCTATCATTTGCTACAGCATTCATCCAATGCCAATGGACGATGCGCTCTCGGCCCTTGCCATCATCGGCAAGACCAGTCGGTATTCCCTTAACTTGGACCTTCCGTCCTTGTTAATGAATCTATTCTTACTTCGGCATTCAACTAGTGTCGACGAACAAACCTGTGCTCGACCCTCGCCATCATCGGCAAGGCTAGTCGACGTCTAATTAGCCCGAACTTTCTCATCCGTTGCTAACAAACGAGCCCACGTTCATCCCGGATTCATTCCGTGAATCAAACGAGAAGAGTGAGTCAAAAAAAAGAAGAAAAGAAAAAAAGGGAGAAAAGAAAAATGAGGCTTAAAATAGAGGTGCCTCGCCGAACTTGTTCCTGCATTAGGACAAGGGTAAAAATGGCTATAACTCGGCTGTGGCGAAAACCCGAAAGGGCGTCGCAGGCAAAATCGGGTACCCCGCCATGTGAAAACCCGAAAGGGCGCGTGGGCAAAAGTAAGAGGGGGCTGGCTTCGGTGAAAACCCGAAAGAGCGCTTAAGTCAGCAAAGTGACATTTTAAAGTTCCCAACCTACTTTTGACCCTTGTCACCATCGGCAAGATCGGTCAACCTCCTTGCGACCTTTGTCACCATCGGTAAGATCGATCGACCTACTTTTGACCCTTGTCACCATCGGCAAGATCGGTCGACCTAGTTTTGACCCTTGTCATCATCATAAGATTAGTCAACTTCCTTGCGACCCTTGTCGCCATAGGCAAGATCAGTCAACCTACTTTTGACCCTTGTCACCATCGGTAAGATCGGTCAACCTCCTTGCGACCCTTATCACCATCGGCGAGATCGGTCGATCTACTTTTGACCCTTGTCACCATCGGCGAGATCGGTCAACCTCCATGCGACCCTTGTCACCATCGACAAGACCGGTCAACATACTTTTAACCCTTGTCACCATCGACAAGATCGGTCAACCTCCTTGCGACCCTTGTCACCATCGGTGAGATCGGTAGATCTACTTTTGACCCTTGTCATCATCGGCAAAATTGGTCAACCTCCTTGCGACCCTTGTCACCATCGGCAAGATCGATCGACCTATTTTTGACCCTTGTCACCATCGGCAAGATCGGTTAACCTCCTTGCGACCCTCGTCACTATCGACAAGATCGATCGATCTACTCTTGACCCTTGTCACCATCGGCAAGATCAGTCAACCTCCTTATGACCCTTGTCACCATCGGCAAGATCGATCGACCTACTTTTGACCCTCGTCATCATCGGCGAGATCGGTCAACCGCCTTGCGACCCTTGTCACCATCGGCAAGATCGGTTGACCCACTTCTGACCTTTGTCATCATCGACAGATCGATCGACCTACTTCTGACCCTTGCCGTCATCGGCAAGACCAGTCGACCTCCTTTTGACCCTCGTCACCATCGGCGAGATCGGTCAACCTCCTTACGACTCTCGTCACAATCGGTAAGATCGGTCGACCTTCTTTGTGACCCTTGTTACCACCAGCAAGACCGGTCAACATTCCCCTTAACGAGAATCTTTTGTCCTCATTAAGCAACAAGCCTTCTTTGCTTCGGCATTTTAACCCATGCCGATGAATAAACCCTACCCTCAGTCTCCATCACCATTGACGAGTCTGGCTAATTAGCCTTCTGACCGTATTCCCTGGTCTTAGGAGGCTCCTACACCCTTGTCCTTCGGACTTTCGGCCTACATTAGCCATAGTTTGGCCCCGAGGATAGTTACGACGCGGTGGAGCGAACACCTCACCCCTTTGCTGAAGGCATGAGTGCTCTCCTGCCCTAGTAACTTGCATACTCGGACTAAGCTGATGGGCGAATAAAACGAGTACAAAGTAAAAAGAGAATGAAGTCGTGATTTCACGGTAAACAAAGATATTTCATTCCTATGAGACAGCAAGATACATGTTACTCGGGGCATACCCCGGGGTACATGAAGTCCACCAAAACAAAAAAGGCAAACAGAAAAGACTATTGCAATGGGTGTCGAAAGATGTCCTCCAGCTCCAAAATGCCCAAGGAAGGGTGGCGGGTCAACTCTCGCAGTCGAGACTCAGCGGCCTCTAGCTGTGATAGTTTCTCTTCAAGAGAAGCGGCTTGCCCGTCGGCCATCTCCGCTTCCTCTATACTCTGAACTTCCAGACGCTTGGTCTCCTGAAGCTCGACCTCGGCCCTGGAGAGTTCGGCATGCAGTTCTGCTATGCGAGCTGTGAGGAAGGTTCGGCGCAGTGAAGACGTACTCGCTGCATCTCTCATCTTCCCCGCAGTCCCTCTTAAGGAGGCAAGACTAGTTCGGCATTCAGCCCGCTCTAATGTTATGGCCGTTAGTTGATCAGTTACCTCCCGGCCCAGAAATTCCCGTCTATTCACATACTTCAACAGCAGTATTACCTGTGGTGTCCAGTCATCCATGGGACAACCAAAGGCTAGCAGCGAGCGGGACAGGTGCTCCACCAAGCCCCTCAGCTGTACATAAGTCAAATCTCGGCTGGCTGCTGTAGTCTGCTGAAGGGTCCCCAAGAATTGCCACACTAGGTCGCTTGATGATTGAAGACCAAGTGGTGACGTCTCGGGGAGCTCAAAGTCTACTCTGCTATCCACGGCGGCCAAGATATCATCACTCATCTCAACAGATGACGATGGCATGATCTGCAGTACGCTTGCACTGGAACCAACCCCAGCGACTGATGCAACAGACGGGGTCTCGATGACAGTAAACTCCCTGCCAGCTTCTTGAGGTGGAGCTGCACTGGGAACATGGATAGCCGAGGATACCTGCTCCTCACCCCTAGCCTGGCTGATCTCCATATGACCAGTTTCAGTAATAAGAGCCAAGGCCCCGGAAGCCCCAGCTCCCTCTTCATCAATTTCTCCCGCTTCTATCTCGGGAGGGCCACCTTTCTCTAGGGCCAACTGTCGTTCAGCTTCAAGTGGCTGAGGTTCCACGACTGCTACCGATTTGTCAGTCCCCACAATTACCCCAGGTCCTTCTGGACCCGCTGCTGTCGCATAGTCTTTGGGATATCGCAGAGTGATAGGCCGCAAGACTGGCGGGAAGGTTGGGTGACCCGTGCTTAAAGCCGAGAGTGGTATCTACACTATTATGGTTGGCAGTACCACCTCAGTCTGCACCAGAAATATATGTATCAAACAGCTGGTATGAAGAAAAGGGAAGAGCAGTAAAGTGCAAATGGTAGGGGATTTCTCACCTCAACTGGCACTAAGCTCAAACCTCCAAGCGTGGCCTCTATGGCTCCAGCCTCTTCACTTACGAGTGATCCCAACGGCCCAGGGCCACTCCATGCCAACCGGGGTGGGCTGAAGGTTGTATAATCACTTTCATAAGCCGAGGATGCCGCGGCATCCTCGGTCTCCGTATCAACCGGTGGGAACTCCTCGTCACTGGAGCCGCCACCATAATCGACTTGCTCGGAAGAGGAAGAGTCCTCTGCCCATTCCGGATGCTCCACCATCGGAACAGATGTCTTGCTAATAGGGACATCACCCTCAGCAAGGACTCCCTCAATCGACTCTACACTGGGAGCGTCAGTTCAATGAATCTCGAGGGTAGGCTCGACTTGCTCCCCGGCAGCAGTTTCCTCTACAGCCCCGTTTCAGGAAGTAATGTTGGTTGTGTTTCAACTGAAATTTAAAACAAGAAGCAGTCAATCCAACTGAAGACATGAGGGCTCACGGAAGCCCCGTGAATAGACTACAAATTACCTTCCATCTCCTGCCTGGGCGTCGGAGAAGGTAGATCTCTCTCCATGGGAGCTATGGGGACTTCCTCTGCCCCTTCTCCAGTCACGGTGCCTGCTGTTGCCTCTAGTCCAACTACCGCAGCAACCGTGCCGGCAACTGCAAAGAAGGATTAGCCAAGGCATCTAGAATGAGCAAATAAACTATAGAAGAATGAAGAGCTTACCTCCAGGTTCAGGCCCCTGCGCGCGAGAAGCCTCAAACTCTTCAAAAGATACAACCGGAGGAAGGACGATTGCTGGTTCCTTTTCCGCAGCCGTCCTCCGACGTGCCCGTGTCACTCGGGTCACTGCCGCTTTGGCCTTGCCAACAGCCTCCCATAACTGGGATCTGGTTCACTTTCGTGAATCACCAGGAGGCAATGGTGTCATGGTCAGGGCCGGCTCGGGAGTCTCGAAATATGTCAGCTTCTGAGCTTTTATTATTAGCTCCCTAAAGTGCCGAGTCTCCTCCAAAGTGAGTCAGACTGCATACGCACGAAGGTGAGAATGATATATGCTGCAACGGAGAAAAGAAGCTGGCCAAAGGGCCGGAATAAAGAAATAGAACATACCTGCTGGCCCCGTATAGAAAGGGAAAAGAGGCCAATAAAATAGCGATGGCACTTTGTCTCTCGAAGCTACCTCGCGAATAAGCCAACCCAAGTCTCCTATCTTCTCACTCTGCTCGGCCAACAACGCCAAGTCTGTATGGCCGTGAGAAGACAGGTGATAATACAAGCTCAGATGGTCCAGTCCCCATCCGTCAGCATACTTGAATGAGACATGAAGGGGCCGGTCCAGAATAGCTTCGCTTGGGCCACCCACTTAGAGCCCATGGGAACGAAGAAGTGCAAATAGCCAAGGGGTGTTATCATACAAGGCATCCCGCCTATCTTCCCTACGGATGAAAGTCCGATGAGGATGCAATCTATCAACCTCGAGATGCCAGTCAGCTACGATCGGGATAGGCTCTACCAGCGGCAGAGGGAGTTGCTGAAGAACCACCCTTTCGCCGCTTACACGGCATAGTCCCCGAAGCGTCTTCTCATAGTCATCCATGCCGATTGCAGGCAGCTTCGGATCGACTTTGAATGAACGACTCTTCGCAGCTTTCCGGGCTTCCAGATAAGCCCTCACCTCTATGTTGGTCTAGGACTTCAACTTCTTCAAGTAAGAAGGTTCAATGTCAAGGGCTGGCTCCAACTGGGAGTCCAAAAATCTGTGCTCCGCGACGGCCCAACACTCTCGGCAGGAGCTCCTGTAGAATCCCATCTGCACGTTCCACCACTTGATATATTCGGGGGTGACGTGGGGGAAACGGGAAGGGGTTGGCAACCTGAATGAAACATCTTCTCGACGGTAAAAGTAGTCCCACCATATTCGGGCATCGTCGTTGGATGCTTGCCCGACTCTGTGCCTGTTTGGCAATGCAAACTGCGAGGAGGAAAAAGGAATGTGCTGATCGTACCCAAAATTCTGGCTGAAGCAGAACGGGTAATACGGCTCCAGCCACATAATGCCACTCTTCCTGAATACAAGGACGCTCGGTCTAATAGCCAGCACCCAGTCAACCAATTCCTGCTCCAGAATGGGCCTTGTGCACTTGGCCCTAGAAATCGGATGGGTATATTCTTCTGTCTCAAAAAGCTTGCACTGCCTTGTCATGTTCACCAACGGGCTTGAATGAGCAGCCAGACTCCAGAAATGAAGAACCCCGGGACGAATCCATGGGAACCCGGGCCTGCTTGCCCCGATTGGCAAAGAGATGTTCCGCTACTGATGCGAGTTCAGCGCTCGCGAACCCTATCATCTACGAAATAAGATGAGCCGATTGTAACGCTCGAGGAGTAGCCTCTGGGAACAGGGTGCAGACCCAAGCATTAAAAAAATGTAACGGACCAACCGTCCGCAAATTCCTGGGGAGTCGCGACTTGTGTAAATCTCCCAGCATCTTGAAAACAAGGCACAAGGCTACCGGGCAAAGGGACAGCTTCGTGCCCCAAGCCATCAGACAGGCGGGGTAGATAGCCTCCGCTCTGATTATGCTCTCGTCGCCTTGCGGGAGAGCAAAAGAACACATCCAATAGGTCAAATATGCAGCACAGTGAGTGAGTGCATCAACACAGGTGGGGTTCGGGTCCTCCCTTTGCCCTCCCCTCCAAGATGATGATGCGGCGGCCTGTCACCGGACCCTCTTCTTCCTCTTCGGAACCATCGACACCAATTCAGGGAAGTCCTCATACTTCTTCTTCCCGCCGAAGAAATGCTGGAGCCAGGTGCCCATCCGCACTCGCCTCTTCTCCCCTGGCTTTCAAGCATCCCTCGTGTCATACGACGAGCGACAAAGGGTACGGTACGCCTTCATCAGATAACGATAGGCGTAACCTGCCAAATAATGACCTTCGCCGTCGGTCTAATACTTTAGCCAGTCTGGCCAACAAACCTCCTCGTACGGTTCTCCGTTGATAGGTAGGCCACTGAGTTGCGAGAGGCTCCATAGATCTAAAGAACTCTCTCCCTCCGAAGTATAGAAAGTGTTGTACTCGGGGCAGAATACTTCAATCATGCCATAGCATAGACCTTGGGATATCGGGTAGCGATACCTCAAGGCGTACACGCTCTGATATATGCTAGCCCTGGTCAAGATGGGAGCGTAGTGTTGCATCACATAATCTGTAAATTCCAATGCTCCGAGTCTGAATGCATGGGCGTCGGTGGCCCTCAGTTCGACAAACCACCCCACAGATATCTAATGCTTAAAACGGACTGCCAGGCAGTCCAACAGAAAGGATTCCTCTCTATACCCCCATTTCAGCGGGGCAAGAAACAAGCCAAAGATCGGCTTCTCCCGGTCTACACGGCCTGCAGAACCATTCCACTGAGCGGGCACGAATTCAGGGGCCCTAGTCAGCAGCCCATCTTCTGGAGCCAGATATTGCAGTCCAAGCACAACGCTCCATTTCTTGACTTCCCCGAGGAGGTAGATAGGCCTTCCCCGCACCATACATTCTTTCAAGTTGTCCCTCTCCACCAGCAGTGCTTGCTCGGCTTTGCGGACAAGGAATATGTCTCTCTTCCCTTGAAGATTGAAGCACCTAAGGAAGGACATCAGATGTTTGTCGTTGCGGTGATCCCTTCTGATAGCGCCTTCCCGGTCATACTGAAAAGAGTCACCCACAAGGATGAGGAGGCCGCTAGTATCCACCATGTCGGTCTCCGAATCTGAGGACTCTGCGACTACGGCAAGCTGATCGTGCCCCCGATCTAGGGAATGAACGTTCTCCCATGTCACCACAGCACGGGAGGCAGAAGAAGAAGAGCCAGATGCCATTTCTATCTGTAAGAAGGTACATCAAAGAATAAACAAGGTCAGAAAATAGTTGATCAAGATAAATTTCTGATAAAATTTCGATAGAGTCTCCCCAGCACGGGAGATTGCCAAAGAAAAGCGGGAGCACGTCCACCAAGGGAACGGTCCCTAAAAGCAGCCATCGGCATTACATCGAGGCCAAACGGGACACCCGGGGAAGTACCTCCGAGGGCAAGCCCTACTAGAAGCCTCCCGGGGCCCAAAAGATGGGTTCTAAAACCCGAATGAGCAACACTCTCACTCACCCGCTCGAAGGGGTCAGCCGCGGTCGCTCTCAACTCACTCGGCGCCGCGAGAGGGTGATGGGAATCAACGCCGAGCATGTACTTTTCTTTTGCATTTATGTCCTTTTAGTTTGTGTTTATATCCTTGGGAAAGTATGTACGCAAATGTAAGGCTTTATAAGCCAATGAGTCATTCCCATGGATTGTGTGGGTTTTTGTGCAATTTTGTAGTAGGTCCAGCTAGGGGGCCCTCAGCCCTTTCCCATTGGTCCATGTCACCTTGTGGGGCTGGTCAACCATCCTAGGTGGACATCTAGAAGGTTGGACTAGTCTTATGGACACATGGGGGATAAAGGGTGAAGAATGTCAACTGATGGGGACATCACCTCCCATGCCCACGTTCACAGCTCGTCTCCTCACCCCGGTTGCATCCGGAATGTTCTAGTCATTTAATTTTGAGTCCTATGTAATTTTCATTTGAGTCATTTGATGTATTTTCCCTTTTATTTGAGTCATGTTCTTAGGTCTTGTGTTCATTTCCCTAAGTTTGAGTGTCATCAGGTTGTCTAGTTAGCTATTGGGCCCAATTCATTGCGCTTGGCCCAAGGGCTCTCCCCTACCCCCTCGGCTATTTGTCATTGAGTCAATTGTCAGGGACTTTTGTAGAAATGTGGGTTTCCTATATATAGGACCCCATTCTAACTTAATGAATCAATGAATGAAAAAACTTGCCATTTTGAGAGTTTACACTTCTTATCTAGTGAAGAGATTCTATTTTTTGGGTGAGAAACCCTAGGGGAGAGATTCCCCACCCTTCCCTCTCTTAATCTCTCTTTTTCACTCCACTTTCTCTCTCCTCAACACCCAAATTCGAAATTTCTTCTCTCTCCTCCCTTCCCAACCACCTCCACTCCCCACCTACCCCATTTAAGCCTCTTCCCATTCCCCACAACCCTCATCAATACTCCACCCCTTCCCAAGACCCCCTCCACCAATCCTCTCCTCACCATCCAACCCCCAACTACCCCTCCCACTTTCCCAAGCACCCTTCCCACTACCCCAAGCACCCCTTCCCTTCCCCAACACAACCCCCCCATTCCCAAGACAAAAAAATTAACCCCACCCTTAAACCTATTTTCGAATATCCTTTCCCTCTCTCCATTCCAACCAAATTCGCAGCCCCCACTACCACCATCTATTGGACCCTCTTCCAGACCTTATTCTCCACCTCCCACACCTTAGAACACCCCCTCCAAGACCCCCTTACAACCAGGGGTCACTCCCACACTCATCTACCCCCTTCCCCTTCTTCTTTCTTGGTCATTGGAAGCTACTTCGAAGTTGCAGTTTGCTGTCCAGAGGTTGCAGATGAACCAGCAACTTGCAGCGGCCACCACGACTTCCTCCGGACGAGTTTGAAGGTACAAGGAGCATCCACAGAAGCGTCTCCCTGTCTTCTTCGCAACAGAAATGGTTTCGTCTTCATCCGAGCTGTGTGCTGCCCAGGGGCTTCGTTCTTCCACAACGCCGCAGAGCTATCCCTGCTGAGTACCAGAACCAGATTAGAAGCACTTCCACGACGAACCTCAAAGGAATCAGCCCCCAATCTCTTCTACAAAGTTCTTCATCGCTTTGTCTACTTTCAGAATCAAGAAGCAGAACTCCGTTCGTCATCCAGTAGCAGAAGTTATCAATTTTCTCCCTCTGCTGCACGGATCTGCTTCCCCACAGTCTACCCCGACCAGTCATCCTTGTTCATAGCCTCCAGGTCTTCTCCGGCATCTTTTAGCATCCCCGTCAGTTTTTCTATGAATAAGACTCGTCCACGATTCCAACAACTCTAGCGGTTCTTGATTCGGAGTCCGGGAGCCATCGGAGCATTCTCTGCAACCTGCGGTTGGAAATCTGAAGCTGCCAGTCCCAGAACTTGCCACTCTGTTCGAAGCTCTACCCCGGTCAGCAGTAGTACAAGAAGAAATTTAAAAAATTCTGAGGTGTTCCAGTACCAGTCATGAAGAGTTCCCCCCTGGTCTCGCCATCATAAAAATTCTGTATCAACTTCTGCAGCCCCAACTTCGACTGTCAGTCCTCCCTCCCAGACAGCAGGCAGATTCGGGTTCCCAACGTCTTATCGCTTTTGGTCCTAGTTTCCCCCTCCCCGCTTGGCCAGCTGAAGGCCCCTCCCTGTGTGGAGGTAGTATTGATTGTAATATCATTAACCCCCACCCCAAGGTCCCCCTCCTACGAGAGGTGTAGTGTTGTAACTTCTTTGGGCAGGTCAAGCGACACCGCCGCGGCGTGTGGGGATCCACTCGCCTCCCCGCTCGCCCTCGTCTCCGAGCGAGATCGATTTCTTCAAACCGGTCGAGTAAGTGCTCACACCTCACTCCATTAGTGCTTATCTTTCAATATAAGTTCTAGTTCCGCTGGTTATGCGAGTGAGAGCTCGATCCTCAAGCCCCATTGCCTTGAGTGATCACCGTGGGAAAAGTGCAACCGGTGCCTTCGGCACTTCGTCGGCCCCATTGAATTGGGCTTCCACAACCTTTGGGATTCAAATCTTAGCCTTGCCGGCCCTCTACCAGCAAGGGCCCAACCCCTCAACCTCACCTTGGCATTGTCAAGTTACCCCGGGTCTTGGTGAGCAACGGGTGAGCAGTCGTCGACATCGGTCCGTTTGATTGCGATTGTGCTTGTTTGTTTAAGTCCTAGGTGTGAGCGACGTCACGCGGTTCGGAGTTCGATGGTGCGGGGAAGAGGATGCGGAGAGCGTGCGGGCTCTTCTTTTTGTTTGTTTTGCTGTTTGCTGCAACACAGAGATGAGAGAAGAGAGAGAAGGGGCCACCACGGGAGATTGCTCCGGCGGGGCGAGCGGGACAAGTATAATATAACAAGATATGGGGTTCAAACGGCCATAGCGGGAAGTGACTCGCCGCGACCTCGGGGGGATGGGAATGGTGCAGAAATTAAATAACAAAAATTGAAACGGCCATTGGGGAAGTGACTCGCCGCGGCCTCGAGAATATGAGCAGAATATAAAAGAGAATATAAGAACAGAGATTTAAACGGCCATTGGGGAAGTGACTCGCCGCGGCCTCGAGAATATGAGCAGAATATAACAGAATATAGAGAGAGTATAAGAACGGAAATTTAAACGGCCATTGGGGAAGTGACTCGCCGCGGCCTCGATGATATGAGCAGAATATAACAGAATATAGAGAGAATGTAAGAACGGAAATTTAAACGGCCATTGGGGAAGTGACTCGCCGCGGCCTCGATGATATGAGCAGAATATAACAGGATATAAAGAGAATATGAGAACAGAAATTTAAACGGCCATTGGGGAAGTGACTCGCCGCGGCCTCGATGATATAAACGAAATATAACAGGATATAAAGAGAATATGAGAACAGAAATTTAAACGGCCATTGGGGAAGTGACTCGCCGCGGCCTCGATGAAAAGATGTGATCGCCAGGGGCCGAAAGAACCCTAAATAAGAAAGTGATCGCGCCTACCTCAAGAGCGGGAGATGGCGGGTTGCTTCTTCCTCTCCTTCCGGCCGGCCGACGGAGAGGGCTTTCCTCGGCTACCCTTGCAAAACAACGACAAACAAATGACAAGTGGCTTAGAAAGATGAATGTGTAGTATTCATATCCTTGCAATAAAAATGATGAAATAACGGGAAGACACACACCTGGTTGGTGTTATCTTTTAAACCCCTCTCGGACTCGAGTAGGAGGAAAATGAGATGATGGATGCGAGATGATGAATGCAAAGAACTACGAAGAAAAGGAAAGAGTTGGCTTATTGGATGTGCCGGTGGTGAAATTCGGCGGAGCTCCGGCAGCGTGGGGACGACGTAGAAGCGCGGTGGATGAAGACGACCTTCCTCTCGCGAGCGTGGGCACCCGAGAAGCCGGCAGAACCTCCACCTACAAAAGACCCCACGGGTTAGAAAAATGACTCCGTAGCCTCTGGGCTCCGGCAGCCTATCGGATCACTGCTTAGCTCCCCCAGAACTGAGGGGGTGGGGCTCTATTTATAGAGCTCCGGAAGGTGGAGGCGTCCAGGACCCTGGACACCTCCATCAGGGCCGAAATAATATTTTATTCTATTTTTATTGATTTTTTTTGGAATACTTTTGTGGAGGCGTCCAGGGTCCCGGACGCCTCAAGCAGGTCCACCGAAAACCGACGACGGCCGCACGCGGTTCGGCACAACGCGCGGTTTTGTGAGCGGCGCCTCGTGATTCAGAAATGGGCGCGTCCAGCTGACCGGACGTCCCTATATTTGGTTTTTTTCACACACGACAAACCGTCGTTCGGTGGTCGGCGCCCGTGAGGGAGTTGATGGAGGCGTCCAGAGGCCAGGACGCCTCCAAAAATATGTTATTTTATTGATTTTCTTGTCGTTTTATGATAGGGCTGGCATTTTTAATTTTTTATTTGTTTTTTATAGAGGCGTCCAGAGGCCTGGACGCCTCTATTAATATATATATATATTTATTTATTTTTTTTGTTTTTGTATGCCAACTGGCATTTTATACTTTTTTTATATTTTGTTTTTATGGAGGCGTCCAGGGGCCTGGACGCCTCCATTAATTATTTTTATTTTTATTTATTTTTTTATTATTTTTTCTATGCCAACTGGCATTTTACACATTTTTTATTTTTGTTTTTTATGGAGGCGTCCAGGGGCCTGGACGCCTCCATTAATATATATATATTTTATTTAATTTTGGGCCCTGAGAAAATAATAAAATAAATTAAAATTATGGGGGCGTCCAGGGGCCTGGACGCCCCCATTAAGACCCACTCGGGTCCTCGGATTAGGCGTCGGCAGCCGCCCGGTAGACACCCTTCTTGGTTCCGGAACCTTTTGATGCGTCTGACTGGTGTTGATGCCGTCCGAATGCCGTGATGAGACGATTCCGGATGCCGAAAAGGGCGGAAGAAGACTCAAGAAAAGGAAGTACTCAAGTGATTCGAAATGCGTAAGCCGTCGCGGGGCGTCGTATAGTAATATGAGACTTCCTCAGGAGACGTCAGGAATGGCGTGTCTACAGCTGCCCCGCCTTGGCGTCTGCTTTGCAAGGGAGCGACACGTAGTGGAAATGGAGTAGAGTGAAGTGGGAGCGGACTGATAAGTTGATGCCAAGGTGTGATGAGACACGCTTTTGACGTTACTGTTTGGAATCTTTCCTGGAGTTTCAATGAGGCGACCTTGAAGAAGGTCTTTCAAATATTGACGATTGCTTGGACGGAGATCAAATAAGGGAGGGTGAGATGTGCGCTCAGGCACGAAACAAAAGGGGACCAACTTCTCGGTGTGGAAGTACCTGGGTCATAAAACCGGAGGTTTCACCTTTGGGGAGCGGTTACCAGCCAATGTGGAAGTGCTGCGGCCAAGGTGGGTCAAAAAAGGGTAAAGGAATATCTGAGGGTCTGTTCAAACAAGGGTCTCCTTTGGAAGAGCAGCGTCGGGGCCGTCTCTAGGAAACTTGGTATTTCATTCGGAGTGGAATATCTCATATTTGTGGGAATTGAAACACAATGGCTTTCACAATCGAATCACTTGAATGATCTTCCGCAATAAATCAAAGTCCTATATGAATGCATGCTGGGTTCAAAGAAAAATTTAAAACAAACTAAAATAGAAAATAGCCAAGGATAGTATTGTTAACTTGTGAAGAACGGGTCAGGATACCGACCCGGTGAGCTGATACTGGGCTGGGGCCCGTTTATCCGCATACCAACTCACTGAATGGAACCGTCGTCCCCATTCTATCACAAATTGACGGCCTATCCGTACAACCCAAACTCTTCCGGGATCATCACCGTTTTTGTTGAAGGGGAACTCCAATCCTAGATTCGTTCGGGCCGCAAGGTCCTTGACATGTTCTAGTAGCGTAGGTATCATATACTATGATGCATGACATGGTGGGACCAACCAATGAAAGGTGGTACAGGAGATAGGACAAAGACGTCCGTTAGTAAAACCTGCACAGGCCAGCAAAGGTTAGCAACATCAAAAGGTAGCAGAATCGCACCACAGTTCAAAGGAGATCTAGACAAAATCTTGACAATGACCACTGATGTGACATGTTCTGTCTTGAAGCACCCTCCCCTTCCTATAAGAACTCCCCTTAGGCTAGCTTATTCAAATGCACCAAGGTGGGTTTTGGAAGCTCAGGAGAGGAAGGAGAGGAAAATTTAGAGATTTCAGGATGGAAGGAGAGTCTTCCCGCGTTATGAAGAGGAGCAAGCCTAGCAGCGAGATTAGGCGACTTTCCGACCTCGAGGGTCATCTGAGTGGGACGATCATGTCGCATATGGTAAGCCGACTCTTTTCAAATTTCTGCACGTGAACCTTCTTCTTACTTCCTTCATTTCTTCTTCTTTCCTCTCCCAGCCATATCCACTCTTCCCAGGCCCGAGGAAGTTTTCCAAGCTGCCATGGCTTTCAAAGCTGACTTCCAATATCTCCATTGGCATGAGGGCCATACTCTCGAAGTGGCATCTGCAGGGGCTCCTTATTCACGCCAAGCATTACGAGAAGATTCGTATGGACTGGGCGGCTATGGGCGCGCTAGTGGAGGTCTGGCATCCCCAGACCCACACTTTTATCTTCCCGACCTTCGAGGTGACCATCCTCCTCGAGGAGGTGGAACTTCTGCTTGGTTTGAAGAAATTCAAGAGTGACGGGAAGGTGAAGGCTATGCGGATGCTGACACGGGGTACTTCTGAAAGCGTCCTTGGAAGCTTCATGCCGCCCGATGCAGCTAGAAAGGTCCGTACTCAGAAGGGGATCGATCTCCAAAAGCTTGCGGAGTGGGTCATGAACGCCCTGAGAGGGTCACCAGACGATGACTATTTGGAGGGAATCATGAAGGGGTTCACCATTTGTCTGGCGGGTGCTCTCTTGTTCCCTTATACCGACAACATGGTGGAGGAAGACCAACTGGGTGCTATCTGCGGGATCTGGCGTGGAAAGAGGGTGGGACCCGCCGTCCTCGCCTATCTTTACAGCGGTCTTACTGCCTCGAGCCTGGGTAAGCCTCCATTTGGTTGTGCACTTGTCTTGAATTGCTGGCTGGATTTGCATTTCAAATTCGACCACCGCGAGGGAATGCCAACCGCTTCGAAGCTCTTCCAACAAAGCCCGCTTCACTACATAGCCGACGTGTTAGGCTTTGGTGGTACTGTAGTGAACCGCGTTCCGTGGCTGAAGAAACGTGAAGACTGGCGGTCTCACTTCCGCACCGTGACACAAGGCTTCTTCACTTGCGCACCGACATGTTTGCTTTCGCTTGATCTCCTCATGAGGCCTTCTCCCGAAGTTGATCTTCAACTGATCGGCGCGACCGAGTTTGTTCTTTACAACGCGCATCGGTGCTGCCTCCAGATTGGCATCCCACGCCATTCGTTCCCGCCACCGACTGACATTGTTCCTTTGAAGAAAAGGGAGTTGGGCACTGAAGCGGACGCGAAGGAAGCGAAGGCCATTAAAGCTCCCTGGAAGACAAGTGTTGCGGGAAAGGCCTTAGCGCACGTGGTGGAGGAATGCGAGCCGTGGAGGGCTTATGTAACCGAACTGGGGAAGTTAAGGCCTAAGGTGCCTAAACCCCTGATGTAGTTCACTCTGCTTTTCTGATGGAATAAAATTTGGCATTTGGATGTTTTGGACTCCCGTCCCCTTAATTATTATCTTTTTTATGGTTTTTCTTTTTCTTTTTGTTTTTTTTTTATTTTGTTTGGATTATATACATATTCTTGTCTTTTTTTTACTTTTATTATATATAAATATTTTTTTTTTTGAAAAAAATTTTATTATGGGGGCGTCCAGGGGCCTAGACGCCCCTAATTTTTATTTTATTTTTATTTGATTTTTTTGTTTTGGGGGCGTCCAGGGTCCTGGATGCCCCTAATTTTATTTATTTTATTTATTTTTGTTTTGGGGGCGTCCAGGGTCCTGGACGCCCCAACTTTTATTTTTTTATTTTGTTTGATTTTTTGTTTTGGGGGCGTCCAGGCGCCTGGACGCCCCAAAATTTTTGAATTTTGAAATAAATAAAAATTATGGGGGCGTCCAGGCGCTTGGACGCCCCAAAGAAGCTAATTCCTATTTATAAGGGTTGCCCCCCCTTTTGCTCATTTACTGTTCAATCTGACGACCCAGTCACCCTAGATGACCTATTCTTAGTCCCCATGGAGCGAGGAGGATCGAGCCAGGGTCCAGGGAAGCGAAAACGACTGGCTCGTCGTGCGAGGAGGTTGAGGGATGATGCCGAGGAGGCTACAGCAGAGGAGATTGCTGCGGAGGAGGGGATGGAGGTGCCTCTCCTGGCCGCGGAGGCTGCTGCGGATGCTGGTGACGCGGGAGAGGACGATCACGACCCGGTAAGTACTTCGGAATCCTCACTCTGTGGTTTAATAGGCTAAAACGGGCGTGCGAGAGGCTGTGAGAGAAGGCCGGGTAGTGAGAGAAGGAGGCGTCCAGGGGCCTGGACGCCTCCACTTTTTCTTTTTCTTTTTGTTTATTTATTTATTTACGTAAATAATAAAATAAATTTAAAAAATAAGGAGGCGTCCAAGGCCTAGGACGCCTCCATAATAATATATATATTATATATATATTTTTTATTTTTGGTTCTTGGATTTTTTTTCGAAAAAAAGAAATAAAGAAAATAGGAAGGAGGCGTCCAGGGGCCTGGACGCCTCCAAAAAAAAAAAATATATGTATTTTTTTAAAAAAAATAAAATAAAATAGTATATACAGTGTTATTGTTGATTACTGTTCATGATGCTGATGTGTTCTTTGTTGGTTTTGTGGTTTGCAGGGCGTGATGAAGGGCCGGATCAGCTGGTCCTTGGTGGTGGCAGCATACCCTGGGCTGCCGGATTTTCAGAGGGCGCGTGTGGACGCCATGGGCTTTGGAGCTTTCCTTAGGATCGAGCCCTTCCGGCTCGACCTTCCTCTTATCCAGGCACTGAGGGAGCGGTGGCACGCACCGAGCCGGGCGTTTCTGATGCCCTGGGGGCACATGGTGCCGTCACTGGAGGACGTGGCTCGGATCACCGGGCTACGAGTTGACGGAGAGGTAGTCAGCGGGGTCACCTACCCCGACTACCGAGAGAGTGCCCTGGACCTGCTGTGGTTAGAGACGAGCGTGACTGATAGAGACAGCAGGGTAGTCGGCCGAGTGGAGATCATGGAGGCGCTCGGATTCGTCGACCCGCGTCAGCGGGTTAGCGAGACTGGAGCAGAGTTCTTGGCTCGACTGGAGGGGGATGCTCGTGCTGCTTTCACCCAGGACCCGAGCGAGCGGGAGCTGGTGGATCTAGACCTTCGGAGGTTTCTTTTCTTCTTCCTGGGCCGCCTTCTGCTGGGGACGAAGGGGGATGGCATCCACTGCCGTTTCCTCGGGATCTTGGCGGATCTGGACAGAGTGGGGCACTATGCGTGGGGAGCGGCTCTGCTTGCCCATCTGATTGCCGATCTCTCCCAGACTTCGGAGAAGGAGACGACAGTCAGTGGCTTCGCACCTTTCCTCCATGTAAACATTTTATTTATGCATTCCCACAGTTAAATATGCAATTATTGTACTAATGATGTATGATGGATGCAGGTGTGGAGCTATTACTATTTCCCGATGGGGAGGGCTAGGCATGGGAACAGGAGGGCCGTGCCTCTGGCGCGGCAGTGGAGGCCGGTCGTGGTTGCAGCACCCCACGGCTACCAGCTGGCGTCACTTCGTCGGGAGCTGAGCGAGTATCCCGAGGCCATGGTATGATGCGTATGATTTTTTTTTGTGTTTATGCATGTGACTGAATGGTAACTAACATGATGTATGTATGGTGATGCAGGTGGTGTGGAGGCCCTACCTGGGCATGGGCGATGCTGGCCAGCCCTGGGTTGTAGCGGGTCTTCCTCGCTTCAGGCGGGACGTGTGGGTCCATTGCCTGAACGAGATTGAGCCGCTGCGGCTTAGACTGGTCATGAGGACGTTGGGGCTGGCCCAGGAGTGGGTAGACGTAGATGCGCCGGCCCGCATTGGGCGGAAGACCAAGGGGAAGGCGAAGATCATGGACTGGCGTACGCGCTTCCCAGCACAGTACCAGGACTGGCAGCAGGGCGGGGTCCCAGTAGTGTCCCACGTACAGGACAGCACAGACTACATGAGACGGTACCGAGCTACGTACGGGGACCGCCTCTCCTTGGGTGGTATGGCAGGGGTAAGTGAAATGAAACTGCTCCACCTTTCTATATGTATATGCATGGGATACTAACTTATGTGTAATGCAGGATGCTCGTGATACCATGATTGCCGACCTGCGGGCCCAGTTGGCGGACGCCAGGCGACAGTTGGTGGCCATCCGACAGGAGTTGGAGATCCTGGTGAGTTTATGCAATGCATTTTTTTGTGACCTGGATTTTTGATGCTTAGCCTTTGACTGACGTTTGCCCCGTGTTTCAGCGGGCCCACCAGACAGCGGCAGCCGCGATGGCTGGTGGAGCGGGTTCCAGTTCGCGGGGCCCTCCTCCGGAGGTTTCTGCCCTCCAGGAGCAGCTGGCGTACGCGGTGGCTCGGGCTGAGGAGGCCGAGCGTGACCGCGAGACTCGAGTGAGTGCTTGCTTGGCCGCGACCCTTTTCTAGCTACTTTCCTTCTATCACTGTTCTCTTACGGTGCATGCGTGTCTTGACAGGTGGCCGAGATCCGAGAGGCCCTGGCGCGTGCTGTTCGTGCTGAGCAGGAGCGCGATGCCCGGGTGGCAGAGCGTGACGCCCGGATTGCGGAGCTAGAGGAGGAGCGGCGACGGGAGGCTGAGGAGCTTCCTCGCGACGTAGTGGATCTGCGGATCGCCCTCGAGCTGTCGAGGAGAGAGGCGATGAGGGAGAGAGAGGAGAGGGAGAGGGATAGGGAGAGCGTGGAGAGAGAGAGGGAGAGGGATAGGGAGAGAGAGAGGGAGGAGCGACAGCGGGATCAGACCGAGAGGAGGGCTCTAGAGGCCCAGCTGCTGGAGCTCCGATTGAGTCTTGGCACGGCGGAGGGGAGGCTTCGGGAGAGCGAGGAGCGGTACCAGAGGGCGAAGGAACGCGGGGCGCGACTTCGTCAGTCTGGTTCTTTTTCCATGGGCAGCTACCTGGTTTCTTCGGCCGAGGAGCGTCGTCGCGCCTTCGAGGCTGGAGTGCCACCGCAGGGCGAGGCGAGCACGGCTTCTCAGGGTTCACAGAGGTCGCGGAGGCCCCCTAGGGATCTCCGTCAGAGGAGGGAGGAAGGAGATGACCAGGAGGGTGACGGTGAGAGTTAGAGAGTTGCCTGTACGTCACCCTTCTCACTGTATGATGTACTTTCGGCTATTATATGAAATGGAAATGGCTTTTGTGTTGTGTGTACTTTTCTCTCTCCCACACTTTCTTTTTTTGCACTGAGTTGTCCCTTGAGGCACGCTCCGCGAGACCTTGCCCTGAACAGCGGGGAACTATGTTTTGCACGGGGGGATTTTGTTTCCTTTCCCCCCTTTTGGGCGCGTCCAGGCGCGAGGACGCGTCTTAATCCTTGATTTTAAATTTAAAGCGACGGGTGGTCCTTTCTTCTCCCGTGCCTTACCCGCAAACGAGCCCGCCTCCCGCCGAAACGCGCTTGCCCCTTTTTCGTCTTCCTCCTCTTTTGATCGATGGAGTTCGGTGGGCCCGACCGTGGTGAAGGTGGAGAGGGACGAGGAAATCCTCGCCCAAGGAGGGACGCGCCCGATCACGGAACGGCGTCCATGGAGGAGGAAGGGCCGCTTCGGGCCCCCGAGGGACCCGAGGGGCCCGATGGCGTGGGAGGAGGTGAACACGGTCCGGTAGGTCCTCCGATCTCTTCCTCTTTTAATTCATTTTGGGTTTTGAAGCGAGCCGCGCGAGGAGGAAAGGGTTCGGCGAGTGTTGCACTCAAATGATGGACGCGTCCTAGACAGGGGACGCGTTCCTTTTGACTGATATGGGACCCCTTTCTTGGTGCAGGACATGGCAAGGACGCTGGGCCTGGCCGATGAGTGGGTGAGTGCGGACGAGCCGAGCCGCGTCAGGAAGGAGAGTCGCGGCAAGGCGAGGCTCGAGGACTGGCCCGTACGTCTCCCTGGACAGCAAGGGGGTGTACTGGTGCAGGACAGTGCCGACTTCCTGCGGCGGCAGAGAGAGAGTTACGCGGGGCTTCCCCAAGCTGGGGACACGCGTGGCATCGGCGGCTCGCGCGCCCAGCTGTCAGAGACTAGGCAGCAACTGGCCGTCGCTCAACATGAGCTGTCGCTCCTGGTAAGTTACGTGCCGCCCTTTTAACTTCAGGTTTTGGAGTTTCACTGACGGCCGTTGTTTATTTTGTTCCAGCGTGCCCAGCAGACAGTGACGGCGGGGATGATTGGTGGCACATCTTCCAGTTCCTCGGCCCCTTTTCTCGAGATTGCTTCCCTCCGGGAGCAACTTGCCGGTGCGGTGGCCCGTGCGACCCGGGCGGAAGAGGAGCGTGACGCCTGGGTGGCGACTGTAGCGGAGCTGCGGCATCGTGGTGAGGAGAGACCTTCTCCAGACATCCTGGAGTTAAGGGTTCTTCTGCAGATGATGAGGAGAGAGGTAGAGAGAGAGAAAGCCGAGAGAAGGTCCGAGCGACAGCGGGATCTGACCGAGAGGAGGGCCTTGGAGGCCCAAGTGAGGGAGCTCCAGCTGGGCCTTCAGGCCGTCGTGCAGAGGCTAGGAGGGATGGAGACGCGCTACGAGAGAGCGCGAGAGTTCGGGGAGCGACTCCGCCAGTCCGGTCGCTTTGCCGCCAGTGGCTTCTTCGCCACGCCAGGGGAGGAGCAGCGAGTCACTGCTGCGGAGCAGGCGCCCAGAGGCGAGGCAGGTGCTACTGCACGGGGATCCCGGAGGCTTCTAAGGGACCCTCACCTCGGGGGAGAGGAGGAGAGTGCCCGGAGAGATGAGTGATGGTGAGGATTGGCGGGCTAGTGGACCCGTCACCTCTTTATGTTTATGATGTTTTTGACAGCTTATGTAGAATTATGAATGGAGTGATTTGATTTTCTGATGCTTGTTTGTCCTCTTGTGCGTTCCTTCTTCCCTACACTTCTTCTCCTTTGCACTGTTCCCATGTGACGGATCTGTCGAGACTCCGCCTCGAGCGGAGAATCACGTCTTGTTGTGACCATTTTCCACAGGAATCTGCCGTCGAAGTCAATACTGACGGCCCTAGTTCCTTTTCCCGGATGTTGTGCCAAATTTTGCGGGCGTCCTCCAAAACATGATAGGGTATCCCTAGACAACATAGGGGCTATTCGTCCTATTCTTCGTCCAGTCAATCACCCTGTGCGAGCGGTGAAGCGACACATGGGGCCGCTTGGCCGGTGTCTTATTGCGAGGGCTATCATCGACAGGTGATGGAGGTAATCTTGGCCCGCACTCCTTCCATTTCTATAAATTCTTGTCCCTTTTATCTTCCCAGGTATATCGAGGAATAACTCGAGGAGCACAAGTTCTTACGGGAGAGGAGGAGTTCAAAATTCTGAGAGTTGGATGGAGGGCGAATCTTCCCATTCCTCGAAGAGAAGCAGGTCCAGTGGTAGTAGTTCCAGGAGGCTTTCAGACTTTGAAGGGCACTTCAGCGAAAGGGCCCAATCACAACTCGTAAGCCAAGTTTTCTTGCCCTTTTCTCATTTTTTCTTCCTTTCTTCTGACTAAACCTCACCCCCATTCCTTGTATGTGTAGGTTGTGATGAAATCACAAATCTTATGGGAGTTGGTAGTAGCAGCGTACAGGGGCCTCCCAGATTTTCAGAAGGCGAGGCTAGACGTGATGGGATTTGGTACCTTCCTTCGGATCGAGCCGATCCAACTTGACCTAGTCCTAATCCAAGCCTTGTGTGAGAGATGGGACCCAGTGAGCCGGGCATTCCTAATGCCCTGGGGGCACATGGTGCCCAGCTTGGGGGATGTGGTCCGGATCACAAGCCTGAAGGTAGAAGGCGAGGCAGTGACCGGAGTCACTTACGCGGACTACAGAGAAGGTGCCCAGAAGTTACTGGGTTTGGACCTAGATGGTCGGAAGAACAGGTCGGTAGCTAGGGCGTCCCTCATGGATGCATTAGGGCTCACCGACACTCGTCGGCGGGACGACGAATCCTCAGAAGAGTTCATGGAAAGGATGGAAATAGGATGCCGTGCCGTGTACTGCACAGATTTCGGCAACTGGGAAAGATGTAACATAGATTTGAGGAGATTTCTCCTCTTCCTTTTGGGGAGATTGGTACTGAGCTCGAAAGGGGATGGTATCCAATGTTGCTTCCTGGAGCTGCTGTCAGACCTTGAAAGAGTAGGGTATTATGCCTGGGGAGCCGCCATGCTGGCACACTTGTTTGCAGGCCTATTCCAAGAAACGGATCGTGAGATGACTGTGAGTGGTTTCACACCATTCATCCAGGTATTTTTTTAGTTTTGCTTGTTTTGTATTTTTTTGTTGTTTTCGCAAGGTGCTGATGACCTGCGCCGAGCAGTTATGGAGCTATTATTACCTCCCTATGGGGAGAGCTCGACATTGGCGACCCGTGATGGTGCCGCTAGCCAGGCGGTGGGAACCCGTCATGAGTGCGGCACCCCTAACCTACCAACTGATGGTGTTAAGGCGGGAGCTACAGGAGTTCCCTACGGCGATGGTAAACTGGAGACCCTACTCAGACATGGTCGATGCCAACCAGCCGTGGGTTCTAGCAAGTCGTGCCCGGTTCGGACGGGAACTATGGATGCACTGCCTGAATGAAATCGAGCCACTTCGGCTACGATTAGTTATGAGGACTTTAGGACTGGCTCAAGAATGGGTGGATTCAGCTGCGCCACCTCGTGTCGGGAGAAAGACGCGGGGACCGGCGACTTGCATTGACTGGCGCGTGCGATTCCCCGAACAGTATGAGGACTGGCAACGGGGTGGCACGATTGTAGAATCACAGGCGCGGGACAGCGAGGACTACTTGCGTCTATATAGGACAAAGTACGCAGAACGGTTCCAACCTCGGGGACTTGTGGAGGTAGGTTTCCCCTTTTTCTCTTCTCTTCTTTCTCCTTTTCTTGGTTTTTCTGGTGAAAATGCTGACTTGTAAGGCTGCAAGATGTCCGGGATGCCATGATAGCGAATTTACGAACTCGCTTGGCAGAGATGGAACAACAGTTGGGCGATGCCCGCGGAGCTACGAGCGCCTTGGTAGGTGTACAGTACGTTCCTAGTTAAAACCCCAGATTCCAGATGTTGGCTGCTAATTCACATGGTCGCAGCATGCCCAGATTGGCGCAGCCTCCCCAGCGATGGGAGTAGGTGGTGCCTCTTCCAGCTTGTGGATTCCCACCTCAGAACTTGACTCGCTTCATGAGCAACTTGCTCACGCCACGCAGCGTGCTGCGGAGGCAGAAGGAATGCTCCGTATACAGGTAAAAGTTTCAGCGTTGAGTTCTCTTTGTTTACGCCTTATCGCGTATCTGAGATGGTACACTCGGCAGGAAAAGGAGATGGAAGAAGCGCTTGCCCAAGCTGCGCATAAGGAGGCTAGGATAGCAGAACTGGAGAGGGAACTGCGGCGTCATCCTGATGACGACTCATCCAGGGATGCTATGGAACTGAGGATCACTCTCTAGTTAGAGAGGGAAGACCGTGAGAGAGAACGGGCAGAGAGGGAAAGAAACGCAGAGAGAGAAAGAGCCAACAGTTTGGCTGAAAGGGAGGAGCGAAGGGCCATGGAGGCCCAACTATTCGAACTCCGAATCGGCCTTGGTCTTGCTGAACAGTGGCTGAGAGATGGTGAGGAGCGCTACCGAAAAGCACGAGAGCGTGGCTTTCGTGTTGGTAGCTTCTCTGTTGCTTCCGTGGATCAACGCCGGGATGTGGGAATAGGAAGAGGAGTATAGAGCGGCAGGAGTACTGCTTTTCGTAGTTGGGTAGCACCTTTGAGAGTGTTTTGCCCGGAGAGTAGTGGGACGAGTAATGCAGAGAGAGAGGACGGAACTTGATGTAAATTTTTTGGTTTTTTTGGAATAAAACACAAGGTTTGGTTTGTTTGTTTTTCACCTTTGCTTCAGTTACCTGAATCCCTGCACATATCAAACAAATCAGAATTTCTGTTCTGACTTGGCCCCTTGCTCAATAAGCAAATGGTCACTGTGACTGTCCTTGATAACTGGTCAAGGGGCCAAGCCTTTATTTAACGAAGGCAAGGGAAAGATGCGGTGATGATAAATGCGACAGGCAAGCACACGAATGCAAGCGGTATTTAAAAGAGAGATGCTGCACGCAAATATAATCATGCAAAATTGATTTGTTTTCTTTTTTATATTTGACATTTTTTTTTGTTTTATCATAAAAAGATTTTTTTGTTTGCAAATATGTACATTTCTCTTTTCTATTTTTTTGTGCTTTTATCATTTCAATTTTTTTTATTGCTAACGCCCGGCAAGCACCCAAATGGCACCTAACCTACGTGAGACAGGGGTTTCTTACTAACCTCCCAGGTATCTTAAGTGCACATCTAGGTTGATTTGGGCCTCTAGACCCCTCGAATGACGATCCCGCCGGCTAAGACTTACCCTGATGACAATACCGTCATGCCATGCTTAGGCTCCCAGTTGCTTCCGACCACAGGGATTCACCCAAAAGGTGTTTGAGGTAGATGATTTGCCCGACCCGGGTCTGTTTCCTCACAACTCTAGATGGTATAAGATGGAACACCCTGGAACCCTAACGACCAACCGCGCGACGCTGACCCGGAATCAGACGCCGTTGCACCCATAGGTGACGCGCTTGCATTGGCCTAAGCCCGAGGTTAAACAAGAAGACATCAAGGTGGTAAACAGGGGTCTTGACCAGCCAGAAACACGGAGACTCTTTCGCAACGATAGCTTTTGCTTTTCAAAGTAGGCAACCATATGTGGATATTAAAATAAGGTCGCAGACCCTGGGCAGTTTTCACCTTTCAGAAATTCCATCGAACCTTCATCTTTAGAGGGAGAAGGAAGAGTGTAGGGGATAAACCTCCTGAGAGGACCGGCAAAGCCGTTAACCCGGCGAGCGAATAAGGGCCCATCAACATCTTTCCCTTCGGACAACTTCGGACCAAATCTCGAGCATTTACATTCCACGGCCCCCCTTTGTGGATTCAGACTTTTACTTTGAGGGGTTTCGTTTATCGCACCAGGCACGGTCACGACCAGGCTTTTCTCTTGATTTTGATTTTGTATTTCTTTCTGTGAGGGAGATATAGTCGTTTGACGTTTGTGGGCTCCCTCTTCGTATGCCTGCGGGGACACTGCCCTCTTCTCGTGCTCTGATCGATGCTCGAGGAAATGGGTCCTACTCTTGCCTTTGGGGTTTGAGTTTCGGTTTCTCATGCTCAGCGTTTTAAGGGCGCCGACTGTCTCATTTGGTCGAAGAGAAAAGAATAAAGATTACAGCTTCCGGAGATCTTCTGGGTGGAGCCCCACCGTAGGTGATGCTACCGATTTTTTTTGAATAAAATACATAAGTGAGCACATGTTAGCTTCCTTCGAGCGAGCATAGGCCGACGTGGCCGGACAGGGATCTCCACGGTTCTGGCAAACCAAGACCCGGTGCCTACCAAGCCTTAATGGGCCCTATCCTAACATGAAGGTTAGATGCAGGGACTTAACTACATGGTGACTGCCAGGCATCGGCATTTTGAATTTTCCATATTTTTAGTGGTTTTCAATATTTCCTTGTTTTTGATGTTTTTTTATCTTTTCATCATTCATTTTTTTTGTTTTGTGCTAAGGGTAGTATTTCTTAAGATAAAGCCCATTCCAAGGGTGGGATAACTCGGTCCCTTAGGCATTGATTAGCTTGTAGGCGTTGCCAGGGTACACGGCTTGAATTACAAATGGTCCTTCCCAATTGGGTTGGAGCTTAGAACGCGGCCCTCCAGGTTTGACAAAAATTCTTTTTACGACCATCTCACCGACTTTGAATTTTCTCTCAACGACTTTCTTTTGGTAAAAGCGAGCGAGTCTATTTTGATACACACGCGCGTGTTCGGCGGCGGCCAGCCGCTTCTCATCCAAGAGTTCCAACTGGGCGAGGAGTGAATTACGACGATCGTCGAGGGGAAATTCCTCGTCCAATTGTACCCTGAGAGAAGGGATCAGAGTCTCGTACGGGACTACCGCTTCCATACCATAAGTGAGGGCAAATGGAGTCTGCCCGGTGGGGGTACGGATTGAAGTGCGATAGGCCCATAGGGCTTCGATAAGCTTTTCTGGCCAGTCTGAAAACTTACTAGACTCGCAGGTTTTTTTGATGATTTTGAGCAATGTTTTATTGGTGGCCTCCGCTTGACCGTTACCTTGTGGGTAATAAGGCGATGAATGATGCAACGCAATTGCGTACCTTTTGCAGAGGTCCTGTAGGTCCTGAGAAATGAATTGTGGCCCATTGTCGGTGACGATCGTGCTTGGGACGCCGAATCTGGCGAGAATGTTCTTCATGATGAACTTGCAGACTGTTGACGCCTTGATCTCCGCGTAAGCTTCGGCTTCGGCCCATTTGGTGAAGTATTCCGTCGCAGTAAGGATGAAAGATTTCTGCTTGGTGAGGGAATTGGGATCACCTAAGGGACCAATGATGTCGAATGCCCACATGGAGAAAGGCCATGGGGAGGATATTGGATGAAGTGAGGAAGATGGTGAATGGATTTTATCGGCGTGAAGTTGACACTTGACACACCTACGGACATAGACAGCACAATCCTCTTCCATAGTGGGCCAATAAAAGCCTTGACGAATGATCTTCTTGGCGAGCATCTGACTATTCACGTGGCCACCGCACACACCCGAGTGCGTCTCTTCTACACATTTCCAAACCTCATCGTCACCAAGACATCTTAACAGAATACCAGTAAGGCTCCTCCTATAGAGTAGACCTCCAATCAATATGTATTTCTGAGCCACCCTTCTTATGGCTTTCTTGTCCTCTGTGGTGGCCCCTTCAGGATAAGACTGATCTTGGCAATATTTGACAATTTCATAGAACCATGGTTTCTCTTCATCAGCCAGTTCTTCTTCGGCCTCTGCCAACATGAGCTCCCTCTTCTCAAGGATATCTTCCTGCAGGATCTTCCTTGCTATCCTGTCTTTGATGTTTACGTAGGAAGCATCATCGACTGCAGGGGCGTGAAGTTTGTAGATGGAAATGGACTTAAACCATCTTCCTAGAGGGAACCTTATGGATGATGCCAATGAGGCGAGGGCATCGGCGAGAATATTCTGATGACGAGGGATATGAACAAAGATCAGTTTTGTGAACAGTTTGGCAAAGGCAGCAGTGAGTTCTTGGTATGGCTTGAGTTTGGGATCGCGAGTGCGATACTTAGTGAGTACCTGGCGAAGGATGAGTTGACTATCACCTACGACTCGCAACTCAGTGATACGAAAAGAATGAGCGAGTCCTAGGCCAGCTAGAAGAGCTTCATATTCGGCTATATTGTTGGTGACTGGAAATTTGAGCTGGTATGCCAATGGGAATGTGAGGCCTTCCGGCGACAGGAGGGCGATGCCGATTCCTCTCCCTTGAGAATTCAGAGCTCCATCAAAATATAGTGTCCACATTGGCTCATCCGATTGGTTGATGGACATTAGTTCCTCATCTGGAAACTCTGATTGGACGGGATCGAACTTGGGAAGAGGATGGTGAGCGAGATGCTCGGCTATGGCATAACCTTTAATCGCCTTTTGCTGGATGTAGGTGATGTCGAACTGAGAGAGAAAACTTTGCCAGCGTGCTAGCCTATCCGTAAGGACGGCTTTCTCCAGAAGGAATTTGATAGGATTCATTCGAGCAATCAAGTGGACTTCGTGAGCCAAGAAGTAGTGCTTCAATTTCTGCACTACCCAAACGAGGGCAGCACAGGTTTTCTCCATGCCGGTGTACTTCTGCTCACAGGGATTGAGAAGTTTAGACAAGTAATAGGTTGCCTGTTCCTTGCCTTCTTCATCAGCTTGTGCGAGGACGGCTCCCACGGAGTCATCCAAGACTGAGATGTAAAGGATCAGAGGTTTTTCTGGTTTAGGTGGAATGAGAACGGGTGGACTAGCCAGATATTCCTTCAACCCTTCAAAAGCTTTCTGACATTTAGAATTCCAGTGGAATTCTACTCCTGGCTTGGTCAACTCGTAGAGAGGTCTACACCTTTGTGAATGTTGAGACACAAACCGACGAATAAACTGCAGCCTGCCGATTAAACCTCAGACTTCCCTCAAATTCTTGGGAGGCGGCATATCCCTGATAGCCTTGGCTTTGTCGGGATCTATCTCGATCCCTCTTTTACTCACAATGAACCCCAGCAATTTACCTGACGACACACCAAACACACACTTTTTCGGGTTCATTTTCAATTGGAATTCTCTTGACCTTTGCAAGACCTTAGCCAAAACTTCTGGATGTTCCATCCTGGTCCTTGATTTCACCAATAAGTCATCCACATACACTTCCAGATATATGTGCATCATGTCATGAAATATGGCCGTCATCGCTCTTTGGTAAGTAGCTCCAGCATTCTTTAACCCAAACGGCATGACCACGTAACAATATGTTCCCCAAGGGGTAGTGAATGACGTCTTTTCCTGATCCTCTTCTGCCAAACGAATTTGATTGTATCCTGAAAATCCATCCATGAAAGAGAGGGTTTCAAAACCTGCCGTGTTATCAATCAACACATCAATGTGAGGCAAGGGAAAATCATCCTTTGGACACGCGCGGTTAAGGTCCCGGAAGTCAATGCAAATCCTGACTTTCCCATCTTTCTTCATGACCGGGACAATGTTTGCCACCCATTGAGGATAAAGAACGACTCTAATGAACCTGGCTTTGTGGAGCTTATCGACCTCTTCTTTCATTTTCAAAGCCATCTGAGGGTGGAAACGCCTTAACCTTTGTTTTACCGAGATGGACCCTGGTTTTAGGGTTAAACGGTGTTCGACCAAGGTTGAATCCAGACCCGGCATATCCTCGTAGCTCCATGCAAACGTGTCCTTATATTCCTTGAGGACCTCAATTAATGCCTCTTCTTCAGAGGGTGGTAGGTTGTCACTTATGAGGATGATCCTAGGGTCTTCCTCAGTCCCCAAGTTGACTTCTTTGGTGGATTCTTCTACGGCGGTTGACGGCTCGTCGAATCTCCTCATTCCGCTAGCGTATGCGCCCGTCGCATCTTCATATTCTTCACCCTCATCTTCAGTGGGGCATTCTTCATTCGTGATCTCGTAGACTCCATACCCTTCATCAGATGCACAGTCACCCTCGCATTCTATTTCGGGTAGCTGGATGGGATTTTCTAACAACTGGGGGATGGCAAGAAGGGCCTGACACCTGGCGGCCAAATCCAGTAGGAATCGACGAGGGATCTGCCTACCCTTGGATTTCTTCCTAGGTACTACCCTTGGCCTATCATTCCTAGATTGACTGACAATATTTACAGACGAAGAGGAAGATGAGGAGGATGGTGTAGAATGTACAGGAGAAGACCCCTCAGAGGAGGGGTAGAGAAGGTCGCTCATCGGACCTTGGACGGGTGGTCCGCAAGGCGGTACGCACCCGTGGGAGATGTAGGAGGTTTCCTCAACGAAGATGTGTTGTTGGAGAGTTTGAAAATTGACGTTTTTTTTTCGTTTTCATTTTTAATGACAAAGCAGTGAAAAGAGATTGGAGGAGAGAGGAAAGTGGTTATGGCTAGAGGATTGTGGGGCTCGTAGAGCAGATCATGGTTGAAGACCTGGCGCGGGTTGAAAAGCCCGCGTAGGTATGTAAGCAAAGAAGGGGACCTGGGAAGATCATCAGACAATTGTCTGGCCCAGGAAGAAGATATCAGCAAAGGCTGAGATGAGTGGATGGAGAGGATGGCGGCTAATGAGCCGTCGACGGCAATGTTGAGGACGGATGAAGATCCGTCGATGACAGAGTCCTTCTGGCGAGGACGAGGATAGTTTGGAACCTTGGCAAGAGTGGTAATATTCTCTGGTATTTCGGAGATCAATGGTGGTCCTTCAAGCTGTGGAGATGAGAACATCCTTTCCAGTGCAACGGAAATGTCCCATATGTCGAACCATTTGTCCCACTCGCATTCCGGATCTTTGATCTTGCCTCTTTTGATGATCCTCGGACATTTTTCAGCCAAATATACAGCATGTGATCCTCCATATGCTTCTCGTGGGTGATCTCCCATCTGAACAACGGGCCCTCTGTTGAAGTGGTTTGATAGAGTCCACGTGAGGGGCTTCCAATCTGCCTTGAACGGTCCTTTGAAGCCTAGGCCAAACCTACGGTTCGGCCTAATTTCTTTTGGCGGCTTGAGCATACCCTGTAATTGTGCGCCCAGACCTTTTCCCTGTTGATAGCCGATGTTCCTCATAATCTCCCAACCTTTGGAGTGAAAAGGGAGACAGGATGTTGCGGTTGCCCTGACCGGCTCCTTTGGTGCTAGTGGAACATGAGATGGATCACGTACGTCCAGCAGTGACAATATGGGCCGATGAGACGGCCAAACAGAAGGCAGAGAGGTGTTGATAGCATCCACTGTGTGAAGGACAGGTGTACTGACCACTTTAATAATTCTCCCATTGTAAGGAAACTTCAGGCACTGATGGTTGGTGGATGGCACAGCGTCCATGGCTTCGATGTAAGGGCGACCCAGTATAGCCTTAAATGTGGGGTCCATGTCGAGGACATGGAATTCCGTGGAGATTGCCATGGGGCCTAGTTCTGCCTTCAGAATAATCATCCCCTGCGGCGGCCTTTTGCTATTGTCATAAGCCGTGACCGTGATCGAGGAAGGTCTTATTTGTTCCTCGTTGACCCCACACAACTGAAGAGTGCTCATGGAGATCACATTTATGGATGCACCCGTGTCCACAAGACACGGGTTTATGGATACCCCATTAATTTTTATTGAAATGCACAATGCATATTTCCGAGATTCCTTGGGAGCGAGCTCGTAGTTGTGAAACATGATGACTGGTTGTGTGTCTGTTGGGGTTAGGACGGTCGAAATCTTCTCCACGGGGAGGTCTTCATTAACCATGACCTTTTGAAGATATTCCATCAAGGCCGCCTGGTGGGATGTGGATCTTTGAAGTAGCTCTAGGATGGAGATCCGGGCAGGCGTCTTGTCCAAGTGTTTCAGTAGATCATACTGTGTTCCAGGGATAGCTCTTTCTGGTTGTTCTGCATCATCCTTCTCTGGCTGAGATTGCTCGGGATTCTGACTGTTGTGGGGGAAAACCCTGTGGAAAATCCTTCCACTCCGGAGCACCATTGCCTGCGGCTTTTGTACCTCTGTGGGGGTAGTAGTGGGTTTTAACAGGGGTTTGAGGGGTAGTAGTGGAGGAATGGTTGATGAAGCAGGGGTGATGACGGGAGCAGGGATTCTGATGAGGGGTTTGTTAGGTGGAGGCATGGCGGAGGTAGAGAGGATATCGCGCGGATTATGAAGGATAAGGGGTTTGGAAGGTGGAGGTGGAGGTAAGGTTTGAAACGGGTAAAAGTTTTGAGGCGGATGGTGGGTGATGAGTGGTTTTGAAGGCATTAGTGGTGATGTGGTGGAGAAAGACGGGGTTATGTATGGTGGACGGATGATAAGGGGTTTAGAAGGCGTAGGGGTAAATGTGGTAGAGGTGGATGGTAAAGTGGGGGAGTGGGAGAAGGTGAGAGGGTGTGAAGGCGTAGTAGAGAGTGTCGGTTGATAGGAGGTCGGGGTGCGGATGAGAGGGCGTAATGGTAGTGGAAATGGTGAAGGCGATACCGATGCGGGTTGATGAGAGAGAGGTGCTACCCGGGCAAGGTGAGGGGGTTGCATGACGATAGGGTTGGAGGTATAAAGAATGGAGGTACTTTCCTGGTGCCACACCTGCTCTCTCCCGACTTCCGGGAAGGAGGAGATGGGGTTAACCTGATGATTGGGCTATTGGTGCTCCGGTAGTGGATTCTGGATTATGCCCATGTCGGGCTGTTGTTGTGGGGCCTGCTGAGGCTGCTGTTGTTGCTGTGGTTGCTGTTGCTGCTGCTGTTGTAACTGCTGCTGTGGCCTCTGAGGAGGTCTCCTAGCCTTGAGAGCCACGACGTACCGTCTCATCTCATCCCAATCTATTTGATGTTCATCATTCATATCATGGATATAATCTTTGAAATGGAAGCAGTAATCCACTGTGTGTCCCGGCTGCCTGTGGTAGACGCAGTATTTGGAGGTATCAACATTTGGGGGCCAGGCGGGCCTTTCTCTGGGTAGGGCGAGTTAGTTTGATGCCATGAGGGCATTAAAAATATCTGCTAAGGTTTCTGGCAATGGTGGATAGTAGGCTCTCTTAGGACCGAGCGGCCTCCTTTGTTGCTGTTGGGGACCATAGTTCCCCGGGGGTGGAACTTGGTTGTACTGAAGCGGTGGTTGTTGTTGTTGAGGTTGTGGTTGTTGTTGCTGGGGTTGGCGTAATGGAGGCATATTATCCTGGGGTGGATTATTTTGGGGTGGAGGACGGAGAGGGAATGGACCTGATTGAAGGGGTAGTCGGGGCATTTGTTGAGGCCTTGGGTTGACTGCATAGTTGGCATTGTTGACCGCACTGACTTGCTCATTTGTCACGACCCCTTCTGTGGCTCCGCCCGGGACACCAGCGCCTGTCTTTCTGACCACTTTGGGCTTCGGCGACTCAAACATGTTCATGATGGGGGAGTCTTTTAGCTGGGTTTGGATGTATCGGGCCCTTTCATAGAGTTCCTCCATTGTAGTAAGTTTATTCATGGCGAGGACGTGTCTGAACTGCGGGGTTGCATTAGACACAATCATCTTCACTTGTTCGGGCTCGGAGAGGGTATCCCTTATTCTTTCCGCCAGAGACCTCCATCTATCAGCATATCGGACAAAATCCTCGTCGGGTTTCATCTTTTCGGCCACTAGGTCGGTAATGGAGAGTGAGGGACCGACCCTATCCCTATATTTCTGCAAGAACCTTCTCTGCACTATTTCAAAATTCTCGGCCTCGCGGGGCTCCAGAGAATAGAACCACTCAAGCGCGGGACCATCCAATGATCTCCGAAAGAGGTATGCCAGGGACCTCTGATCGTTTTGCCAATAGGAGGACTCATACATGAAGTCCTTGAGGTGAATGAAGGGGTTGTCGCTACCATTGTATCTGCGGTACGTGGGCATTTCGGAGGGAGGGAGATGAATGACGGGGAGGATTGGCAAAGCAACCTCCGGGGTGGCTTTCACGTCCACCATTCTTCTCAGATTTTGAAACTGCTCGTCCATGCGATTGAACCTATTGAGGAGCGATTGGGCTAGCTCCTCTGGGGGTGAAGGTGGCACTTGCCATTGGGGGAGAAACTGTCTCCCGGAGACTTGAGGGGGAAACCCGGAATGAGAGGGAACTGTCGGACCACCGACAGTTGGCCCTGGCTGAAACGGTGTGTGAGGAACACCGGGAGTTTGAGATTGTGACGGGAATTGGAATGAGGGAGGTTGTTGGCTCGCTTGTCCTTGAAGCGAGGGAGACTGGATGGCTTGCGCCAATGAAGGAGATGGAATGGCCTGCACGGACTCGTGGAGAGGTGCGATAGCCGGAGTTGACTCCTGGGGCATGGGGGAAACAGATTTCCCCTTTAGAATGGCCTGGAAGGCCCGGAGCTGTTCAGAGGTAAGCTCCGTGTTGGCGAGGACGCCCAGTAAGGAAGTGATATCCTGTGGCGGGGACGTGTCCCCGGCAATAACCTGCACCTCATGCGAGGGGTCATGAGAAGGACCCGAGTCCATAGCATGGACTCGCGGGTCGGCTGTCAAACCACGGCTAGGGTGGTTCTCCTCAGAAGACTCGTGAGACATGCTCACAGTTCTCCCAGAACGCAAAAACATACACTAGCAAGTAGGTAGCAGAGATTATCAAACAAGTGGATGCCTTTACGCCCCTTTTTTTTGTTTTGATTTTGATGATTTTTTTGTGTGTTTTTAGCGAGATCCGAAGTTCACACAAGATAGGGACCCTAGTTTATTTTTGTTTCACCGCCGTGTCAGCTAGGGTCTCTCGTCTCACCACGAATGAAATGACTAACTTCGGGGAACTTCAATGGTACAACCAGCCCAGTGAACGAAGAGGAGATTCTTCGATGTCGGGGACTTACGGAGGTCCCAGTGTAGGAGATTCTAGTCCGTTGAGAGGAATTCCCAAACGGAGAGTCCTTCCTTCACCGGGAAAGGGTGATCCTCAAAAAAAATGAAAAAAAGGATAGAAAAGAGGAATGGATGTATGCAATGGAATGCTGACAGATATATGGAGTGGGAAAACAACAGAAATAACAAACATGTAATAAACAAAGAACCAATCAGAACTGACGGTGCTGCCGTGAGCACAACGGGGGCGCGCGTGGGCGCCAAGGTGGAGAGGCACGGGTGGTGCCGAACTTGCAAGGGTAGCCGGGAGGAAGCAGTAGAAGTCCCACCGTGATCGCCAATCTGTGAGCGACGTCACGCGGTTCGGAGTTCGATGGTGCGGGGAAGAGGATGCGGAGAGCGCGCGGGCTCTTCTTTTTGTTTGTTTTGCTGTTTGCTGCAACACAGAGATGAGAGAAGAGAGAGAAGGGGCCACCACGGGAGATTGCTCCGGCGGGGCGAGCGGGACAAGTATAATATAACAAGATATGGGGTTCAAACGGCCATAGCGGGAAGTGACTCGCCGCGACCTCGGGGGGACGGGAATGGTGCAGAAATTAAATAACAAAAATTGAAACGGCCATTGGGGAAGTGACTCGCCGCGGCCTCGAGAATATGAGCAGAATATAAAAGAGAATATAAGAACAGAGATTTAAACGGCCATTGGGGAAGTGACTCGCCGCGGCCTCGAGAATATGAGCATAATATAACAGAATATAGAGAGAGTATAAGAACGGAAATTTAAACGGCCATTGGGGAAGTGACTCGCCGCGGCCTCGATGATATGAGCAGAATATAACAGAATATAGAGAGAATGTAAGAACGGAAATTTAAACGGCCATTGGGGAAGTGACTCGCCGCGGCCTCGATGATATGAGCAGAATATAACAGGATATAAAGAGAATATGAGAACAGAAATTTAAACGGCCATTGGGGAAGTGACTCGCCGCGGCCTCGATGATATAAACGAAATATAACAGGATATAAAGAGAATATGAGAACAGAAATTTAAACGGCCATTGGGGAAGTGACTCGCCGCGGCCTCGATGAAAAGATGTGATCGCCAGGGGCCGAAAGACCCCAAAATAAGAAAGTGATCGCGCCTACCTCAAGAGCGGGAGATGGCGGGTTGCTTCTTCCTCTCCTTCCGGCCGGCCGACGGAGAGGGCTTTCCTCGGCTACCCTTGCAAAACAACGACAAACAAATGATAAGTGGCTTAGAAAGATGAATGTGTAGTATTCATATCCTTGCAATAAAAATGACGAAATAACGGGAAGACACACACCTGGTTGGTGTTATCTTTTAAACCCCTCTCGGACTCGAGTAGGAGGAAAATGAGATGATGGATGCGAGATGATGAATGCAAAGAACTACGAAGAAAAGGAAAGAGTTGGCTTATTGGATGTGCCGGTGGTGAAATTCGGCGGAGCTCCGGCAGCGTGGGGACGACGTAGAAGCGCGGTGGATGAAGACGACCTTCCTCTCGCGAGCGTGGGCACCCGAGAAGCCGGTAGAACCTCCACCTACAAAAGACCCCACGGGTTAGAAAAATGACTCCGTAGCCTCTGGGCTCTGGCAGCCTATCGGATCACTGCTTAGCTCCCCCAGAACTGAGGGGGTGGGGCTCTATTTATAGAGCTCCGGAAGGTGGAGGCGTCCAGGACCCTGGACACCTCCATCAGGGCCGAAATAATATTTTATTCTATTTTTATTAATTTTTTTTGGAATACTTTTGTGGAGGCGTCCAGGGTCCCGGACGCCTCAAGCAGGTCCACCGAAAACCGACGACGGCCGCACGCGGTTCGGCACAACGCGCGGTTTTGTGAGCGGCGCCTCGTGATTCAGAAATGGGCCCGTCCAGCTGACCGGACGTCCCTATATTTGGTTTTTTTCACACACGACAAACCGTCGTTCGGTGGCCGGCGCCCGTGAGGGAGTTGATGGAGGCGTCCAGAGGCCAGGACGCCTCCAAAAATATGTTATTTTATTGATTTTCTTGTCGTTTTATGATAGGGCTGGCATTTTTAATTTTTTATTTGTTTTTTATAGAGGCGTCCAGAGGCCTGGACGCCTCTATTAATATATATATATTTTTATTTATTTTTTTTGTTTTTGTATGCCAACTGGCATTTTATACTTTTTTTATATTTTGTTTTTATGGAGGCGTCCAGGGGCCTGGACGCCTCCATTAATTATTTTTATTTTTATTTATTTTTATTATTATTTTTTCTACGCCAACTGGCATTTTACACATTTTTTATTTTTGTTTTTTATGGAGGCGTCCAGGGGCCTGGACGCCTCCATTAATATATATATATTTTATTTAATTTTGGGCCCTGAGAAAATAATAAAATAAATTAAAATTATGGGGGCGTCCAGGGGCCTGGACGCCCCCATTAAGACCCACCCGGGTCCTCGGATTAGGCGTCGGCAGCCGCCCGGTAGACACCCTTCTTGGTTCCGGAACCTTTTGATGCGTCTGACTGGTGTTGATGCCGTCCGAATGTCGTGATGAGACGATTCCGGATGCCGAAAAGGGCGGAAGAAGACTCAAGAAAAGGAAGTACTCAAGTGATTCGAAATGCGTAAGCCGTCGCGGGGCGTCGTATAGTAATATGAGACTTCCT